>CM055267.1:36028184-36151274 GCA_029237695.1 Conchocele bisecta
ATATGCTGGCCACGAGTATTACCTTTCTACGGAGACTCGCAGGGGACGTATACTTTGTTTTTTATAAATTCGTTCCCACGGAATAACAATTCGTTCCCTCAATTTAACAATCCGTTCCCATGAATTAACAATTCGTTCCCTCAATTTAACAATTCTTTCCTCAATTTAACAATCCGTTCCCATGAATTAACAATTCTTTCCCTCAATTTAACAATTCTTTCCCGCGGAAACGAATTGTTAATTCGTGGGAACGAATTGCTATATCGTGAGAACGAATTGTTAATTCGAGGGAACGAATTGCTAAATTGAGGGAACGAATTGTCATTTCGTGGGAACGAATTGTAAATTCCAGGGAACAAATTGTTATATCGTGGGAACGAATTGTTAACACGCGGGAACGAATTGTTAAATTGAGGGAACGAATTGTTATTTCGTGGGAACGAATTAGTAAAAAAAATTCCATATCCCTGTGGGGCTCCGTAACTTTCAACATTTTTTGCAAGTAAAAGCAATCCCTTTTTCATAAATGTTCTTGTCTGAAAATCATTTTGTGCCTATTGGATTGGTCTGAAATTAACACACCAGAATCCACTCCAGTTATTGTAGGTGTGAAAGGGTTAAAATCGATTGAATGTGTCCTTAATTAAATCTGTGTACATGTTTATTGTCCGTAAAAATACAAGCTTAACACAATCCGCGAAAATCTACCTTTAATGTGTTTCAAGACTGATACTGAGGGATATAAACGTCACTATTAATACTGTTTATCTGAAACATAACTGTGGGTTTTAAATTTCAAATCATTCTTGAATTTCAATTTACTATAGAATGTATCTTAAGCATGATTTGTTTTCTTTTGTTTAAAATGGATCAATTCCGAGGATTTCTTATTTAGCCTGGTGATATATATGTGTGTCTATGACTGAAATAAAAAAGGGCTTATCTGTTTTGGGAACAGTGAAGATCCAGATCAGCCTATGCATCCGCCATTCCATCCATCGATTTTGTGACCCGTATAGTTCCTGATCAAATAGCACACTCCTATATCCTGATAATGACCTATATTGCCTGTTAGAAGCATGATGGGTGTTTCACCCATCAAGCTTCTAACAGGCAATATAGGTCATAATCAGGATATAGTGTGCTATTTGATCAGGAACTACACTGGTCACAAAACCCATAAGCTGCATTTCTCCAGCCACAGCCACATAACGTCTTTTGGAATGAAAAGGCGAATAGAAGGTTTTTACTGAATTTAATGTGGCGTGCGTTGAGCCATTACACTTACGTGATTCGATGACGAGGTCTGGCGTATGTGGTCAAGGACACGTCGGCTACATTACAAAGTAGTCTTAGAATAGGGATCAGCCGTGATAGATTGAAACAGCATCAGCCCAGGTTCCACCAAATCAGCATACCATATCTCAGGTGATAATGTCTGTTCGTGATCGCATAGCACGCAACTATGGCTCAGAATGATCAAATGCCTGATTTACAGAGAAACCGCTCTAAGCCGGACACCCTGGGGACCTCCCAGAGTGTCTGGTTTAGAGAGGTTTCACTGTACTAGTATTCCACACAGTGTGATCTCTGGAGCAGGTCAAGTGGCATGGCGCGGAATAAGCATATTTATAATATACCTACCCATGAAATACATAGTTATACGATCTAAATAAAAGTCATATGTTCGAATTCTCATCGATGAAATATACAACTTCCGGTGAAAATACGACTACTTCCGCTATCTATATTCATAACGCGCACCTGAAAGAAAACAGCGCAAATAGGCTGCAAATACACATTCATTACCGTATACAGTCTAAAAAAATTGTAATTTCCATGGAGCTGTATATAATAAATAGAATATTCATATTTGTATAACGAATATGACATATATGTTCATCTCGGGGTGTGAAATGTCCATATTTCACGAGTGCCGTTAGGCACTCGTGAAATATGGACATTTCACACCACTCGATGAACATATATGTCATATTCGTTGCAAAAAAAAGAATATCCTCTATGTTGTGTAGTCATTGGACGGAGTGCGGACTTTGCGTCATTAGATTAACGGAATTCGCTGACGTCAACCAATGAAACGACGACGGAACCGATGTATCACCGTCACTTTCTGATACAGCAGTGCATTATCCGACAGTTGTATTTGGTCCGTCTGCCTTATAAATGCGATACATGGCTGACAGAAAAACATTTTAACCAAAAGTGACAGAAGTTACGATAACATGAAAACATGTCGCTGTGACTGAATAAATACTGCTCATGTTATGTGCGTCCGCTGTGTACCGATATTTGATTAACTGAAATAATTGATGCTAGCTCTAAATAATTAGAGCTAGCATTAAATATTTAGAGATAGTTAATAATAAGTTTATGTAGATTTGGCGTTCCTCCAAATGATTTAGAAAGCTCTTCAAATGATTTGGAGCTAGCTCTAAATATTTAATGCTAGCTCTAATTATTTAAGTATTATTATTAATTATTTGAGCTTATATAGATTTGTCGTTCCATACAGATCAGCACGTGTATCCGCGCAGTCTGATCATGGTCTGCAATGTTCGCCATTCAGTTAGTGGAACACCCGTATTCAATATATAGAGGATATTCATATTTTTGCAACGAATATGACATATATGTTCATCGAGTGGTGTGAGATGTCCATATTTCACGAGTGCCGTTAGGCACTCGTGAATGAAATATGGACATTTCACACCACGAGATGAACATATATGTCATATTCGTTGCAAAAGTATGAATATTCTATTTATTATATACCGCTCCATGGAAATTAGCAGTTTTCTAGACTGTATACGTTAATGAATGTGTATTTGCAGCCTATTTGCGCTGTTTCCCCGAACATATATTTGATGAATATACTATAGATAGCGGAAGTAGTCGTATTTTCACCGGAAGTTGTTTATTTCATCGGTGAGAACATATGACCTTTATTTACATCGTATAACTATGTATTTCATGGGTAAGTATATAATAAAAAGTTATATTGATTCATAGCAAGCAAGACGGGTATGCCAGCGGACCCAGAGCTAGATCAGTTATAGATAAGCTACATTTCTCTAATCACACTCTCATGTACGCGACCAGCTGTGTGATTCAGCACAAAAATATTTACACAATTCCCTTACATTTGATTGGCCCGTAGCAAGTCTCTGTCCAAAATATATATTCCAGTAAACTCCCACGCCGAACTACTTTCTACAGGTGCGGTGTCATTGCTGTCAATGTAAACAAATGGCTGCCTGCCGTCTGTCAAAATCAACACATTTTCTTGATGAATTTATTTCAAATGCTGGAATTATAAGGAATGAATGGCCTTTTTGTGGAATTTATCGGGGATATAACCTTGGAAAAGTCGCGGGAATACTGGACGAGGCCTTTTTTTTTTTTTTTTCGAAAATTGTATTTTTTTATCGCTTCGTCCAGTATTCCCGCGACTTTTCCAAGTTTATACCCCGATAAATTCCACAAAAAGGCCATTCATTCCTATAATGATTTTGTATCTAATAGTTTATCGATAAATCGGTTCATGAGTTATTGAACGTAACGTACGTACATGGACTAACGTTTTATCAGGTAACCTGTCCTGTATTGACCGAATACGTACTGACTGATAACATATTGTTGTATCAGGCATTGACCTGATATCAACATCCGGGTTACAACAAAGTGAAAACTGACGTTCCATTGGTCGGTTGACGTCACGTGACGTTACCGAATTACGTCATTATGTAAGGACGCAACGTAAACAAGTCCGCGTTCTGTCCATAGAATACGACGTCATCTAATGTCATTTTCGAGCATAAAACGTTACATGATAAATAGAATACAAGGCTAGTGTATTTTGATATCAAGTTTATCAGGCCTGATAAACTTGATATCAAAATACACTAGCCTGGTATTCTCTATATATCCCCTCGCCGATAACCAGATTGGGAATGCAAGCATAGAAATGTTTGCCCGGAGACCGAGCGATGTCAAGCATTAACGACAATATCGAAGGCGTAATGCAATTCTGTAAAGCAGTTTGAAGGCTTCTCCGGGCTAAAAATGAATCTAGTACGTACTTTCTGGAACAATGCACTACTTGAGACAGGCCAAGTGGTTTTGTATCTACATGTAAAAACATGTACGATTCATTAAACACAATTTTACAAAAACTGTGATATTTTTCGTAAGTGACGTCGAACGTTGACGAAATTTCAGAGCAAATGTGGAATGGACTGGAATTCCTGTTCGTGACAAATTTATCCCGTCAACATTTGTAAGGTACAGAATCACATGACTTGTCTCCTAGGCGAGGTTACTGGGATTGTGTGGCAACTGTAGTGATGTGTGTCTAAGTTCTAAATTACAAATGAATGCTGGCTTCTCGGATAATAAGAGTATGATACTATTAGTCCTTACACCGCTATCTTAATTTGTTGTCGTCTGCTGTTTATTTTCTATTTTCCATTTTTATCATCGAAAACATGCTTTGACAGCACTTTAGAATAATTTACAACATGCTTTGACAGCACTTCAGAATCATTTCCTTTGGAAATGATTCTGAAGTGCTGTCAAACCATGTTTTTTATTGAGAAAACATGCTTTGACAGCACTTTAGAATATTTTACAACATGCCTTTACAGCACTTTCAATTCCATGTGCTGCCAAACCATGGTTTATTGAGAAATAAGACAATATATAAAAGCAAAAGCAGACGACAATTGTTGTGTGTAGCTATCAAAGGGTTAAGGACTGACTTTATAGAATATGACCTTTTGTTTCAAATGTAGTAGAATCATACATGTGACAGAATATCTATATAAAGTATATCTGACCCTGTTCGTCTTAATGTATATTATACAGAGCATGGAGTTGCCATCTCCGCCAGTTTTAGTATGCACGTGTACGTGCTACCGGACAGTTTCACCACTTGGAGCTTTTGACACACACATCACCTAATATGGAATAAACTCTAATAACATTTGGTGCAATATGTACCAGATATATATGACGGACACGTCCTATAAATATTATATCAGCAGACTACTAAAAAAGATAGATATCTGAGCTTTTCTACTATCACTCACGCAGTATACAATGGTCAACAGTCTATTACTATAAGTACCTTTGCCACAAGCAGAGCCTTATCTACTCAAATAGTAGGCAAGTAGATAATTGTGACAATAAACTCAGATAACTGCGTACAACTCACTGGATTCGATACAGTATACATGGTAATACAAGTATATACTTATTGCACTGTGTATTGTTCTTACTGTTACACAATTGTGACAAAGGGTCAACAAACCATTCTCATATCATATTTTGATCATGTTGCACCAATTGTTATTCATGTGTTTGTCATAGTATTAGTGGTATGTGTCAAACGCCACAAGAGGTAAAGCTGGTCGATCTCTTGTACGCAATAAGATGGCCGACACGGCAACTCCATGCACCGTGTAGGGTATAGTAAGAAGAGAATGTTCACATAATTGTATGTTATGCACATATCCCATCACATTTACGAAACAATTATGCATGAATCATAGGATGACCAGGGGCCCCACGGGTCCTTAAACCACAGGCACGTTGTGTTATGAACGAGTAAAACCTCTTTAAATCATACCCACTGTTACTCAGATATTATATATCTAGAAGGTAGGACACACGCCATCTTTTCAACCAACGGAAGTGGTACTAGTGGGCCCCGGCTCTTTAATTCAGTAATTGTAACGCGCACGAAGGCCGGGACCGGCAGGGTCCCGGCCTTCGTGCGCGTTACATTTACTGAATTAGCGAGCCGGGCCAAAGGTAAATAATCAACTTCCTTTGGTTAAAAGATGGCGAGTGTCCTACCTTGTAGATATTTAATATCAGAGTAAAAGTGGGTATGATTTAAAGAGGCTTTTCTCGTTTATACCACAAATTGCCTGTGCCTTAAACAAGAATCAATATATGATGTTGTCAATCGATGACCGATGACCACCACATGTGGCTGTGACTGGATGAATGGGTCTTATGTGATGTGTGACCAGTGTAGCTCCTGATCAATTAGCCACTCTACTGCAGCCTGATAACGTTCTGTATTGCTTGTTAGAAACATGACGGGTGTTTCATTGATGAAATGACGTACAGTGCGAATGCACAAGCTTATCGGGGTCTACACTGGTCGCGAAACCCATCAGTCCAATTTCTCCAGTCACAGCAACATATACGTTGCCCATGTTAAATTGTCTATTGCACTAGATGTTGTTAGTGAAAGCAAACCCACAATATTCACGTTTTAAAAAGTAGGGTCATAGTGCCCTACATGTATAATGTGATATGCCTGAATAATATTATTATTTCAAATTGTATAGAGTGGAACCTCTCTAAACCGGACACAAAGAAAGTATGTGTCATCTCATTTTGAGAGGTTTCTTGGTAACGCATCTCAGATAATAATGCCTGTGCATGATTGCAAAAGACATAAGTTTGTTCCAGAATGGGCATATGCATGATCCACATGGTACATCTCTAAACCGGACACCCTGTATATTGCTATTAACTTGGAATGACTTACCTTACACGAATGTATGCATAAACGTGTTTGCTTATGGTATAACGATCGTTAATATCATTTTATCTAAAATATCTCCTATCATATAATGATTGTGTTTAACCGTTCTTACGCTGTTGACTGAAATTGACGTCTGCTGTTTTTCATTTTTGCTTTAATTCTTAACAATAACCTGGTTTTGACAGCACATGAGAATCGTCTCCACTGGAGACGATTCTCATGTGCTGTCAAAACCAGGTTTTTGTCGAGAAATATTGAAAATAAAACATTTCCAGCAGACGATAAAATTTAATTCAGCGTAGTAAGGGTTAAAGGTACATGCCCACTCAGTAGTCACAAAATGTTCGTTATCATGGTTATACGAATTAAATAAGTGTATATTTGTGTCACTATTCCACCAGATCTAAACATTACGGGTGCTCACTACACATATATAATCATTTCGTAATATGTATTTTTTTCATATGCAAATTAGGCATTTTTTAAATATTTATACTAATTAAATGCGTCACCTGAAAAAATAATATTTTGGACAGATTACAAAGTATGATTATTGCACATCAAAAACTATACATATAATAAATACCAGTGTCCGTTAACATTTTATGGAAACACGGTTATTGCCCCAGATATCAGTGTGGAAATTTACGTCTGATATAAAATGTATAATAATGCCAATCAATACGTGTGGTATTATTTTGCCACAAAATGTCTCAGATGATGTCTCTGATATAAATAACATGCTGTGTCTACTGAGTGGGCATGTACCTTTAATATCAAAATCATGAAACATAACAATGGACGGTGAAAAACAACACAATTTAGAATAAGTATGTATAATATATATTTATGACAAATGTTATATATAATATGCAACATGACGATAATGTTTAGACTACCTCAGAGACTATACTCGGAAATGACAATGATTTTCTTAAATGACAATATACAATTATTGTCTTTTGAGGAGGTGTACATGAGATTTACTGACCTGAGAAAAATGATGTTCGCCTTCGGCGTCGGTGAACATCACTTTTCTCAGGTCCGTAAATCTCATGTACACTGAATCAAAAGACAACAATTGTTTTATTATACGACACTTTTTGGCCCCATATTAAAATATTTCTGGCCAACTATCCGGCCGAAAAATAATTTGTTTTTTCAAAATGTGTTCGATTTACGCATGCGCTCTAAGGAGGTGAACAATAGGTTTGTTTACATGAATAAACATATCTCGGACCGGTCTTGCTGTCCGAGAGTGCTTATTCGTGTAAACAAACCGTTGAGAGGTCTACATTAAATTTGTATATAATCACGTGGTCGTGTTTCGGCCAATGAGAATGACTGAAATACTTAGTAATATAATAATACCAAATAGTTTGTAAGTCGTTACTGTGCACACTTTTTTCTAATTGTATTGACTTTCTTTCATGATTCGCGTACTATCAGATTATGTCTTCCGGAAACCCTGAAAAGGGAAAGTCCTCTCGTCTATTTTTAGGTTTAACCAATCAGAGATGTTCTTACATAGACGCTTCGGTGGTTGTATTATGGAAGATAGTGCATTGACCCAGTTCCAGATAATGAACGAAATTATAGAAAAAAGTGTTTTTTAGATCGGCGAACGATCACAATTGGACGAACTTTGTATGGTTGGAGTCTCTAATGTATATGATCATGGTGCACGACTTTAGTTTGAGCTGGCGATCAGCTATCGGCCAAATATGACCGATAATCCAGCCGGACGGCCTCCGATTCTGTGTGAGATTCTTTCGTACACGCAACTTTCGCTTTGGATGGGGTAATCAAAACGCGAATAACTCAATAAATACTTGAAACAGCGATTTGAAGTGAGTATATTCACACACCTAATACCTTTATCGATTGCCAGAGATATATTTCATACATTTAATCGATGTTTATTGTGTTTGTGCGAGCCGGAAAAAAGAGGGCTCTTTCTATAATAGCGCTATTTATGCTCACCTTGATATAACGTATAGTACTGTACGAGACCAAGTGGGTGGGGTAATGGGATTTTTTTTAATAGGCATTTTTTTGGTGTCATAGGTCCGAGTCTTCCACCTGTGACTGTGCATGCACAGGCCGTTCCTTCACTTTTACAGTGCTGAATAAAAATGTGTCGTCTGCTGTTAATTTTTTATTTCCTGTTTTTCTCATCAAAAACAGGCTTTGACAACACTTTAGAATAATTTTCATTGGAAATGATTATAAAGTACTGTCAAATTGTGTTTTTATTGAGAAAGAATACAAATATATAAACAACAGCAGACGACAAGTTTCGGTTCCTGCCTTCTAAGGGTTAAAAGCACCGTGTCTCAGATAATATTTCAGATATACAGTGTGTGGTTTCTCGCTTGACTGCAAATGAACTATGTCACAGGAATGTATCGTTTTATTTGATTAACCTCCAAGGAGTGTATGTTATATTCAATTATATACTATGAACTTCTATGATAAACATGAGCTATACTTTGGTGATGCATTTCACTATAACTGCAGTTGTCAATATAATTTGTTAAATGGTATTTCTACACCATATTTATTTAACAATATTATGCGTGAGCACATCTACATGTATATGGCTTAAGTCACTCATGTATGCATATCATGGTTTAAGAAAAACGGTACACATCTACAAATAAAACATGGTTTACGTATGTTGAACCTTATATGTCAAAGAAACGAATATATCACACGTGTGATATATTCGTGCGAATGAGTCACACATGGTGAAGAATACGTACGAATACATCAAACAAATGGATGACGTTTACGTTTGGCATCACTACCCCTTGCAACAAAAACGAATGTGTAATATGTTACAAAAACTCGAACAAAAAATAATAAAATAAAACAGAATAGAGCAGGCATATTCACCGGGTTATTTTAAAGTCATGCCACGCATGCAGACAAGGTAAATGTAAATGCTTTGATTTAATGACGGCACTGGCTCGATGACCTTGCATGTCGATACCGACTATTTAAGTCCCCGTCCGATAGGACTAGACTATCACGAATGTGTCTTGTCTTGCCCAAGGACACACCGAATCGACCAGTGGCGGGATTCTAACTCGGGGTCTCCCGATCCAGAGTCCGATGCCCTACCCACTGAGCTATTCCAGCTGATTTCAGACAGCACTAGGGGCGTATCATGTTATGGCGCTTATCGTATGTCCGTCTGTTAGCGATTTGGTTTGCGCTCAAAATAATCTTGACATAGGATCCTCAGTATGCAGGTCAGCAACGACCAGTGTATGACCAACTTGACTTGACTACAGTGTGTCAAAGGTCAAAATCGCGGTGGTTTTCAAGTTAGTCATGACCAGCAGATGACCCCTATTATTGATTTGAGGTCAGTAAGTCAAAGGTCAAGATCGCGGGGTGACCTTGGACAATAAAACGAGCTCGGCTCAATAACTCAAGAACAGTTGGTGCTAGGATGCTCAAACGTTTGATTTGGATGTCACTATGCACATTGTGGCACCACCGCATGTCTTTTTGAGAAGGGGGTGGGGGGCTTATACGTTCGACAAAAAAACTCTTGTTAAACGAATATATTAAATGTCAATGTGTCATTCAAAGCTACCATCGGGCGTATATTGCTCTGCTTAGTTTAGTAGTTGCCTCCTGCACTTGTATTCATTATAACCCTTTCAACACCAAGTAACTGAGATAGAATCTTCCATGTTATATTTCAGACGATTCCATTAACCATGAGATGTTCATTATAAAACTAAAGAACAGATTTTATCCCGTCAACACAGTGCGTATGTGCCGTGAAACACGGTGCCGTGAAACAGTTTTGATATCCAGTCAATACTATTTTTGCATTTTACAGCAATTTGTAGGTGTTGACGGGATTAATAGAATAGTAGGCAGAGCCTCGCCCATCCCGTTTCCTGAGCCTTGCCAGATATTTTTTCCCATTCACGGCACTAACCTACTATTCTCTATAACCCTTTCAACACTACAGTCCTGGGGGCCGTTTCAATAAGCTTGTAACCACTAAAATGTTCGTAAGTGCAAACTTATAATAGTCTGTAAATTTCACATTAACAATGTTTTCTTGTAAACATGTACTGGATTTACATTTATTGAGCATAGGCTGCATATGCAGCCTATGCTCAATACATGTAAATCCATCAATTAAAAATCCAGAAAATCCTAAATTTGCACTTACGAACATTTTAGTCGTACGAAGTTTAGTGAAACGGGCCCCTGTATAGTGGTATCGGCAAAAACTGTAGATCCAGATGAGCCGGCTCGTGACGAGCGGTCTCATCAGGGTCTGTAATTTTTGCAAGGCATTTTCATATTTTTAAGAACAAAAACACCCCTTTTCATCAATGGACTAGTCTGAAAATCATTTTGTGACGGTTGAATTGGTTGCAAAATTAACATATCAAAATCCATTCCAGTTACTTCGGGACGAAAGAGTTAAGAATGCAGTATACTCTTGTTCCAATATAAATGCTGGATCAAACTCTTGTTCCAATATAAATGCTGGATCAAATGGTACCGGATGGTTAACTGTATATACACATGTATTGAGGTAGGTTTGTCGTCCTCATATATGACACACATACACATACATATACATACACGACTGTTAGACATATATATTAGACAAGCCATCTGGTTGTGTACCTTCGGACATCTGCGTAATTTCATGAAATACGTTTACGTAATTTACAATATTTTCCGTAAATGACGTCAAAAGTTGACAAAATTTTCAGAGTACATGCGGACTTTATTTATGAAAAATATGGTAAATTTTGTAAACGAATTTAATGAAATTACGCAGAAATCCGAAGGTACAAAATTACATGACGTGTCTCAATAATGAGACGTACATGTATAGTCACTTCACCATCTGCCGGTGGATTTTGGACAATTACAAACAGCAACGATGAAATATCAAATGTGTGTCTGTTTGATGCATTTATGTTTATTCCGTTGCACACTTTTTGGATTTAAACACATCTTTAATTGACTAAAACCCACCCGCAGATATTTATTTCGATTGAAAAGTCAACTGGCGCAGTCTCATTTCTGATGCGATTACATATACTTGGAAATAGTGAAACAAGCCATATGAGTTTGTACATCAATGTAATAAGATGTGCTACTTTTCATGAACAATATCTACAAAATTTATGAAAATTCCGAATTTGCTATAAAAATCAACTTTCGACGTCATTTATTAAATTATCATAGTCTTTGAAAATAGTTTTCATGACAAATCGCTCATCTTTCAACTTACTGTCTATTCCACGTTTTGCTTCCGACGAACATTTGGCCATTAAACACATTAAATCTAAAACATATTTAAAAGTAAGTACTTTTTCATCAATAACAAAAAGTCACCCTCCCCAAAAAAAAATAATATTGATTTTATTGCGAAAATAAACGCCTATGGGAATTTAACATGGGGAGTCAATTTCCAAAACTTTTCTTTTTTTTTTATCTTTTAGATTTAATGTGTTTAATAGCCAAATGTTCGTCGGCAGCAAAACGTGGAACAGACATTAACCCTTTTTTTCATGCAGAGGATACACCATTATGTTTGCAGAAAATCCTAAATATCTTCCTTCTATGCGCTCAGAAGTATATTTCGCGACCAGCAATTGAACCGTCTCGTCGATACGGTTCAAATGAGTGGTCACAACACATACTTTCATTAAAAGTACATTCCCACTCAGTAGGCACAAAATGTTCTTTATAGGAATTAAATAAGTGTACAATTGTGTCAATATTCCACTAGTTTTAAAAATTAACAGTGCCCGCTATACAGATATAATCATTTAGTAATATTGATTTTACTGATAGTGACGCGCGGTGGTATCAGGCTATTTTCATATGCAAATGAGGCATGATATTTTTTAATTATTTATACAAAGTATATGCGTCACCTGAACAAATAATATTTTCGACAGATTATAAAGTATGATCATTGCACATCAAAAAAACAAATACAGATAATAAATAGTAATGTCCGTTAACATTTTAAGGAAACACGGTTATCGCCCCTGATATCAGTGTGGAACTTTGCATCTGATATAAAATGTATAATAATGCCACTCAATACGTGGGGTAATGGTAAATGTTGTTTATTTTGCCAGAACATGTCTCAGATGATGTCTCTGATATAAAGAATATTTTGTGCCTACTGATTGGGCATGTTCATTTAAGAAACAACAGAAATAAAAATAATATATTTCGTAAATTTAATTTCGTAAAGGTGTATTCCGAAAGGAATGGGTACACAATCACAAGGCTTGTCTCACATGAACATGCAAGCATCATATACATGATACTTGGTTTCCACTTGAGGTAGTGTGAACCCTGAAGCTCTACTCGTGGTTGGCAATGGTGCTGATCCGGGTGTGTGTATCCGCCGGGGAGCAGTCGTTGTGCGTCGACTCTCGTTGATTGCACCGGGCCGTCTGTGTGCCGCGGGGCGTGCTGTGCATGTGGGTCCCGTCTGTGCAGCGCAGCGCGTTCTGTAACATATAGTTGTAACGTATATGTATCATGCCAATATTAACAGTGCAACGTACGACTGTCAGCGCATTCTGTAACAAATAGTTGTAACGTATATGTATCATGCCGATATTACAATGTGCAAGGTACGACTGTCAGCGCGTTCTGTAACATATAGTTGTAACGTATATGTATCATGCCAATATTACCAGTGCAACGTTCGACTGTCAGCGTGTTCTGTAAGTTATAGTTGTAACATATATGTATCATGCCAATATTACCAGTGCAACGTACGACTGTCAGCGCGTTCTGTAACATATAGTTGTAACGTATATGTATCATGCCAATATTACCAGTGCAACGGACGACTGTCACCGCGTTCTGTAACATATAGTTGCAGCGTATATGTATCATGCAAATATTACCAGTGCAACGAACGACTGTCAGCGCGTTCTGTAACATACAGATGTAACATATATGTATCATGTCGATATTACCAGTGCAAGGTACGACTGTCAGCGTGTTCTGTAACTTATAGTTGTAACGTATATGTACATGTATCATGCCAATATAATCAGTGCAACGAACGACTGTCAGCGCGTTCTGTAACATATAGATGTAACATATATGTATCATGCCGTTATTACCAGTGCAACGTACGACTGTCAGCGCGTTCTGTAACTTATAGATGTAACATATATGTATCATGCCGATATTACCAGTGCAAGGTACGACTGTCAGCGCGTTCTGTAACATATAGTTGTAGCGTATATGTATCATGCTAATATTACCAGTGTAACGTACGACTGTCAGCGCGTTCTGTAACTTATAGATGTAACATATATGTATCATGCCGATATTACGAGTGCAACGTACGACTGTCAGCGTGTTATGTAACTTTTAATTGTAACGTATAGGTAGCATGCCAATATTACCAGTGCAACGTACGACTGTCAGCGCGTTCTGTAACATATAATTGTCACGTGTATGTACCATGCCGATATTAGCAGTGCAACGAACGACTGTCATCGCGTTCTGTAACATATCATGGTAACGTATATGTATCATGTCAATATTACTAGTGCAACGTACGACTGTCAGCGAATTCTGTAACATATAGTTGTAACGTATATGTATCATGCCAATATTACCAGTGCAACATACGACTGTCAGCGCGTTCTGTAATATATAGTTGTAGCGTATATGTATCATGCCAATATTACCAGTGCATCGAACGACTGTCAGCGCGTTCTGTAACATATACTTGTAACGTATATGTATCATGCTGATATTACCAGTGCAACGGACGACTGTCACCGCGTTCTGTAACATATAATTGCAGCGTATATGTATCATGCCAATATTACAAGTGCAACGAACGACTGTCAGCGCGTTCTGTAACATATAGATGTAACATATATGTATCATGCCGATATTACCAGTGCAAGGTACGACTGTCAGCGTGTTCTGTAAATTATATTTGTAATGAATATGTATCATGCCAATATTACCAGTGCAACGCACGACTGTCAGCGCGTTCTTTAACACATAGTTGTAACGTATATGTATCATGCCGATACTACCAGTGCAACGTACGACTGTCCGCGCGTTCTGTAACATATAATTGTAACATACATTGTATACGTATCATGCCGATATTACCAGTGCAACGTACGACTGCCAGCGTGTTCTGTAACATATAGCTGTAACAAATATGTTTCATACCAATATTACCAGTGCAACGTACGACTGTCAGCGTGGTATGTAACTTATAGTTGAAACATAATGTATCATGCCGATATTACCAGTGCAATGTACGACTGTCAGCGCATTCTGTAGCATATAATTGTAACGTATATGTATCATGCCGATATTACCAGTGCAACGTACGACTGTCAGCGCGTTCTGTAAGTTATAGTTGTAACATATACAATGTATGTATCATGCCGATATTACCAGTGCAATGTACGACTCTCAGCGTGTTCTGTAACTTATAGTTGTAACGTATATCGCCGATATTACCAGCAACGTACGTTCAGCGCGTCTCACATATAGTTAACGTATAATCAGCCAATATTCCAGCAACGTACGACTGTCAGCGCTTCTGACATCATTGTAACGTATATGACGCGTATTCTGCAAGTCGACTGTAGAGCGTTCGTAATATAGTTGTAACGTATCATGCCGTATTACATGCCAAGTACGACTGTCAGCGCGTTCTATCAGCAGTTGTAGCGTATATTCAGCCGATACCATCAACGAATGTCAGCGCGTTCTGTCACTAGTTGTAACGTATATGTATCAGTTAATATTACCGTGCAACGTACAACTGTCAGCGGGTTCTGTAATATATTGTAACTATGTATCATGCCAATATTACCAGTGCAACGTACAACTGTCATCGGGTTCTGTAACATATAGTTGTAACGTAAATGTATCATGCCAATATTACCAGTGCAACGTACGACTGTCAGCGCGTTCTGTAACATACAGTTGTAACGTATATGTATCATGCCGATATTACCAGTGCAACGTACGACTGTCAGAGCGTTCTGTAACATATAGTTGTAACGTATATGTATCATGCCGATATTCCCAGTGCAACGTACGACTGTCAGCGCGTTCTATCACAGACAGTTGTAGCGTATATGTATCATGCCGATGTTACCAGTGCAACGTACGACTGTCAGCGCGTTCTGTCACATATAGTTGTAACGTATATGTATCATGTCAATATTACCAGTGCAACGTACAACTGTCAGCGGGTTCTGTAACATATAGTTGTAACGTATATGTATCATGCCAATATTACCAGTGCAACGTACAACTGTCAGCGGGTTCTGTAACATATAGTTGTAACGTATAGTATCATGTCAATATTACCAGTGACAGTACGACTGTCAGCGCGTTCTGTCACATATAGTGTAACGTATATGTATCATGTCAATATTACCAGTGCAACGTACAACTGTCAGCGGGTTCTGTAACATATAGTTGTAACGTATATGTATCATGCCAATATTACCAGTGCAACGTACAACTGTCAGCGGGTTCTGTAACATATAGTTGTAACATATATGTATCATGCCAATATTAACAGTGCAACGTACAACTGTCAGCGGGTTCTGTAACATATAGTTGTAACGTATATGTATCATGCCAATATTAACAGTGCAACGTACGACTGTCAGCGGGTTCTGTAACATATAGTTGTAACATATATGTATCCATCGCCAAATATATTACCAGTGCAAAGTACGACTGTCAGCGGGTTATGTAACATATAGTTGTAACATATATGTATCATGCCAATATTAACAGTGCAACGTACGACTGTCAGCGTGTTCTGTAAGTTATAGTTGAAACGTATATGTATCATGCCAATATTACCAGTGCAAAGTACGACTGTCAGCGTGTTCTGTAAGTTATAGTTGTAACGTATATGTATCATGCCAATATTAACAGTGCAACGTACAACTGTCAGCGGGTTCTGTAACATATAGTTGTAACATATATGTATCATGCCAATATTAACAGTGCAACGTACAACTGTCAGCGGGTTTCTGTAACATAGTTGTAACATATATGTATCATGCCAATATTACCTGTGCAAAGTACGACTGTCAGCGGTGGGGGGGGGTTTCTGTAACAATATAGTTTTGTAACATATATGTATCATGCCAATATTAACAGTGCAACGTACGACTGTCAGCGTGTTCTGTAAGTTATAGTTGAAACGTATATGTATCATGCCAATATTACCAGTGCAAAGTACGACTGTCAGCGTGTTCTGTAAGTTATAGTTGAAACGTATATGTATCATGCCAATATTACCAGTGCAAAGTACGACTGTCAGCGTGTTCTGTAAGTTATAGTTGTAACGTATATGTATCATGCCAATATTAACAGTGCAACGTACGACTGTCAGCGTGTTCTGTAAGTTATAGTTGAAACGTATATGTATCATGCCAATATTACCAGTGCAAAGTACGAACTGTCAGCGTGTTTCTGTAAGTTATAGTTGAAACGTATATGTATCATGCCAATATTAACAGTGCAAAATACGACTGTCAGCGGGTTCTGTAACATATAGTTGTAACATATATGTATCATGCCAATATTAACAGTGCAACGTACAACTGTCAGCGGGTTCTGTAAGTTATAGTTGAAACGTATATGTATCATGCCAATATTACCAGTGCAAAGTACGACTGTCAGCGTGTTCTGTAAGTTATAGTTGAAACGTATATGTATCATGCCAATTAACAGTGCAAAGTACGACTGTCAGCGGGTTCTGTAACATATAGTTGTAACGTATATGTATCATGCCAATATTAACAGTGCAACGTACGACTGTCAGCGCGTTCTGTAACATATAGTTGTAACATATATGTATCATGCCAATATTAACAGTGCAACGTACGACTGTCAGCGTGTTCTGTAACATATAGTTGTAACATATATGTATCATGCCAATATTAACAGTGCAACGTACGACTGTCAGCGTGTTTCTGTAACATATTAGTTGTAACAATATGTATCATGCCAATACTTACAGTGGCAAACGTACAACTGTCAGCGGGTTCTGTAACATATAGTTGTAACATATATGTATCATGCCAATATTAACAGTGCAACGTACAACTGTCAGCGGGTTCTGTAACATATAGTTGTAACATATATGTATCATGCCAATATTAACAGTGCAACGTACGACTGTCAGCGTGTTCTGTAAGTTATAAGTTGTAACAATATATGTATCATGCCAATATTACAGTGCAACATACAACTGTCAGCGGGTTCTGTAACATATAGTTGTAACATATATGTATCATGCCAATATTAACAGTGCAACGTACGACTGTCAGCGTGTTCTGTAAGTTATAGTTGAAACGTATATGTATCATGCCAATATTACCAGTGCAAAGTACGACTGTCAGCGTGTTCTGTAAGTTATAGTTGTAACATATATGTATCATGCCAATATTACCAATGCAACGTACGACTGTCAGCGCGTTCTGTAAGTTATAGTTGTAACATATATGTATCATGCCAATATTACCAATGCAACGTACGACTGTCAGCGTGTTCTGTAAGTTATAGTTGTAACATATATGTATCATGCCAATATTACCAATGCAACGTACGACTGTCAGCGCATTCTGTAACATATAGTTGTAACATATATGTATCATGCCAATATTACCAATGCAACGTACGACTGTCAGCGCATTCTGTAACATATAGTTGTAACATATATGTATCATGCCGATATTGCCAGTGCAAGGTACGACCGTCAGCGTGTTCTGTAACTTATAGTTGTAACGTATATGTACATGTATCATGCCAATATAACCAGTGCAACGAACGACTGTCAGCGCGTTCTGTAACATATAGATGTAACATATATGTATAATACCAATATTACCAGTGCAACGTACGACTGTCAGCGTGTGCTGTAAGTTATAGTTGTAACATATACAATGTATGTATCATGCCGATATTACCAGTTCAATGTACGACTGTCAGCGTGTTCTGTAACTTATAGTTGTAACGTATATGTATCATGCCGATATTACCAGTGCAACGTACGACTGTCAGCGCGTTCTGTAACTTATAGTTGTAACGTATATGTATCATGCTAATATTACCAGTGTAACGTACGACTGTCAGCGCGTTCTGTAACATATAGATGTAACATATATGTATCATGCCGATATTACGAGTGCAACGTACGACTGTCAGCGTGTTATGTAACTTTTAATTGTAACGTATAGGTAGCATGCCAATATTACCAGTGCAACGTACGACTGTCAGCGCGCCTGTAACATATAATTGTCACGTGTATGTACCATGCCGATATTAGCAGTGCAACGAACGACTGTCATCGCGTTCTGTAACATATCATGGTAACGTATATGTATCATGTCAATATTACTAGTGCAACGTACGACTGTCAGCGAATTCTGTAACATATAGTTGTAACGTATAATTATGTATCATGCCAATATTACCAGTACAACGTACGACTGTCAGCGCGTTCTGTAATATATAGTTGTAGCGTATATGTATCATGCCAGTATTACCAGTGCATCGGACGACTGTCAGCGCGTTCTGTAACATATACTTGTAACATATATGTATCATGCCGATATTAACAGTGCAACGGACGACTGTCACCGCGTTCTGTAACATATAATTGCAGCGTATATGTATCATGCCAATATTACAAGTGCAACGAACGACTGTCAGCGCGTTCTGTAACATATATATGTAACATATATGTATCATGCTGATATTACCTGTGCAAGGTACGACTGTCAGCGCGTTCTGTAACATATAATTGTAACATACATTGTATATGTATCATGCCGATATTACCAGTGCAACGTACGACTGCCAGCGTGTTCTGTAACATAGCTGTAACAAATATGTTTCATACCAATATTACCAGTGCAACGTACGACTGTCAGCGTGGTATGTAACTTATAGTTGAAACATAATGTATCATGCCGATACTACCAGTGCAATGTACGACTGTCAGCGCATTCTGTAGCATATAATTGTAACGTATATGTATCATTCCAATATTACCAGTGCAACGTACGACTGTCAGCGCGTTCTGTAAGTTATAGTTGTAACATATACAATGTATGTATCATGCCGATATTACCAGTGCAATGTACGACTCTCAGCGTGTTCTGTAACTTATAGTTGTAACGTATATGTATCATGCCGATATTACCAGCGCAACGTACGACTGTCAGCGCGTTCTGTCATATATAGTTGTAACGTATATGTATCATGCCAATATTACCAGTGCAACGTACGACTGTCAGCGCGTTCTGTAACATACAGTTGTAACGTATATGTATCATGCCGATATTACCAGTGCAACGTACGACTGTCAGAGCGTTCTGTAACATATAGTTGTAACGTATATGTATCATGCCGATATTACCAGTGCAACGTACGACTGTCAGCGCGTTCTATCACAGACAGTTGTAGCGTATATGTATCATGCCGATGTTACCAGTGCAACGTACGACTGTCAGCGCGTTCTGTCACATATAGTTGTAACGTATATGTATCATGTCAATATTACCAGTGCAACGTACAACTGTCAGCGGGTTCTGTAACATATAGTTGTAACGTATATGTATCATGCCAATATTACCAGTGCAACGTACAACTGTCAGCGGGTTCTGTAACATATAGTTGTAACGTAAATGTATCATGCCAATATTACCAGTGCAACGTACGACTGTCAGCGCGTTCTGTAACATACAGTTGTAACGTATATGTATCATGCCGATATTACCAGTGCAACGTACGACTGTCAGCGCGTTCTATCACAGACAGTTGTAGCGTATATGTATCATGCCGATGTTACCAGTGCAACGTACGACTGTCAGCGCGTTCTGTCACATATAGTTGTAACGTATATGTATCATGTCAATATTACCAGTGCAACGTACAACTGTCAGCGGGTTCTGTAACATATAGTTGTAACGTATATGTATCATGCCAATATTACCAGTGCAACGTACAACTGTCAGCGGGTTCTGTAACATATAGTTGTAACGTATATGTATCATGACAATATTACCAGTGCAACGTACAACTGTCAGCGGGTTCTGTAACATATAGTTGTAACATATATGTATCATGTTATTATTTGAGATGTTCAATTCTATTTTTTTTCAAGTCACCAGACGCATATATGTTCTATAACAATTACTATGATCTCTTTCAGTATATGAAAAATTAGCGGATTTTCGTCAGACATGACTGGATTGCACATAATTATGTTTGCATGGTAGTGTTTTTTATTATTATTATTGATCAGGTGGCATATTTACAGCACAGTGGTATTTCTCAGTGGCGACAAAATGCTCGACGCGCAGTATTTTTCTGACGCGGCCATGTCTGAGAACCAAAATAGTGTTTATGGCCTTACCTTGAAGGCCTCCCTGTATGTGGGGTGATATATGACGTAAAGGACGATGTTATAGACGGTACTGAAGGTGGCGAGGAATATCATGAAGAGGTTCATGGACCCGGCAGCATTGTTACTGGCATCGCGGTGGGTTATTTTCTGTAAAAGACACACACAGGTACATGTATGTTGCTGAGACTGGAAACAAATGGGGCTTATGTGCTTTGCGAACAGTCTGATCAGAATATGCACTGTTCGCCATTCCATCAATCTATATTGCTTGTTAGAAGCATGATGGGTGTTTCACCCATCATGCTTCTAACAAGCAATATATAGAGAATAGTAGGTTAGTGCCGTGAATGGGAAAAATATCTGGCTAGGCTCAGGAAACGGGATGGGCGAGGCTCTGCCGAGCACATCCCGTTTCCGTGCCGCGCCAGATATTGTTTCCCATTCACGGCATTAACCTACTATTCTATTTATTCAGTCAACACCTACAAATGGCTGTAAAATGCAAAAATATTACATCAGCCACCGCACATATTCATACGCAGTGATTAGGTCGTATTGACAGGATATCAAAAATGATTCACGGCACCGTGTTTCACGGCACATACGCACTGTGTTAACGGGATAAAGATCGCTATCGGGCTACAGGAGTGTGCTATTTGATCATGACATATACAGGTCGCACATCTCATAAGTACCGTACCGAGAGTCACTGCCACGAATGTGGACTTGAATTGAGACACGCCTTATGATTTTGTACCCACGACGAAATCTTTCTTTAGTTTATATTTAACGGCGGCACTGGCTCTAGGACCTTGCATGCCGTCTCCCAAGAATGGGAGAAAGAACGGAGGAGAGATTTTTGAGAGAAGCCGGTAATTCGTATTTACAGAGCAACTACGAATTATCGGTACCCATTTGCAGCTGGGTGAACTGGAGCAGTGTGGATAAAGTGTCTTGCTCAAGGACACAACGCACGCCGCTAGTCAGGCTAGAACCCACGACCCTTGGATCAGTAGTCCGACACACTAACCATTACGCCACGGCGCTCCACTAACCTCTACGACGATGGGCGATATTTTCATAATATAGAGATTCACAGACCCGGCAACATTGTGACTGGCATCGCGGTGTGTTATATGGATCTTCTGTAAAGGACACGGATACGGACTGGAATTCGGACAGGCCGTGTGATTTGTACCTACGAAGATAATATGCGATTTTCATGAACAATATTTACAGAAACTGTGATATGTTATGCAAATGACGTCGAAAGTTGAGGATATTTTCATAGCAACTGCGGAATTAGTAGATTGCAAGAGTTACCGTTCGCAACTGTACTTATGTTAGCTCTATTTGTACCCGAGATACCAATGATATTGCGAAGCAATTGTACCTGGTTCGCAGTTTGCATTTTGTTGCATGACTGCCGTCGTTTGACACCGCTCACAGCCGTGTTCAAACGTACAGCGTGCCGTTTGACCATGGCTGTTGACAATGCTCAGTCCGGGGCCATACCAACACCTACGTAATGCATGTGTCTCATGACGTTACTATAACGCGCCATTACGTCACCAGAGCAGTTCACAACGGTCGCACGAACATGTTGAAATTGATGCTGCTGCATCACGCGACGTATACTACGGCTCCGGAATATGTATGTGTAAATCAGCTGTTTGAATAGAGAAGATTATCAAAGTACCAAAAGTAATGCATATCTGCTCAAATTACACGACATTATGTAACAAAAACGTTCGACCATGTCCAGCCGTGGGTAAACGTTTCCTGTGGCACTCAGGAACTGTTTGAACCCGCGGCCTACGGCCTTGGGGTTCAAACAGTTCCCTCGTGCCATAGCTAACGTTTACCCACGGCTGGACATGGTCGAACCTTATATTGGCGTGCGGCAGGTTGGTGAGTGTGACATCATTATATGCAACATTGCAATAGTCGTCGTGCAAGATTGCACAATCTTACAAATATAGTATATAATAACTTATATCAGAGGAATGACGTCTTGTTTTGTAAATTATAAATGCCATCTCATTACGTTTGAACAGCCCGTGTTTACGTATTTCCGTACAAGAGGTGGTATATCAAAATTATGTGACAGTATCATGTCAGTCTGTGCATCCATGCAATCTGATCAGGGTCGTATTTTTCGCCATTCAGTGAATACACTATACAGTTTACTTCCAAGGACCAGTTCATACCCGTACCAGGTTATATGAGTGCGCCAGTAGATCCAGATCGATATAAACTGGTCGCACTAGTCATACGCCGCATTCTCGCGTCACAATCACGTAATGAGCGTCAACAATATTCAAATCGTTGGCAGACACGAAATGCACATATATAGAAGCAGCGATGCACGATACAATACCATTCATTAAAACAGTTATGAAGGGCATTTGCTGCAAGCAATGACGTGGCCTTTCATGTATATAGCAGTTTTAATTACGAGGCATTTGCTTCTACAATGGCATAGCCGATGCATGATTTACGGAGACATAGCAACATGAATTTACTCAGGTTTGGTTAGAGCAGCGGCGTGATAGTCCGTGCTTCTTTAGATCCTAGTAGTATCAGAAATAATAAAATTAAAATGGAAACAAAACACTCAATAGTTATGCAATCAAATGTGAGTTAATCGTAGTTTACACGCCCATCGTTGTTGTAGGTTAGTCAATCGTAGTTATATATGTACAGGGTTCCGCCCCCCCCCCCCCCCTTTCAGCCACGGAGTTTACATAGACATAGTTTACCACCAGTTGGAGTCTGAATTTAAAGCCGTAAAATACAGGAAAGTGCAATTCGAAGAGCTGAAAAATAGAACAACCCTCTAATTGCGAACGGTAACCCTTGCAAAATGGCTGTGATAATGTAATAAATTCAGTATAATAAAAATTAATAAATTTATCCTAAAATTTAAAATTTCTCCCTTAAAGTATACTTTGCTAGATAAGTATACTTTGCAATGTTGGTGAAATAGGCTACTGGACTATTTGTAAGTAAGTTTCCTAGTTTGATGTAATTGTCTGGCAAACTACTTCTACTGTTATCAGCTGATCCTTTTCATACCCAACATACATCAGAATCATCAAGGACTGGATGGCGTAATGTAATGTTATGCCACTTTTGTCTACTCAGTACAGTGGGGTCAGCGTGTAAGTGCTACTTCTACCTTTTCAGCCGATCCTATTTCTTCTTGGTATACTTGACAAGCATCAAGTGCTCTGCCTCTGATCAATTTGGAGGTATGCCCATTTTAAGAATTATTTACATAGTCTGTGCTGGGACAAAGATGATGTATGTATGGTCCCTGGACTGTGCTAGTGAAATGCTGAAGCATATGTGTCTTAGAGACACATTTTTCTAGAAATTAATGTACCAAGTTTGACGTCTGTAGCCATTATATGAAAGCAAATGCATACACAATCGCCTTGTGAAAATTCCAGAGTGATGGCCACCTAATATGTTAGAAACTTATACATGTTGGCCATTTATATCAAATTATTTTTGGAACCAACGTTTCTTTGTATTTAAATAGTTGACTATAAATAATAGTATGCACATTGTAGACGAAAAGGACATTGGTATTCTTGAAGCGACTATATGGATATGGCGTACATGACTGACAAAGGCGACCTGTAAACGTTTGTATTGAGTGCAACCCCAGATGGTTGAATTGAGTGCAACCACAAATCAACTGCAATCAGAGCGGCACTGCCAATGTGACATCATTACACCTGCTAGTATGTGATCTTACACCGCGGTTAACTAAATATGGCTGCCATTGGAGAAATGGGACAACTCGCCTTCTGTGCAATATGTTTCACCAACATTACAAAGTATACTTTTCTAGCAAAGTATACTTTGAGGGAGAAATTTTCAATTTTAGGATAAATTTATTAATTTGTATTATACTGAATGTATTACATTATCACAGTCATTTTGGCTGTGATAATGTAATAATTCAGTTTAATAATTCTGCATACGTTTAATCATCAAATATATGCAGTCATTAGTTATATATGAAATAATGCATTTCAGAAAAAAATAAATGATTACTCCTTCAAAGCATACTTTGCTCGAGATGTATACTTTGCAATGGTGGTGAAATCGGCTTCAGGTCTGCGTTAGCTGCACGTTTTCCGCTTCACAGGCAATATGTTGCACTATATCGCTACACTGCAATGATTCAACGGTAACATTTGCGGAATAACGTTTCCATTATGCGAACTAAAATATATAGCAATAATCCGCTATATTGTTATTGATAGAAAAGTCTACAAAATGAGACAAATACATTATCATAAATTCACCTAATGAAGTGTGTATTAGTAACATTATTATGTCACTCACTACGAAATAGAAAGTAAACAAAGAACGCTTCAAACGCAAATTTGCAAACGCAAAATCATTACTGTTATGTACTGTAATTAGAGTTATGTATAGGCCTGCGTCTGCCTTGCCATTTAGTCCGGCTACATTGCTATGGTCTACATAACTGAAAGAGGCGAAATTTCGCCATCTGAATTCAATGCAGTCCCAGATGTTGAATAATCGATATGATTCTTAGAAACTGTTTAGATGTTTCTCAGACTGCATGGGGAAGACAGCGGACCGAGGGCTAAATTGACCACACTGATTCAAATTATTAGAGAACACAGTTCGTACGCATGTACGTGGAGATAATCCGCGAGCTGCAGCTCGCGGATTATCTCCACGTACATGCGGACGAACTGTGCTCTAAGAATTTGAATCAGCGCAGCGAGCGGATTATCGATCGTACATGCACATGCAGACAACCGTGCTGTAAGTATTTGTATCCCGCAACGTACACATACTAAAATACTAAGTCTGTTTCACGAAACCTGTCCAAATTTTACGGCTATATAAACAATGCAAAATCAAGAGATTTTATTCGATTTTGTCTTTATATTGTTTATATAGCCGTAAACTTTGAGCAAACACAATATTTGATTCGATCCCGGGTATGGAAGGTGTTCGAGCCAATTCCCACCTTTAAATATAAGCCGAACGAATTTGTATTCGATAATATTAATTTATAGCATACTTTAAGAATGTGCCTTCTATTCATTTCGTAAAATTTAGTCCAATATTGATTTTGTTTAGAAAAAAATATTTCCCCATGTTAAATCCCCATAGACAAGAGTGAAGATGTCTATGGTGATTTGACATGGGGAATCTTATCTAATTGCAGAGAAAAAGTGGACCGACATTTTAAATTAGGTTTGAGGAATTTGATTCCTCAAACCTTTTGTTTTCGTTGGTTTTTTTTTTTTTCTTTTTTTTCTGTTTATTCAGCCGTCGAGACTACAGCCCAAACCGCTGGTCGGATCGACTTCAAATTTTGTATACCGATTCGCATCAACAGTGAGACGAGAATAACGCAATTTTCAGAATTCTCATGACGTCACTTTCTACGAAACCGGAAGTGACGTCATATATCATATAATTCCCTATAACTTCCTTATTTTCCAACCGATTTCAAAAATTCTTTTTGTATTGTAAAGCTGCGAGAATTCTCTATCTTCTTTTCGCCGACAATGTTGGCTATCTGCTCAAATGAGAGAGCTATAGACATGTGAAATTGAGAAAAATGAAAAAAATCAACAATTTCAGATTTTTATTTTATTTTAACGGGTGGTCTTTGAAAACAGTTTCCAATTTGTATAGTAATCTCAGCAACATAATTTTTTGACAGCGTCACGCGGGACATTCATCCGCACAGAAGATGATATTTTTCAGAGCAATGGCTTGAATAGTTCTGATTCTATTGTCTTTCAAACTTGGACGTTTTTTTTCAATTTTTCAAATTTGAAATGGTCATAACTTTTTTATTATCTAACCGATTTCAAATATTTTTTTTGCATTAAAAAGCCAACAAAATTCTCTATCTCCGTTTCACTGGTAGTTTTTGGCTATCTGCCCAAATGAGAGAGTTGTAGGCATTTGAAGTTTTTAAAAAAAATTGAAATGGTCATAACTTCCTTATTATTCAACCGATTTCAAATATTTTTTTTGCATTAAAAAGCCAATAAAATTCTCTATCTCCAATTCACTGGTAGTTTTTAGCTATCTGCTCAAATGCGCGAGCTACATGCATTTGAAGTTTGAGAACGAGCATATAAACTTAGCCGCCTAGAACAGTGTGTACAGCTGACAAACTTCGAGGTGGAGGCCAGACAGGTATGGTGGGCTGTATCAGACACTGGTTTTATATACGAACTGACATGCTGTGAGTGCTTTAGAATCGTCTTAACTTCAATGTCAGACTAGGGGGTTAACGGTACACATTTCGTAGAACGTTATATAATGAAAAATGCTTAGAATAGTCAAGCGATTCTGAAAATACAAAACTTTTTTTTTCAATTTCATTGGAATTGCATCAAATTAGGTTTGAGGAATTTGATTCCTCAAACCTTTTGTTTTCGTTGGTTTTTTTTTTCTTTTTATTCAGCCGTCGGGACTATAGCCCAAACCGCTTGTCGGATCGACTTCAAATTTTGTATGCCGATTTGTATCAACTGTCAGACGAGAATAACGCAATTTTCAGAATTCTCATGACGTCACTTTCCACGAAACCGGAAGTGACGTCATATATCATATAATGTCCTATAACTTCCACATTTTTCAACCGATTTCAAAAAATCTTTTTGTATTCGAAAGCTGCGAGAAATCTCTATCTTCGCTTGCTGGCAGTTATTGGCTATCTGCTCAAATGAGAGAGCTATTGACATGTGAAGTTGAGAAAAATGAAAAAAATCAACAATTTCGGATTTTCTTTTTTATTTTAACGGGTGGTCTTCGAAAACAGTTTCCAATTTGTACAGTAATCTCAGCAACATAATTTTTTGACAGCGTGACGCGGGACATTCATCCGCACAAAAGATGATACTTTTCAGAGCTATAGCTTGAAGAGTTCCGATTCTATTGCCTTTCAAACTTGGACGTTTTTTTTTCAATTTTTCAAATTTGAAATGTTCATAACTTTGTTATTATCTAACCGATTTCAAATATTGTTTTTCCATTAAAAAGCCAACAAAATTCTCTATCTCCGCTCCGCTGGTAGTTTTTGGCTATCTGCCCAAATGAGAGAGTTGTAGGCATTTGAAGTTTGGTTCTTTCATTTTTTTTAAATTTGAAATGGTCATAACTTTTTTATTATTCAACCGATTTCAAATATCCTTTTTTTTATTAAAAAGGCAATAAAATTCTCTATCTCTGCATCCTGGTAGTTTTTAGCTATCTGCTCAAATGAGAGAGCTACATGCATTTGAAGTTTGACAGCGTCACGTTAAATCACACAGTAACAATATAGACAATTTTCATTTTATATACGAACTGACATGCTGTGAGTGCTTTAGAATCGTCTCAACTTCAATGTCAGACTAGGGGGTTAACGGTACACATTTCGTAGAACGTTATATAATGAAAAATGCTTAGGATAGTCAAGCGATTCTGAAAATACAAAACTTTATTTTTTCAATTTCATTGGAATTGCATTAATTTTTTTTGAGTTTCATATGTTTTCGTCATTGGCAATGTCTTCTAATCACTTTGCCAGTGTACGTTTGTCAGTACATCAAGCCTCAAACCGTTGATGCAGCTTCAGCTGCTCTAGTTTAACTTTTGTTTTCTTTGTTAGATCATTGCGTTTATTTTCGTTTATTGAATCCTGCCCCTTATCGTAATAAAATCAATATATGACAAAATTTCACGAAATAAAAAGAAGGATCACCCTTAAATGGTGATAAAATATAATATTATCGAAACACATATTCAGTTTGCATTGTTTATATGGCCATAATATTTAGACAGGTGTCGTGAAACAGACAGTAGTCAAGTGCTGCTGACAACACGGGTACCCACTCCAGCATCTGGCTAGAAGTGGGAATTATAGCCACATGTCCCATGTCTCCAGTAACAGCCACACATGTGCGGAATCACCTGGAGATGCAATTTGCAAATGGGCTCCAGCTGAGAAAAGGTGCACTACGATATCTGCGATCAGCGTAGCCCCAGTTCAGCATGCGCATCCGCGCATGCTGAACTGGGGTTACTCTGTTCGCCATTAAAACATCGAGTATGTCGTCAGAAAACTGATTCAATTGTAATTCAACCACTTCTCAAAGCCATACTGATTGTTACCAACATTGCCAGGCACCTTTTCTCAGCTGGCGGCCCAGGTGCCATAAAGTCTCCTTGGTCAGTCGCATGACCAGTAGCCGATTTCATCAAAATTGCAAAGTATACTTTTCTAGCAAAGTATACTTTGAGGGAGAAATCATTTATTTTTCCCGAAAAGCATTATTTCATATAGAACTAACGACTGCATATATTTGATGATTAAAAGTATGCAGAATTATTATACTGAATTTATTACATTATCACAGCCATAATGGCTGTGATAATGTAATAAATTCAGTATAATAACAAGAAACGAGGCAAAGCCACGAAGGCCAGGTTTTTTCCAAACATAGACACTTGGATAACATAATTATACCCACTTTTTGTAGACTAGATGGCCGTGGCCTGCATGTCGCGCCTTGGGGCGAGGCATGGACACTAAAAAAATAGATATAGTAGATGGAAAAACTTGAACCAAAAAACTTTAACCGGACACACGGACGGACGTATGCCAAAATACCGACGATATAGCGCTTTCCGCAAGCAGGTGTGACAATGATGATAAACACCCATGTGAAGTATCAAGGTACATGTATTGGGTGAAGCAGTTGCAGAGATATAGTACACGAAAAAACTTTAACAAAAAAATTCAAAGTAATTTGAACTTGACATAGGGCACAGGATCGCATTTTCCGCAAGCAGGTGCGAAAATGATGATAAACACCCATGTGAAGTATCAAGGTATTGGGTGAAGCAGTTGCAGAGATATAGTACACGAAAAACCTTTAACAAAAAATTCAAAGTAATTTGACCTTGATATTGGGCACAGGATCGCGCTTTCCGCAAGCAGGTGCAACAATGCTGATAAACACCCATGTGAAGTATCAAGGTATTGGGTGAAGCAGTTGCAGAGATATAGTACACGAAAAAACTTTAACAAAAAAATTCAAAGTAAGTTTAATTTGACCTTGACATTGGGCACAGGATCGCGCTTTCCGCAAGCAGGTGCGACAATGATGATAAACACCCATGTGAAGTATCACGGTATTGGGTGAAGCAGTTGCAGAGATATAGTACACGAAAAAACTTTAAAAAAAAAATTCAAAGTAATTTGACCTTGACATTGGGCACAGGATCGCGCTTTCCGCAAGCAGGTGCGACAATGATGATAAACACCCATGTGAAGTATCAAGGTATTGGGTGAAGCAGTTGCAGAGATATAGTACACGAAAAGACTTTAACAAAAAAATTCAAAGTAATTTTACCTTGACATTGGGCACAGGGGCCGCACGGTTGGGGGTTAGAATGAAAATATGGATGATGATAAACACCCATGTGAAGTTTCAAGGTAATGGGCGAAGCAGTTGCAGAGATATAGTATAACGAAAAAGTTTTAACCAAAAAACTCTAACCAGACGTACGTTAAAAAGTTAACATTGAAAATGGCTAAGTCAATTACGTAGAAATAATAGGTGAAGGTATGGTCACATGTTGGATAGTTGTATGTGGTAGGCACCCCTTGGTTATGAAGCTGTGAAAGTTTGGTAGTCCTAGGTGGTACAGTACCAAAGAAATGGACTTAAACACGAAAACTTAACATTGTAAACGCGAAAACTTAACATTGAAAATGGCTAAGTCGACTGCGCGGAAAAAATGGGTGAAGTTAAAAAAAAAAGTAATATGTTGGATAGTGATATGTGGTGGGTACCCCTTGATTATGAAGCTGTGAAAGTTTGATGGTCCTAGGTGGTACAGTACCAAAGAAATGGACTTAAAACACGAAAACTTAACATTGTAAACGCGAAAACTTAACATTGAAAATGGCTAAGTTGACTACGCGGAAAAAATGGGTGAAGTTAAAAAAAAAGTAACATATTGGATAGTGATATGTGGTGGGCACCCCTTGATTATGAAGCTGTGAAAGTTTGGTGGTCCTAGGTGGTACAGTAACAAAGAAATGGACTCAAACACGAAAACTTAACATTGATTGTGGACGCCCGCCGCCGCCCGCCGCCCGCCGCCCGCCGCCCGCCGCCCGCCGCCCGCCCACCGCCCCGCCCGCCCGCCGCCCGCCCGCCCGGCTTTCGCCAATCCAATAGCCTGGATTTTTTTTCAAAAAACCTGGCTAAAAATTAATAAATCTATCCTAAAATTGAAAATTTCTCCCTCAAAGTATATGTATACTTACGACATACAGCATAAGTACGAAGAACGGCAGCCACGAAATGGCAAACAGAAGAGCAATTAGCACCAAGATCTTCACCAGCTTAACACGCTTTCTAAATAGACGAAAATTGCTGCTGTTTCCAGGAGGGGCGCTATTTTCGCAGATTTGTCGCCCTTTTCTCCACACAAACAGCGCCACCTGTAGGTAATTCTTCATCATGATCACAACTGGTATCACATACGATATTGTCGTTACAATCACAGCGTTCACCATTGCGTACGACGACGGCATGCGTTGGCTGTCACACGTTAGCATGGGCCTGTACGTAGTGCCATTTGAGCCTACCACGGTGACCGTTACCGTGTTCACCGAGTACTCGACCAGTGTGGGAATGGCCACGACCAGACTAAACAGCCAGATGAACGGAATAATCCAACAGATTCTTCTGATTGTCATCTGAGGTTTGCTACTGTGGGTAATGGCGCGGTGACGCTCGAAGGAAACGCATACCAGCGTGTATATGGAACTCGTGATGACGAATATGGGGAAGAAATTGACGACCTTGCACAGGAATTCACCTGAAATAACAATCACCGATATCATAACACAACCGCCTGCGATAACCCTGTCCAGATAGCAATGCTTCTACAGACACGTTGGCGATATCAACTCGCAATCAAGCGGTTTGATTCGCTGAGCCTGAGCTGTAGCACAGCTCGGGCTCAGCGAATCAAGCTGCTTGATTTCAAGCACAGTATTCAAGTATTTGGAAATAAATCAAATGACAAATAATGGCAAGATTAGCGCAGGCGGTGGTGTTGTACGTACGTTTATTTGACGTGTGTGACCGGCGTGTATTTTAATCATTACAAATATGGATCCTGGAGATACAGAATATATCCCGGTCATACACGCTGATGCATGGGCATTAATAATGCAAAGCCAGATGTACATGCTGTTAATGTGGCAGGTTCCGCAAGAAACCGCCAATGTACGACAGTGAGCCAAGTCACACCATCTAGCATACGGGCGAAACCACCGGAGAAATAATTCTCCAGTTGTAACATTGGTGTACTAGATAGCGTGAATTAATCAGCGTCTCATTGGAAACGTCAGCATACTAGAATGATAGGGAGAAGCAAAAATAGCACTAGCAGTGCAGTGTTCCGGGCGGATACAGCCATAATATACATGATATAAATACGCGCCATCGATGCTATTTAGATTGACTGAATAATGGCCACCGTATGACCTAATTAGATCAAGCTCCGTGGATGCGAATGCTGATCAGTAGCATATTTCAGCAACATTGCAAAGTATACTTTTCTAGCAAAGTATACTTTGAGGGAGAAATTTTCAATTTTATGATAAATTTTTTAATTTTTATTATACTGAATTTATTACATTATCACAGCCAAAATCAAATATATGCAGTTGTTAGTTTTATATGAAATAATGTATTTCGGGAAAAATAAATGATTACTCCCACAAATTATACTTTGCTAGAAAAATATACCTTGTAATGTTGATGAAATCGGCTACTGGAGCTACACTTATCGCATATATTGAAAGGTTCCGTTTAGCAGTCAGAAGTAGCAAATTGCGAAAACATTGGGCAAATCAATGTAAACCACGTGAATATACATATGCACATGTAGCACAGTTTTATGTTACAAATTATATATCACGGGTGTCCATTGCTTTACTCTTCCATCCGTCCGTCCGTCCGTACCTAAGTTCGCGGTCATGTTACGACTGGAGTAACATGTACCAAATGAATAAAGTTTCATAGAAATGTTCTATAAGATTTCAGCTAGGTTTTGTTTGTGTGTGAAATTCGGTCAAATGTGTATTTCTTTGCGAAACAAAATATTGTATTGGACATAAATTATTAACAATGACGAGCAAAACGTTCATTCCGGAACGTGGCGAGATTTGTTGGACATACCTACAAATAAATATGTATGCCATGGCCAGATTGCGCACATACTGATATTGGAGAGTTACTAAGCTGTTCACAAACATCAACTAATCCATTATGCGACCGGCTTGTGGCGCCTAGGGATGGTCAATGCCTCTCTGTGGAAGCCACGCGATCTAATAATTAGAAATATTCATTATCATGCTAACATGCTCGTCATTGCAAATAATCATAGTGAATCAAATTAATATTTAATTATATGAAACATTCGTGGTGCGGTCATTATAACAACTGCAGGTGATGGTCAGCTACTCCGGACATAGGGGCCGTTTTATTAAACTTCGTAAGACTAACAAATGTTCATAAGTGCAAAATTATGATACTCTGTAAATTTCACATTAAGAATGTTTTCTTGTAAACAGTTAATGGATTTACATTTATTGAGCATAGGCTGCATGTGCAGCATATGTTTTAGTCGTACGAAGTTTAGTGAGACGCGCCTCAGATGTCTCAATACGACTTGATAATTCCAGCACAAAAATATTTACACAATTCCCTAACATTTGATTGGCCCGTAGCAAGTCTCTGTCCAAAATGTATATCCCAGTAAACTCCCACGCCGAACTACATTCTACAGGTGCGCTGTCAATGCTGTCAATGTAAACAAATGGCTGCCGTTTGTCAAAATAAACACATTTTCTTGATGAATGTATTTCAAATGCTGGAATTATAAGGAATGAATGGCCTTTTTGTTGAATTTATCGGGGATATAAACTTGGAAAAGTCGCTGGAATACTGGACGAGGCCTTCCGGCCTTCGTCCAGTATTCCCGCGACTTTTCCAAGTTTATACCCCGATAAATTCCACAAAAAGGCCATTCATTCCTATAGTAATTCCATGGTTACGTTTATTAGTTTTATTAATAAAGAGACATTCGCCCGTGCCCGGAGTAAGCTTGCTGTCCATTACCTGCACTGGCCAAACATCCCATGGTCCATGGTCGACCAGGAATCATCAGAAATACCGTGTCATAACTGACTGATCACCAGGTGTGATATTTCTGTTCATCACGTATTATCAAATACAAACATGTCACTAATTTCCATTATTATTAAGGACCCGTGGGGCCCCTGAGTGATTCATGCATAATTGCTTCGTAGTTAAATTGTTTATTTACGTCTCATCAACTGTACATCATAAAACAAAGAACAATAGTACAACACAGGCACACGTACAATTGCCATTCTAAAAGAATTACAAGAGGCGGCTCGTAAATGTGATATATGTATAACATACACGTGAACATTTGCTTCTTACTATATCCCACACAGTGCATGGAGTTACCATGTCGGCCATCTTAGTGTGTAAAAGCCATCGGCCAGTTGTACCTCTTATTGCGTTTGACACATACCACTAATAATATGGCAAACACATGAATAACATTTGGAGCAACATGATGGGGATACATCAGACTACAGCGTGCTATGCCTTGTTTTCATTAAATGTATATACAAAGTCTGATATTTGAAGTGGTTGTTGACCCTTTGTTAAAATGCTTCATAATTCAGTAAAGACTGTGTAACAGTAAGAACAATGCACAGTGCTGTAGATATATACCTGTATTACCATACATACTGCATCGATTACAGTGACTTGTAAGCAGTTATCTGAGTGTATTTTCACTACTGTCTACTTGCCTGCTATGCGAGTAAATACGGCGTTTACCTGTGTCAGATGTACTTCTAATAATAGACAGTGCATCAGTTTGACATTTTACACATTGAATAACTGTCCATTGCATATTTTGTGATGGTAGAAAAGCTCAGATATCTAGCGTTTTGTGTAGTCTGCTGAAATAATATATACAGGACGTTGTCGTCCTATATATCTGAGACGTATTGCACCAAATGTTATTAGATTTGCCGCCATATTACTGGCTGTACGTATAAAACGATGGCAACTCAATGCTCTGTATAATATACTCTAAGAAGAACATTCGATTCGAGTCGGTTTATATTTAAGGGTGGGAACTTGCTCGAACACCTTCCATACCCGGAACAGGGTCAGATATACTTTATACAGATATTCAGTCACATGTATGATTCTACTACATTTGAAACAAAAGGTCATATTCTATATAGTCAGTCCTTAAAACATAGCACAGTGTTATCCACGACCGAATTAGAGACTTCTCTAGTGGTAGGCGTATTCCACGGTGGTTTTGCTATTTCTGGAGTTGTATGATATGTTTTCAAGCCTTGGCATTTTTATAATGAATTATGGTTGTTTGGTAGACTAAAATACGAGTAAATTGTGGTCTAATAAAGGAATGGTTAATGTTTATTGCCGTCTCATCAATGTACAGCAGCAAATAATGCTTATACCAGCATTAGAATAATAATACAATATTGATATATAGCTACGGGGAAAACACTATATGTTAATAATATGACAGTTCAGGGGCCCGTTTCACTAAACTTCGTACGACTAAAATGTTCGTAAGTGCAAATTTATGATATCGTCTGTAAATTCCAATTGATGGATTTACATTCATTGAGCATATGCTGCATATACAGCATATGTAGCGTATGATCAATAAATGTAAAGACAATAATTGTTTACAAGAACACATTGTTAATGTGACATTTACAGACTAGCATAAGTTTGCACTTACCAACATTTTAGTCGTACGAAGTTTAGTGAAACAGCCCCCAGATAGATAACCCTAAAACAAAGACTTTGAGGGAGTAATCATTTATTTTTCCTGAAATGCATTATTTCCTATAGAACTAACAAATGCATATATTTCATGATTAAAAGTATGCAGAATTATTATACTGAATTTATTACATTATCACAGCCAAATTGGCTGTGATAATGTAATAAAATCAGTATAATAAAAATTAATAAATTTATCATAAAATTGAAAATTTCTCCCTCAAAGTATGCTTTGCTAGTAAAGTATACTTTGCAATGTTGATGAAATAGGCTACAGGTGACGTGCTTTGCACTCGTCGAATACATACTGACTGCTAACAAAGTGTATGTTGCATTGACTCGACACGCATACCCTGGTTACAACGGCTTGACAAACTATTGTATCTGATGTTTCATTGATGGAACGTTGTCATGTGACATTATCGATTATGTCAGTATAACACGCATCGCAAACCAGTTCACGTTATTTTCAACACAAACCATTTTGTATTTACTGTTCATCCACTACCTTAGTTGCCTGATAATTAGGATGCCATGGTTGTGTTTTTAGATATCAAATATCAAGGTGCATGGTCACGTGGCTACAACAACAACAACGTCGCCAACTCCAAAGTAAGTATTATTTGATATTTTCCTTAATATGCAACGGATATTGATTAAATATGGCGCAGAAAACGCGTCTACATGAGCTGCATTTGGTGGTCCAAATACGGCTTAACAAGACGCGTTTGATGCGCCATATTTCATCAAAATCCGTTACGTAATAAGGACACTATAAAAGAATACATACTTTGAATCGGTACTTCTTGTTGTTGTTAGTACCACGTGATCATACACCTTGTATATCAGGCTCGGCTACGAAACGGTAGAAATTCCTCGGCGGGCCGAGGAATTCCTACCGTTTCGTAGCCTTGCCTGATAATCTTGATATAAACAGTCTGGTTTTGTCCATGTGTTACTGGAAATAAATGTCTGCCATCAAAACTTGTTTATGACCCATTCTCGAACACCGCTGTATGTTTACGCGGTATTTAGAAATCGAGTTATGGTGTCTATATAGAGTCGGTATCAAACCACAAATTAGTTGCTCGGTCGGCATGACTGACAACACGGAACTAAAGTCGTGTTGACTGTCAATGACTCACTTGATGTTTTCTCTGACATTAGGGCTGAATTGAACCGGCAATGAACGACCACCATCAATTTCATATTACTAACCCTGTTTTGTCATATCGATAGTCTAGTAACAGAAGGTCGTAACTGCTATGCTAAAGCATAGCAGTTACGACCTTATGTTACTAGACCACCGATATAGATAAGCGGTTATCACTTGTTTTCCAGCAATATGAAATTAGTAATAAGCCGCTAAGCAACTTGGTTAAATGGATTCGAAATAATAATGTTCGAGTAAGCCTATTTTGTTACTAAGTCCGTAGTAATGTGAATATACCGTATATTACACACTCTTTGTGGATAAAATAATGCCCTACATATATAAGGTCAGACAAAATAGCTGTGGTCATGGCAACGGTCCGGAATATAATGTAATCGGTAGGGTCGGATATCTGTTCAGTACTACTACGAAACTATAAGTTATTGTTCACGTATAGGATGTTTAAGGAATTAAATGCGAGGGAGCGCTAGCGACCGCAGCATTTAGTTCCTGAAACATCCAATATGTAAACAATAACATACTTATTGATCAGTTAAGTGTAAAATGCAATGTCCCATACAAGTATTGATTTTCCATTTCCTGTAATATGTAATTTATTGGGGTTAAACGTTGCAATGTGTGAAATAAGTGGAGCACAACGCTACCCGGCGATTGGCTTAGAAAGTAAGGCGAACTATAAATTAATCACATTTGTATACAATAGTCACATATTGAATTTGTAATAAATTAATTTCGGCGAGCGAGCGCTAGCGAGCAAGAAATGAGTTTATTACAAATTAAATATGTGATCTACTACTTACTTTGCGAAGCTCCGCCCCTAAACGTGATTTCGAATTGCTATACTAGTATGTGCAAAATGCATGATCACGTGGTTACAACAACAACAACAACAATGGATGAAAATGTTCACTCCGAAGTAATTATTATTTGATATTTTCCTTAATATGCAACGGATTTTTATGAAATATGGCGGAGCAAACGCGTGTTCATGAGCTGCATCGGGAGTTCGTCACAGACTTATGTCCTTATTTGCGAAAAATCGATTTCCGTGTCAGTAAATACGGAAATTGATTCTTCGTAAAAACGGCAGAAGTTTGGGCCAAAGTGCAGAGACCACCAAATGCAGCTTAATAAGACGCGTTTGATGCGCCATATTTCATCTAAATCCGTTACATAATAATGCCGATATAAAACAATATGTACTTTGAATCGGTGGCGCTTCTGGAAGTTTCAATAAGTGTTGTTGTTGTTGTAACCACGTGATCATGCACCTTGTTGTGATTGGCGGTGTAATACGTAGTGAGCGCGTGTGCGGGCGGTAATAATATGCTTTGTGTCATGTCACCTGATGGCAGCAACGCGTACAATCAGTTCTAAATATAGCGGCTGAACATTTAATTATTAATTTAATAGATATTGGCCAAAGCGTCGCAATATGCCATTAATTGAGACGAAATGCTGTTCTTTCATTGGTCGAGAAACTAGGGTAAACAATACGTGTGAATATGGCATAAGTCTTGCTTGCCATCTTTATTCGAGAGATATAACAAATAGTAAACCAATTAAAACATTATCAGTGGTTTAATGGCGAAAGTAGCCGAAATGGATACTTGTTTTTATTTTTATGTTCAGAATCGACTAAAATAGGTAGGATCTGTAGCACATTGCTAGGTAGGGTCGTGTTGTGCGCCTCATAATACATTTTCGGCAAACGTCTATCAGCCATACTCATTTATATTTAAACAGTATCTTTATGGGGATACGCTGCCGCGGGTTCAAACAGTTCCCGAGGGCCACAGTAAACGTTTGCACACGGCTGGACATGATCAAACCTTATATTTGACTGATGTGCATATGATGAAATAAGTAATACAACTAAATAATAAAAAATTGTGTTTCCTTACTCATAAATACGTACGATACGTAACGTCAACAAGAATCAAGAGAAATCTGTCTGATTGGTTGTATTACCTCCCTTATCTCGTCGCCATTGTTCGCCGATACTGATTGCAAAAATCTGTCATAAATTGTGGCTGTGGCTGGAGAAATGGGGCTTATGGGATTTGTGACCAGTGTAGCTCCTGATCAAATAACACACTCATCTAGCCTGATAACGATCTATATTGCTTGTTAGAAGCATGACGGGTGCTTCATTGATGGAATGGCGAACAGTGCAGATCCTGATCAGACTGTGCGGATGCACAGCCTGATCTGAATCTACATTGGTCACAAAGCCCATAAGCCCCATGTATCCAGTCACATACAGGATTTCGTAAATCACATCGAAAATCACGAAGTTTTCAGCATTCAATGACGCATGATCTCTGAGCTTTTTTGTTAATTTTTCATTTAATTTATGGACACTTTTTCTCAATATCAATATCGGCAAAAACACGGTTATACGATAAGGGGGGTATTTCTAAAGCCGGTACAATAATGTGTTAGAAGATAATTTATAAAATCTTAGAAACGAATGAAAAGTAACTAGCATTACAGTATGTATATCAAAAGAGTGCTCCAGTTAATGTGCCCAATTTGATCAACTGTGGGGGAATTTTGTTATTTCTTCACCAAAACTGACAAGTCGGGAGTACGTTAGAATCGTCTCAATGAGACGATTCTAAAGAACTCCACATTTGCCATTTTAGGTGAAGAAATAAGAAAAATACCCGAATGATTTTGTCAAATTACGCACCTTAACTGTTAATGTGCGTAATTTGATCAACTTTGGGGAAATTTTGTTATTTCTTCCGTCACCAACAATGGCAAGTTGGGAGTGCTTTACAATCGTCAGAATTATACTATTCTAAAGAACTCCCAACTTGCCATTTTAGGTGAAGACATAAGAAACATACCCAGACAATTTGATCAAATTACGCACCTTAACTCTGCATTACCGTTGGCCCGGCTTTAAATGATCTTAGTTGTTGATAGGCTGTTAAACACCATAAACAAACAATACACCAAAAATATTGGCTCATGTTGTTGACACATGGACATCTAATTTGCCGTCCATTATTACTCTTACAAACATCCTTTAATCTATATCAGCATCTTTCCGTCAAATTTACATATCACAAAAAAACACAAATTACATCATATCTTAAAATATAATTATGTATAATATCCATTGATTTATTATTAAAGCACTATGCAGCTCCTTTAAAAATGTCTAGAGCTCAGAATCTGTGTTAATTACAGATTTAATTCAATGTCATAAAACGTAAAGTGTTACATATTCGAATATCCCAAGTAATTACATTCACTATCTGGTATGATGCAGCGATCTTACCATTCAAATGTTGTATGACGTTATAGAGAATAGTAGGTTAGTGCCGTGAATGGGAAAATATCTGGCAAGGCTTAGGAAACGGGATGGGCGAGGCTCTGCCGAGCACATCCCGTTTCCGTGCCGCGCCAGATATTTTTCCCATTCACGGCACTAACCTACTATTCTATTTATCCCATCCACACCTACAAATGGCTTTAAAATGCAAAATAATTAACCCCAGTCACCGCATATATTCATACGCGGTGATTAGGTCGTATTGGCAGGATATCAAAAATAGTTCACGGCACCGTGTTTCACGGCACATACGCACTGTGTTGACGGGATTAATACGTGTATGTGGCTGTTACTGGAGAAATGGAGCTATGGGATTTCTGACCAGTGTAGTTACTGATCAAATAACACAGTCATGTAACCTAACCATCTATATTCCTTGTTAGAAGCAGGACAGACGTTTCCTTTATGGGATGGCGAACAGTACAGCTCCTGATCAGACTGTGCGGATGCACAGGCTGATCTAGATGTACATTGGTCACAACGACCATGAGCCCCATTTCTTCAGTCACAGCCACATACGGTGGCTCACGACAGTATAGGCCAGTCTTATAAACAGGTTACGGAACTTGGAAAACCATATTTCACCAAAATTTGCTAAGCATACTTATCTAGCTAAGTATACTTTGAGGGAGTAATCATTTATTTTTCCCGAAATGCATTACTTCATATAGAACTAACGACTGCATATATTTGATGATTAAAAGTATGCATAATTATTATACCGAATGTATTAATTTTTAGTATACTGAATTTATTACATTCGATCTACTTTGAAGCTGTTTGAATTGTTAAATTGAGGGAACAAATTGTTATTTCGTGGGAATTGATTAATAAAAATTAATTCTACTCCGCAGAGACGCACATAAGCGTAAAACAGACACAGTATAAATGCAAAATAGTCTTCATCTACACAGACAACGTACCCTCGTGAGCTCGGGCGAACACACGGACGGACGATCGTATGGAATGCGGAAACTATATACACATTATCTTGCAATGTATATTGGGATTATGATGGTGGGCGTGTTATGACAGTCTGTACCAGCCTCGTGAATATGCGACGAAATCTCAACAGAATCCACAATTGTATGTTGTACAATATCCGTTCCTACGTTACTGGCTTGTCAGTCTTCGATATGAGAGTCCATCGGCTGGAAAAAGACACGCTGCGACTGTTGCGAACAGCGTAGCCCCAGATCAAACTGCGCAACTGCGCAGTTTGATCTGGGGCTACGCTATTCGCAATATATTCAGTCACGGAAGCAAGCAAACTACCATCAGTAAACCGACTGGACTCTACTGCGTGGATGCGCAAGGAACAGAAGCTACACGTGTACCATTAGCTTCTGTTTTATTAAGAACCAACAAGTTCTATAGAAGCGTTGGTTTTATGCAGTTCTAATTGACGGAGAAATTGTTCACTGTATTATTCATGTAGTAGGTTTAATAGTTTGGTAGGTTAATGCACGCATGGATGGTAAATAGGAATAGGATTATAATACGTGTACCTCTCGACTTAACCATTTAAAGTTTATTCTACTGTAATTGTATCAGTAGCCGATTTCACAAACAAATGCAAATATAATTATCTTGCTAAGTTTGTTTGTTTGTGTATTGGTGTTTAACGGCCTATCAACAGCTAAGGTCATGTAAGGCCGGGCAAACAGGTTCGATCCCGTTTTAACCTGCTGCATTGTATCTTGCTAAGTAAACTTTAAGGGAGAAACTTTCAATGTAAGGATACATTTATTATTTGTTATTTAATGAAATAAAATACTTTTGTGACCAAATTATTATACTGAATCAGAATCACATTATCACAGCCATTTTGACATTCACATTCACGCGATAAACACGCAATGACACTAGTACTGGTGCTGTACTCCGTGCCGGGGTACAATGATTCACGTCGAAAAAATAAACCGGATTCCTGACGAAATGTCACTCAGCTCTACTTGACCATTTGAACCATGTTTATGCAAACAGTGCAGATACAGATGAGCCCGCTCGTAACGAGCCGTCTCATCAGGATCTGCACTGTTTGAAAGTAATTTTCATATTTTTGAGAAAAACAAATACCGCCTTTTTATAAATGGAATAGTCTGAACATCATTTTGCGATGATTGGATTGGTTGCAAAACGAACATATCGCAGCCCATTCAGTTACTGAGGGTTGAAAGGGTTCATGCTAACGCATAAGAACATGCCGCTACTGGAGGAAAATTTGTGTATGCAATATCTTCTGCATGTATCTGAATGGGACGTGGTCAGGAATCCGGCACCTATTTCGACGTTTTTCCAGTGACTGAGGTTGTCAGCATGAATCAGCAAACTAATACAGTGGAACCTCTCTAAACCGGACACCAATACAACATATGTGATCTTATTATTGATGAGTTTCTTGGTCATATATCACATACTGATAATGTCTGTTGTGATCGCATAGTATACAACTATGGCTCAGCCTGATCAAATGCCTGATTTACAGAGAAACCTCTCTAAGCCTGACACCCTGGGGATCTCACAGGGTGTCCGGTTTAGAGAGGTTTCACTGTACATAATATAGTTGCCAAACCCTGATTTAGCAGCGCATCCCGTTTTGGAGTACTTCCGCCTATATCTTCTGGAATTTGCATCTCCGGAAGTAATTTAATTGTAATATGCAGTTGATGAATTACACGGATATTAGCTCGGCAGGAGTACTCAAACATGGGGGCCGTTTCACTAAACTTCGTACGACTAAAATGTTCGTAAGTGCAAATTTAGGACCGTCGGGAAATTTCAATTGATGGATTTACATTTATTGAGCATAGGCTGCATATGCAGCCTATGTTCAATAAATGTATATCCAATAATTGTTTATCAGAAAACGGTGTTAATGTGAAATTTACAGACTAACATAATGTTGCACTTACGAACATTTTAGTCGTACGAAGTTTAGTGAAACGGGCCCCTGAGTCGTTTGATTTACTATGGGACTATAACTTACAGTTAAAATGACGCTGATACTTTGTATTCAAATGCAAATACGACTACATGCTGAACAGGATTTTAATTGATACATGAAAATCGCATCACCCATCCCAGCATAGCTCTTCGTATTGATATACAACATAACACGTTATTCATTGTGTCGTTTACCAAGTTCTATCTATTATTAACTGTATATGTTCTGAGACATACACGATCTCATTGATACAAGTGCGTCTGAACTTGCGAGTACGTGTCACGGCATTGCCTCTCCAGCCGAGCCAGATACATTTGATATTAAAGCACACTAGCATGGTATTCTATTTATCAGGTAACGTTTTGCGCTACGGAATGAGCAATGATTACGTGGTTTTCGTTAGAAAGAACACGGACTGTTTTATGTTGCGTCATTATACTGATGTCGTTCGGTAACGTCATGTGACACGTTCGTCCAATGAAACGTCCGTTTCTAATTTGTTGTAATCCGGATATTGGTATCAGGTCAATGACTGATACAGGAATATGTTATCAGTCAGTACGTATTCGGCCAATACAAAGCTCGTTACCTGGGGGCCGTTTAACTAAACTTCGTACGACTGAAATGTTCGTAAGTGCAAAATTATAATAGTCTGTAAATTCACATTAACATTGTTTTCTTGTAAACAATTATTGGATTTACATTTATTGAGCATAGGCTGCATATGCAGCCTATGCTCAATAAATGTAAATCCATTAATTGAAATTTCCAGACGATCCTAAATTTGCACTTACGAACATTTTAGTCGTACGAAGTTTAGTGAAACGGGCCCCTGATATAATCATAATTGAGAATAAGATCATCAAGACAGCGAAGATGATACATGTAGGCCATGAGTCTAGGTATTGTAATGTAAGCAAATCACATGCAAAGTTCAAGATGGAATGTTATCGACATAATTTTATTAATATGATACTTGTTCACATAACAGTGTAGAATATGAGTCCAATGAATTGGCTTCTCGATACGATTTGAAAGAATTCCAATATATTTGAGACAATGAAATCGGAATAATGGTGTTTATTTGGACTAGTTGACATATATGTACTGGAAACTGTTTACAACACTGGTAATGAATCACAGTCGACACACACTAGTCCTTCAACTTCAAACCGATGGTTAGTTAAACTGAGCAATCACAACCGACACTTACATCTATGCACTAGATGTGCACGATTACTCCTGATGTATGCTTATTGGGCTTTTTTGCGACCAATGTAAATCCAGTAGCCGATTTCAAATTTGCAAAACAAACTTATCTTGTTAAGTACGCCCTCGGTTGCTCTTGATTCTAAGCACTGTATCCATAATTAAGAAACTTCCTGCATATAGACAGTGGCCATTTTGAAATCTAACATGTGTGTTATAAACAATGACTTGACATTGACTTTAGTCATAAATAATTTACTTTCAATAATGATTATAGTCTCGGGAAAAATCAGTCCAAATTGTGTGTGGATGATTATATCAGAATTATATGATTTTTTACGGCAGCCATTTTGAAAATTAGAAGACAATAGGAACAACTCATGTTTTCATGGATGATACAAAGAACGTTTGTTCCGAGAACGTAGCGAAACAGTCAACACAACCTAACTATAAATACATTTTACTAAAGACAGTATGTAGTGAAGACATAACACATATTATTTACATAGAGGCCATTTTGAAAACAAAATGTCTTCCATACCAGTTATCACAAAAAAGTGGAACCAACACCAGTTTTATTATTTGAAGTATGTAGATGGCATAGCCGAAAACACAACATTCCATCTGCATTATAAATGTAGATATGAATATTAAAATATAGTGTATACGATTTCAGCCATGATAACCGCCATAGGTTTTTTTTTAAATAACACTGGTGTTGTTGTTTGTGGTCAAAAGATGAGTATCACCAAAAAACGAATCAATATTCTACCTGTATTAGAAGTGTATATATAATTAATATAGCATGTCAGGGCGGCCATTTTGAAATCCAAGATGGCGGCCAAAGGAATTGTCGAAAAGAAATGGAATAAACCCCAGTTTTGTTGTTCGTGCTCTAAAGATGATAACAATCATTGGTTACAAGAATGTAGCAAATACATGCAAATCTACATAATAGTATACACAATAAACAAAATATTTGTGGTTCGACAAAACTATTCACCTGATCAAAATTATTGATGTGACTGGAGAACCATGGATCTATACTGTTTGCAAACAACAGAACAAGTGTTTCATCCTCTGAATTACGAAGATGCTTGGGCCCGTTTCACTAAACTTCGTACGACTAAAATGTCGTAAGTGCACATTAGGATTGTCTGTAAATTTCAATTGATGGATTTACATGTATTGAGTATATGTAGCCTATGCTCAATAAACGTAAATCCAATAATTGTTTACAAGAAAAGATTGTTAATTTACTATCATAATGTTGCACTGACGAACATTTTAGTCGTACGAAGTTTAGTGAGACGGCCCCCTGTTGTGGGTCTACACGTGTCGCTAAGGCGATAGAGGGTAGCAACTTAACCCCATTTCTTTAATGTAACGCATGAAGAGTGATTTTTGCAATCGGATATCCGGCGTGTTTGATATGTTAACGATATAAAACTGTCACAGCTGTATCAATAAATTATTAATAAAGAACATACACATGCAGAAATTGCGTATTTTACCGTGTCACTGTGTTTACCTGACATTTACATGTATATCTTGTAAAGTTGAAAGCTCCATTTCGTTATGTTGAATGTTGAACAACAACTAGAGAAAAGATAGCTTTCATGGGAAAATTATTTCCCTATTCTATTATTTTTGGCAATTTACTAGTTCTACATCAAAGAGTATTTGTTTAAATGTGCATGTATACAATATCAAGTTTACTAAATTTTGACATAACATCAAGAGGTTTGGGTATGCAATTCGGTTGCTCACATTTTTTGAATGGGCCAAATCTTGAAACAGCATGACGTACAACGAATATGTATCCAAAACTGAATACGTTAAAGATAGTTGCGAACAGTAACACTTACAATATACTCCCGTACCGTCCGAGCTGGCTACGGGCGGTACGGGAGTAGATTGAAAGAGTTGCTGTTTGCAACTACGTCAAAGAATGGTCCAACGATTGAACATCGATTGAATGAGCATACGATGGCTGCAAACACCATGCAATATGTGTTTGTAAGTCAGATGATCTCGTACATACATGCACCTGGGATCAGGTGTGAATACAACCAATTCAATTGCGGATAATGGAATTGTAAATTATAAAAGTAATGATTTTCAAGGACGAATCTCCATGCAGTAATTGTCATGTTCCATATGATGAGTACGCAATTGATCTGTTTACCAACTGCTCTTGAAATGGAAGTTCGGAATGAACTCGCTGGCACTCACTCCGTATATTACCATATAGTACTTGAACAAATATAACGCAGACGTTACCGAAGAGCCAATGCAAAATAAATTACACATAGTTAAGACAGTATAATATTGGATCAGTATAACCAATTAATGGCTTGGTCATTACAGAGCTAATCCCCTCGTTGACATCCTTGATAATAAGAAAACAACTTTAATGCATTTGCCTTGTAAACAAGGTAAACATTAGTCCTCAGTGACCTACGACGTTGTTGGTCGTATGCAAAACAAGCACCATCCCTAGACACACATTGTGGCCACATGGTGTAAACATCGATGAAGCGATTCATACGTTATTGAATAAACAAACAAAATACGTTAACGCATTTGCCTTACAAACAATGTGAACATAAGTCCTCTGTGACATTGACCTTGGGCGGTCGGACGTGGGTCGTATGTAAAACGATGCACCATCCCTAGACACTGGGTGTGGCCAAATATTAAGTAAATTGTAACTACATGTATTGGGACCATTATGAAACGGGCCAGCGTACAACGTCTTCAACAGGCATCACGGTACACTATAAGACTATCAGTGTACGGTCCATGATTGCAATAGAAAAACACATACAAAAGAATTCAAAGAAAGGCCATAGTAAATAAACGACAATAACGACTAGAATAATCAAAGAATAGAACAGTCACACGTATACGAGTAAACGTGAGGACAATGTTGAGAAAACAATGTAGACATGTGGCTTAACTAGGGAGATCAGAGATCAACAAATCACAAATTTACCATATTTATGCCCGTGAAACACGGTGCCATGAAACATTTTTGATATCCTGTCAATACAACATAATCACTGCGTTTTAATACTCGTCGATTCTCCTATTCTGACGATGCGGCTGGGGTTATTTTTTGCATGTAAAGCTATTTGTAGGTGTTGACGGAATAAATAGAGTAGTAGGTTAGTGCAGTGAATGGGAAAATATTTGGCGCGGCTCGGAAACGGGATGTGCTTGGCAGAGCCTCGTCCATCCCGTTTCCTAAGCATTGCCAGATATTGTTTTCCATTCACGGCACTGACCTACTATTCTCTATATATATACATGTTGACGTTTGCATCATGGAAGTTTATGTTGAGGCTAAATCGGATTTTTTATGCCAAATAAGGAACATTCAATCCGCCATATTCATTAATTGCCCATCAGTTCTTCTAATCCTCTTACAGTACTGCCTAAAACGTTAATTCCCCAGGAGTAGCAACCATAATATAGGAATGAATGGCCTTTTTGTGGAATTTATCGGGGCATAAACTTGGAAAAGTCGCGGGAATACTGGACGAAGCGATAAAAAATTACAATTTTCGAAAAAAAAAAATATTTTTTTTTTTTTTTCGAAAATTGTAATTTTTAATGCCTCGTCCAGTATTCCCGCGACTTTTCCAAGTTTATATCCCCGATAAATTCCACAAAAAGGCCATTCATTCCTTATAATTCCAGCATTTTAAATAAATTCATCAAGAAAATGTGTTTATTTTCCGTTTTCTTAAGAAGTATTTTAACTGCGCCTCACGGTTACGGAAAGTAGTTCAGAGTGGCAGTTTACTGGGATATAAATTTTGGACAGATACTTGCTACGGGCCAATCAAATGTTAGGGAATTGTGCAAATATGTTTGTGCTGGAATTATTGGGTGTGTAAACCACGATTAACTATTAAAGTTGAACACACGCGTGTCAGTATCCGGCAACCAGCGTTCAAATTGATATTTGACCGTTACATGCGAATAAAATAGTGACGTGGACAACAATTTATTGTTGAATTTACATGTTGATCATTCGAGGTACTGTTGTGTTTCTGTTCGGCGATTTATTTACAAATATTGTGGTCTCCATCTGCGATCATTATCATTCTGACATCAAGAATCGTGTAGATATAGGAAAGTACGCCTCGATCACATCGTGTGTGTTATGATATTTGTTTCCATGGGCTTCATTGGTCTCAGGGCATCTTCTTGTCGCTATAGTTAAAATGTTTGCAATGTTTTCTTAGTTTTCTTAGTTAGATCATTTCCAAGCTATCTAGCTATGTTTCGTAGTCAATTTCCAAAAAAAATTGTTTTTGGACTCCTCCCACAAGTCCTCTACCTCTTTTCCCCCCATGTTAAATTCCCATAGAGAAATCAATTTTTCGTAATAAAACCAATATTTGACCAAATTTCACGAAATAAAAAGAAGGCTCATTCTTAAATTTTGCTTTAATTTAATATTATCGAAACAAATATTGTTTTTGCATTGTTTATATAGCCGTAAAATTTGGGCAGCTTTCGTGAAACAGACAGTAGTGAACGACAAGTTGTATTGGACTACAACGACATATGAGACACGCAATGTGATTATTTTGTACCTAAGAAGATGCACGCCAAGTTGTATTGGAATACAACAACATATGATACACACAATGTGATTGTTTTGTATCTATGAAGATGGCACGCAGTGTGATCTCATAAAATATTGGCAAAAAAATACGATAATTTTAGATTCCGTTATGATATTTGTTATGAGAAGTTCGTCAACTACCGACGTCAGTTACATAATACATGTATATCACAGTTTCTGTAAATATGTTTTATGACAAATCGCACATCTTCATAGATCCAAAAATCAAATGGTTTGCCTTATATTTATGGCGCTAGACCAGCCCAGGTCGGTGAACATGTCACGGTTATTTGATTCGTTTTTATACGACCGTTTTAAAAAACGGTACGTATTATGTTTTACCGCGGGGCGGGCGGGCGGTGAACAGAAAAACTGCATGGTTTGTGTACACAACTCCTCTGAAACCGTTCAGTCGATCGATATGAAACTCTACACACGTCTTCTACACATATTGAAGATGTGCACCTTGATCTTTTTATGCCGAAATTAATTTTTTTTACAAATATATCGACTCGTTAACTCTTTTTGTTCTACATTTTTCTATACAATTCTATATAGGGTACAGAGTTTGTGTAGAGAACTCCTCTGAAACCGTTAAGTCGATCGATCTGAAACTATACACACGTCTTCGACACATATTGATGTTTTGTGTATATTGTGCATATTGGTGTTTTTATGGCGGGAAACTATTTTCTAACAAAAATATCACCTTTTTAACTTAGCCATTTTTTCTACATTTTTCTATACAATTTTATATAGGGTACAGAGTTCGTGTACACAACTCCTCCGAAACAGTTCAGTAGATCGTTCTGAAACTATACACACATCTTCTACACATATTGAAGATGTGCACCGTGATGTGTTTATGCCGAAAAAAATTGATTTGTTAACAAAAATATCACCTTTTTAACTTCTATATAGGGTACAGAGTTTGTGTACACAACTCCTCTGAAACCGTTCAGTTGATCGATCTGAAACTATACACACGTCTTCTACACATATTGAAGATGTGCACCTTGGTGTTTTTATGGCGAAAAAGATGTTTTTAACAAAATTATCACCTTTTTAACTTAGCCATATTTTCTACATTTTTCTATACAATTCTATATAATTTCTACTTTACACATCTGTACCTAAATTACCTGTTTATCACAAGAGGAAGAAATAATGCTATATATTTTCAGATTCACATTAATGTTTCTTGCCTTGGTGACAGCTTCACATTCCTGCATCTTCGCTGTCTGGCCCATCTTCGACGGGCGTATTTTGTGACTTACTGCACTCTTGTTCAACATTTGTTGTCTTCTGTGACATTGGGGCTTTGTTTTCATTGGTGTTCTATGCCCAGTGTGTTGTCCATCCTACGCAGTATCGATACACTGTGTACTTCGCGGTTATTTTCGTTAGGATCGTACACCAGTCCAGTTCCCCTCATTAACACAGACACTTTGTGGTATGAACAATATAAAAGCTCTTTAAATCACACCAAATTTAATTCCGATGTTAAATATCTACAAGGTATGACACTCGTCATCTTTTCAATCACCGGAAGTTGTACTAGTGTACAATGAGCCCGGCTCGCTAATTCAGTAATTGTAACGCGCGCGAGCGCGTTTCAATTACTGAATTAGAGAGCCGGGTCCAAGGTAAATAAACAACTTCCGTTGATTGATGCTCATACCACAAAGTGCCTGTGCTCATTAAGAGCACTTCAGTGTCTGTTGAACTCACCATTATTGCAGTATTCTTGTCTTATTTTATATGGCCTTTAACACGTTGCATACTCGATTGTCGCATTGCATACTCGACTACATTGTCGACATTCGTAACCTTGTAGTTGTTTACCCGAATGTTCTAGCGGATATGAAAATCCGATTAAGCACCATTTTCCCGTGACGGCTCACATAATATTAGACACGCCGCGAAGGTCCACATGATGCTACAGTTCCATGTCTTCGCAGAGATGAAAGGGAACAGTAATGTGTATTAACCTCATATAATGTGGTTTTAATAACCACGTCTTGTCAATGGCAAAGAAATTCATAAGCAAACTAATAACGTAATTACAATAATCACGACAGTAATTATTTAGTATAGTGATTTTGTTTAATGCTAATTGTCTCTAGTTTGTGGTAATTATCACTTACAAGACGGATAATATATGTGTACCCAGTAATCATTGACATACGGCGCTCAAATATCCACAGGGAAATGACAAGAAAAATCACCACGTCATCATCCAAGCCTACTATGAGGAGAGTCCGAATATTGTTCAGCTTTATTCCATATACATTGTGAATAACTATTTGCCAACCTTTAGACATCCATGTGTCCACATACCGTCTGTTCCACGTTTTGCTACCAACGAACATTTGGCCATTAAACACATTAAATCCAAAAAATATTTAAAAGTAAGTACTTTTTCATCAATAACAAAAAAGTCACCCTCCCCAAAAAAATATTGATTTTATTGCGAAATTTATTGTATATCCTTTACCGTGTCACTGAATGTGAGCCATAGGCTCGTCTCTGAATTCTTACACATTTCCTAGCTTTGCCTGATAAACTTGATATCAAAAGACACTAGCCTGGCATTCTCTATATCTGAATAATCGTCTGGGACACAGTACATTTAATAGATATAAATAATAAAATAAACTGAATATCAAAAGCCATTAACTAGCTGGCATTTATTTATTAGGTAATTAAGGTTTTATACTTTATGTTGTATGGTGTGTGGATTATTGATATGGCGTCATTACATATAAACGTGAACTATGCGGCTTTCATACTGTAGACTTGAACATTCTAAATATTTTTCTGCAATTTTTCTCATTTCTCATCAGAAGTTTATGTTGTTACCACTCAGTTGAACCGTCTCGACTAGACGGTTCAACTGAGTGGTAACAACATACACTTGTGGTATGTGGTGGGTGGGATCCCCGACCTTCGCCGAACCAATCTTATGATGCTTCCGACACCCCTTTTTCCATCAATGAAACGTCAGCGAAAGTAAATTTACGTCACGTGTATCAATGTGGCATACACACAGCACATGTCGTGTATTGTAATTCTGTATGTACATATTTTATTTACGTGTAAAATTGAAATGTAACAGGCTGACATTCACTATCCTCTGTGTCTTTTTCTAAGCTAACACTCAACTTATTCTTTTTCTATCATCTCAAATATTCCTATATATTCTATATCTCAATCTATTCATCATTGATTTCATCCATTGTCCTCGATAGTAAAACATTAATGTGTTTCTCATGTCATGTACGGATCCATATACTTGTGTATCTGTATAAATGTGAAATACTTTGAGAAATAAAAAAAATAAATAACTAGCGGTAAACAAAAAAACATAAATCCGTTGTAATCCGGATATACGTCAGACAGGGCAAGATACGACCCGTTGCTATCAGTTAGCATATATTCGGCCAATGCAGCGCTCGATAGCTGCTGATAAACAGCGATATTTCCACAATGGAACGCTCAGCTACATGCAGTCTATACACAAATCTTTACACCTTATATATGTACATACAGTGGGGTCAGCGTGTAAGTGTACACACGAACGAACACGACAGGTTGGAACCAAATATTTTATCAGCGGAATTCGACTTGAAAGAGCATCTAAAGCAAAACGATTTTAAATGCGTACGTGCTACAATGTTTAATAGCCGTTGGGATGATTCATTGTGCGCCCAAATAGCAATTTGGGATTATCACTCTGACATTGTATCTGATCTCGAGTTTTGGTCACTGGGCACGGCATGCAGAAAGTGGTTTGTTAGACCTGAAAGCGGGCAGGGGCGGCGCTACAATACGAAACAGAATGGGGAGCCATCATACAATTAATTTAATGACATGGAACGCAACGGGTGTGATGACTGGACTACCTTACCTTGAAACTGAGCTTGTAAATAAAAATATTGACATATGTGGTCTTTCCGAGCATTGGTTACTACCGGAAAATGTAAATGCTTTCAATGCCGACTACTGTAATTATGTTGTAACATCCAATGCCATAACTTGCTTAAATAGACGCCGTATTGGTAAAGGAGGTGTCGCCTTTCTCTGGAACAAGCGACATAATCATAATATCGAAATACACGAAATCAATGATCGTATTATCGTCCTGAAGTTGATACTAGCAATCAAAAATGTGTATGTGATTCAATTCTACTTACATACTACACGCTGCCCTATAAGCCAGTATAAGGAATATGTCGATCAAATACACGAACTATGCTCTAAATTCCTATCTGACGGTCAAGTAATTATAATGGGCGACTTCAACTGCTCCATGTCACAGTCCGAATGCACCGTAAACAATATGAACAAACAGTGTGGCACGCACCAAAGGTACCTGTGTAGTGCATTAAGACATCGATACATGTGTGCAGTGACTATGCTCGATATATTCAAGGGCCCAAGGTATTCATGTATTCCATACACCGATAACAAACCTAGCTTCATTGACCACCATATATGTGTTCATGAATCCCTTATAGCTGATCTGATGCAGTGTAGCATTGGCGATGATGCACCTCTTAATATATCGCGGCACTTTCCTGTATTTATGCGACTACGAGTCGACGTTCAATCAGACAGTGTCGATGTACCGGAGAGTTAAGTGAAAATTACTTATAGTTGGACTACTTTGAGTGAACGCGATGCTTACATATTTACACTGTCCAATCAGCTTCGTGGAGTTAGTTTGAACTACAATGACGTGCATGAGACATATGACTATATCATTAAATGTATGCAGCAGTCAGCAGAATGGTGCATTGCTAATTGGGTATACAAGCCGTACCTTCAACCATATTGGAATAGTGAGCTCAAACAGTTACATAAAATTAGCAGACAAAAGCGCGCTGTGTGGATATCTAACGGTCGGCCCCGGAACTGCGAGTCACCGTCATATCATGAATACAAAGACGCTAAGCGAAAATTTTGACAAAACAATGAGACAGTTTTCTAGTAAGTGGTTAATGAACGAAAATGAAATACTCGATTCACTAGCAGATATGGATCAAAATTCATTTTGGAAGGTTGTCAATGCCAAACGCTCGAGCAAAAATGGGCCTCCTACTAAGGGCTAAAATTTGAATCGTCCTTTGTAAGGGACCCTGTAAAGGTTACCGCTGGTTGGAGTTGATATTTTGCTAACATTTACAAATTCACGGAAAATCCGGATTTGGATGATGATCACAAACTTATGATTAATTCGAAAGCAGCGGACCTGCTCGAGAAAAACGTGGAGGAGGTTCATTCCGACAACTGTCTCCTAGCCCATACGATTACGGAAGAAGATTTACAGCGGGCGATTTCGTCGTTGCCCCTCCATAAGGCTGGTTGTTTAGACAATATCGTGTATGAACACATAAAATATGGCGGCACAATTCTTAAAGCCACTAATTATTTAACTGTATATTTGAACAAGAGTGTGTTCCAATCAGATTTAAACGGGGCCTTATAATTCCTCTGCATAAAGGACACAACAAATCCTTAACCGATCCAAATAGCTACCGTGCTATATCGCTTCTGCCAGTTATTGCAAAATTATTTGAGAAGTTATTCAGTTGCGCTTCAATGACTGGTATTGTTGACAAAATACATCCACTACAACATGGTTTTCGACGGTCTAAAAACTCTAAAATGGTGTCATTCATTCTCCATGAGAGTGTCCAGTACTGCAATGAACGTGGTAATGATCTTTATGCGTGTTTCATGGACGCTGAAAAAGCATTTGATCATGTTTGGATAAATGGTTTATTATACAAATTGTCTCAGTCTGTAATTAAAGGTAAATACCTTAGACTACTATCACATATCTACAATGGCATGCCAAGTTGTGTCTTCTACGATGGCCACGTATCAGACTTGGTACGAATAGAACAGGGTACGAGACAAGGTGGAATCACGTCATCTTTTTTCTACAACGTCTTTTTGAATGACCTGCTCGAGTTACTTGATGAAAGCGGATGTGGTTATCAATACTTCTCTGCACCCACTCAGGCAGATGATATTGTGCTATTGTCAACTACTAAACACGTCATTGACCACATGCTTGAGATATGAAAGCTGTTTAGCCTTAAGTGGAGATTCGGATATAACACGAACAAGTGTAAAGTAGTCGAAACGTAAATTTGACAAACACAGTAGACAGTGGAGATACGGTTCATCAGTGATTGAAGACGTCCCTTCATACAAGCCATTTGGTTTACTGCAGACAAAACAACTGATGTCCCCAGGTGATATTGACACAGTCGTGAACAATGTACGCGCTACAGTTCTGGGTTTGTCCAACGTCGGTGTCCATTCGAATGGCTTGAACCCGCTTACAGCAGTGAAACTTTACAAGTCTGTAGTTTTACCACGTGCATTATTCGGATGTGAACTAGGGAACGGTATGAGCTCCAATAGTCTACGAAAACTTGAGACCATATATCACTTTTGTTTAAAGTATATGCAAGGTTTCAGAAAACTGACGAGAACTGACGCAGTGCTTGACATGTTGGGAGAGACATCCCTTGAAGCATACATCGACCTGCAGAAACTAAATTTCTTGTTTAGTTTATGTAGCTCAGATGCATGGTCCACTGTCCGGTATATGTTTGTGCATCGTCTCTACCAGTATCGTCTGCACTGCATCGTGGTTAATAGAGGCTTTATTCCTGACGTCACGCGGATTCTACACAAATACGGTATAATGGACCATCTGGACACATTTGTGCAACATAGTGTATTTCCGTCAAAATATGTTTGGAAATAAATCTGTAAAAGGGCCATTTATCAAACGGAAAGTCAGTCGTGGCGTGATCGAATGACAGCTTCTCCAGACTTTGACACTTTTCGGGTAGTGCAAGCTGAACTATCTCCATCTAACATCTGGAAAGCTGCTCTACGAATACATGGACTGCTCGCTGTTTCGTACCACTTGGCCAGACTATGCATGCACACTTACCAGAAATACTTTGTACGATGAGATCATATGTCCGAGATGTTGGTCAGCTTGTGAAAATTAACTAAAACATCTTATCTCTGATTGTGACGATATAACTGTCCGTTCTGTAATCTGGCCATTTTGGCGTGATATTCGCAAAAAGTTTGAAAATGACGATCATGATTACCTTAAAGACCGTGATATTGATAATTTAATTGTTGTCATGTTTGGTGGTAATTCCGAAGAGGTAAACGAAAATTAGGAGGTTATGACGGCGGAATAGACAATGAAATACTTTATCACCTCTTCATTTCGTTTTGTGCCAATTTTGCGACTAACTTATATACATCAACATTCAGCAAATGTATTATTGATAACTTAATGTTATTCTGTTATTATTGCATCCAGTCAATATTTTGAGAGAATTCAGTTTTCCATTTTTCCATACTTACACATGTGATGCATTTTGAGAAAGTTAGGCTAATCGATGTTGACTAGTGGAGTTTACGATCGGGCTAGCGCACGCTAGTCAGCACTGGAGCATCTCTGTTCATAGAATCCTTTGGGTCAACTTCCTTGGGGCGCATCTCATACGTAATGTAATATGCTACTTTCAAATGTCAATCTTTTGTATATATTTCTGTTGCTTAATTATGTACAATGTAGATACGTTCTCATGTGAATCTCCATTAAATGGAGGAAATAAAGATCACACACACACACATCAAAAAATAAATACAGAGAATAAATAGTAATGCCCGTTAACAGTTTAGAGAAACACGTTTATCGCCCCTGATATCAGTGTGGAAATTTAAGTCTGATATAAAACGTATAATAATGCCAATCAATACGTGGCGTAATGGTGTATAGCGGGCACTCGTAATCTCTACAACTGGTGGGATAGTGACACATTTATACACTTATTTATTCCTTGTAAAGAACAGTGTGCGCCTATTGAGTGGGCATGCACCTTTAATAACCATGGAATACCAAACCAGGCGTGGTATTGTAATTTATGTTCATGGGAACATTAACAAATTTCAACAGCTTCCTCAGTTTATATGTGACATTCTGATTGAACTACAATGTACTTGTTTTCGAAGTATGGGTCGCGTACACTTGTTATTGTGCCAGTGTGGTGAACTATGATCAAACCTGGCCAGCAAAGACGCGAGCAACCACGTGACCAGAAGCAGTTTCGGGTTCCATATTCCTTCTGACGAGATCTCGCCATTTATTGCTAATGTTTAGATCATATGACATCATATATTATCTATGTGTACATACGTCATGTAAGAAAACTCATAAAGTATCAGAGTTCTTGTATATTACTTTATTTGGCGCTGCGAGCAGGGAACGCTCATTTAGTCTCTAGTCAGCAATAAAGGATGACACCAGTAGCCTATTTCACAAACTCCACGGCGATCTCTGAATGTGCATTGGATTATCACTATCCATACATTTATTATACCTGAGCGGCATGCTGATTTGCTCTATAGTATATTCACATCGAATGGATACACATCAGTGGGTTTTCATTATTCATGGAATAACACATGTTCTACTGGACGTGTCTTAAATATTGGTATACAACTTTGTCTGCGATTATGCCAATACAGATTATTATATGCACATATTGTGTCCTATTGATATTACGTACGCAATTTTACTGCTGTGAGTGGGAACACCGTTAACGCAAAAGACGGAACTGCTGAGCCGGTTAGGATCACAAATTGCGCATCATTATAGGAATGAATGGCCTTTCTGTGGAATTTATCGGGGTATAAACTTGGAAAAGTCGCGGGAATACTGGCCTTCGTCCAGTATTCCCGCGGCTTTTCCAAGTTTATATCCCCGATAAATTCCACAAAAATGCCATTCATTCCTTATAATTCCAGCATTTGAAATAAATTCATCAAGAAAATGTCTTTATTTTGACAGACGGCAGCCATTTGTTTACATTGACAGCACTGACAGCGCACTTGTAGAAAGTAGTTCGGCGTGGGAGTTTACTGGGATATGAATTTTGGACAGACACTTGCTACGGGCCAATCAAATGTTAGGGAGTTGTGTAAATATGTTTGTGCTGGAATTATTGGCCAATAAAGCGTGCCAGAGACGCATGCATCATGTATCCGACAAATCCATGAACATAACAAAGTATTTTCGATGTATTATTCGATGAAGCGCATTCATAATCAATTATAATTTGAGCTGGTCGTGATTTAAAATACGATTGGGTCAGCGACCCATTTCCAGCAAACCTAGAGTGAACCTTGCTCACTAAATCTGCTGATTTGGATCAGTTGCGGCGAGTGACCAGTGTAAACCCTACTCAATCCCCTGTACTTTAATAAACTTGCCAAATTTCATTTGAACTTATCTCTTTGCGAACCACGCCCCGAACTTCCCGTAAAAATAAAATGCAATAATAAAATACATATCGGATCCCCTACCACCAACAACAAATAATATTTCTTCATACCAGGTGTCAGCCCAAATAATTGTCTTTCAATATCCCTCCAGAAGACAATAACATATCATCGCGGAACCCGGCCCCAGCCCATTCAATACATCTCGACCCCGACAACTAATTTTATTCTCCGACCCGAACCACATAAAATCACTTCCTGATCTCAATCCAACCACGACCCCCAAACGCCCAACCCATGCGACAAGTAAATAAAATCGCCGGACACGACCCCCAATCAAATATCTTCCCGGACCCGACTTCCAATGAAATATCTTTCTGGATACCACCCCAAATAAAAAATATCTTCCTGGACCTGATCCCCAATACAATATTTTCCCGGACCCCACCCCCAATGAAATATTTTCCCGGACCCGACCCCCATAAAATATTTTTCCACACAAACCCCACACCACACCATCACACAACCCCACCATATCTTCAATTATGTTATGCCCCACCACGATAGTGAATATGGGTATTTAGTGTTGTCCGTCTGTCCCGTCCGTCCGTCACAGACATTGTAATTCGTGAAACATATAAATGCATGCACATGAAAGTGTTCAGCAATTGAGCTATAACATCAGCTTGAGTGTCTACATCAAGCAATTCATGAACAAATAGCAGCCAAAATGTATCTAAACGTGTTACACCCCAGGGGTACGACTAAAATGTTCGTAAGTGCAAAATTATGATAGTCTGTATATTTCACATTAACAATGTTAACAATTATTGGATTTACATTTATTGAGCATATATGCTCCAGATGATCCTCAAGTTGCAGTTACGAACATTTTAGTCGTATGAAGTTTAGTGAAACGGCTCCCTGACATCTCGACGGAGGAAATGATTACTCATGACATGTCACAGTATGTTTTAATCGTTAACTATTGTTGTCATTAGCAATGCGGAAAATAATAAACCTTTCATATAAGCTAGACCATTCATGAATATATGCATACATATGAACAACATATTACGGAGGGGGCGTATACATTTTTTTTTATTAATTCGTTCCCATGAAATAACAATTCGTTCCAACGAAATAACAATTCGTTCCCACGAAATAACAATTCGTTTCATAACAATTCGTTCCAACGAAATAACAATTCGTTCCCACGAAATAACAATTCGTTCCCTCAATTTAACAATTCGTTCCGACGAATTAACAATTCGTTCCCTCAAGTTAACAATTCGTTCCCACGAAATAACACTTCGTTCCCACGGGAACGAATTGTTAATTCGTGGGAACGAATTGCTATATCGTGGGAACGAATTGTTAATTCGAGGGAACGAATTGTTATTTCGTTGGAACGAATTGCTATGAAACGAATTGTTATTTCGTGGGAACGAATTGTTATTTGGTGGGAACGAATTGTTATTTCATGGGAACGAATTAATGAAGGAAAGCCTCGTCCAGTATTCCCGCGACTTTTCCAAGTTTTCATCGGTACTTTACTTCGAAACATCGGCTATTCTTACGAGTGCATTCAGGAAGGGCAATCCTTATACATTAATATAGCTAAAAGAAACATTGGTGTATATAGTACTCCATTGTTTAGTTTGGTAATGTCTTGAAAAATCTTTAACTTTTGACATACAATGTCAGGAACATCATGCCTTTTTAGCAACAGTATTGGTCGCCATTTATTTGTTTATTATATGCACAGATTTCGAAACAAATAATGTACAATCAATCTGCTTGTTGAACACACCAGAAAGCATGTTTTATAACATTTTCACATTATAGTCAAATACAATTGAGACACGCCATGTGATTTTGTACCTTCGGACATTAAATATGTTTGCAAAGTTTACGGTATTTTCCGAAAATGGCGTCAATTGTTGACAACTTTTCAGAGCACATGCGGAATTCTATTTTGTAAAATTTTGACTTTATTTATAAAAATATTGTAAATTTGGTAAACATATTTAAGTAATTACGCAGATGTCCGAAGGTACAAAATCACATGGCGTGTCTCATATTTATTTGACTATAATGTCCGAAGGTACAAAATCACATGGCGTGTCTCATATGTATTTGACTATAATGTCGACTATAATGTCCGAAGGTACAAAATCACATATATGTATTTGACTATAATGTCCGAAGGTACAAAATCACATGGTGTGTCTCATATGTATTTGACTATAATGTCCGAAGGTACAAAATCACATGGCGTCTCTCAGTATATGTGATGTTGAAGGAAACTTACTCCCAGAGGTTCATTTTTTTTCTTCTAGTTACCCATATATCAAATAACTTGCCGATATATTAATGCCATTTTGGGCTATCTTAGTAATAGCCGTTTTTAACTCTGTCCACACCAGTAGCCGATTTCATCAAAATTGCAAAGCATACTTATCTAGCAAAGTATACTTTGAGAGAGTAATCATTTATTTTTCCCGAAATGCATTATTTCATATAGAACTAACAACTGCATATATTTTATGATTAAAAGTATGCAGAATTATTATACAGAATTGATTACATTATCACAGCCAAAATGGCTGTGATAATGTAATAAATTCAGTATAATAAAAAATAATAAAATTTATCATAATATTGAAAGTTTCTCCCTCAAAGTATACTTTGCTAGATAAGTATACTTTGCAATGTTGGTGAAATCGGCTACTGTTCGATAGACGTCGGTTCATGGTTTATATTTTGTTTTGTCATTATGATTGCGTTAAGATAACAAGACAAATTGCTGCAACTATCGATTAACTCTTGAACAAGGACGACACCATGAGAGCGACCGTCTATATCACCTACCTAAATGAGCGGTGATGATATCGATGTGATTATGATCGATGAAATAGGCCTTATGTAATTTGCTACCAGTTTAGTAACTGGTATGTGTGGCTGTGATTGAAAACAATGGGGCTTATGGGATTTGTGACACGTGTATCTCCAGATCAAATAGCACACTCATGTAGCCTGATAACAATCTAGAAGCATGATAGGTGTTTACTTCATGGAATATCGAACAGTGCAGATGCTGTGCCGATGCAGATGCTGTGCCGATGCACAGACTGATCTGGATATATACTGATCGCAAAACCCATAAGCCCCATTTCTCCAGTCAAAGCCACATATGTAATGGAAACGTGTGACGTCCGTAAATTCCACGAGGTTGTCAATAATTGCACGCTATTGACCGGCAACGTGTTCCAGGAATTGCGACAAATTGACGTAAGCAATAATATTCTTAATTTTAACGCCATATTTGGATATTTACATTTTTGAAACTATCAGAAAATGCAGTGTAAATATAAGTAATAACACAATGGGCTGTTGTTTTTACTGGGGTGTACTATGCATTTGGTCTGTTTAAAGTTTGCGAGGAGTCCATTGTACACCCCAATAAACAAACATTTATTACTTAAGTGTGGCATCATCCGTGATGACTGCGCATGACTGCGGCAGGACAAATGGGGAATGAATATTGGCGTATGTAGTATTTGTCCAGCTGCTGGGGGCCGTTTCGCTAAACTTCGTAAGACCAAGATGTTCGTAAGTGCAAAACTATGATGGTCTGTACATTTCACATTAACACTGTTTTATTGTAAACAATTATTGGATTTCATTTATTGTGCATAGTTTGCAAATGCAGCCTATGTTCGATAAATGTAAATCCATCAATTGAAATTTCCCGACGATCCTAAATTTGCACTTACGAACATTTTAGTCGTACGAAGTTTAGTCAAACGGCCCCTTGATATGTTAGCACAGACTTCAATCCCATAAGGACAGATGGCGGATGTCTCACTGACTTACAAATAATTTAGATCCATGGCAGACTGAATTGTACGGATTCCCGCAGTGGACATTAATTTTGTTTTATTAATTCGGTCCCACGAAATAACAATTTGTTCCCTCAATTTAACAATTCGTTCCATCGAATTAACAATTCGTTCCCACGATCTAACAATTCGCTCCCTCGAATTAACAATTCGTTCCCACGAAATTACAGTTCGTTCCCTCAATTTAACAATTCATTCCCTCGAATTAACAATTCGTTCCCACGATATAACAATTCGTTCCCACGAATTAACAATTCGCTCCCGTGGGAACGAATTTTTATTTCGTGGGAACGAATTGTTAAATTTAAGGAACGAATTGCTAATTCGTAGGAACGAATTGTTAAATTGAGGGAACGAATTGTTACTTCGTGTGAACGAATTGTTATTTCGAGGGAACACATTAATAAAAAAAAAAATTCTACGGATGCAAATGACACTGACCTCGTTTCTCCAGTTTGTCACATTTCGTTCCAGGAACGTGTGAATCGTTTATAAAACTTTGATCGTCATAATTATGCAGACGCTTTTAGTCATCGCCGTCGTTTAGTAACTTGGCACTAAGTGGCGGCTAATATGTGGATGTCACTGCAGAAAGTTATGGATTTTGCTATCAGTGTAGTCCCAGATCAGTCTGTGCATCTGATCAGGGACTGCATTCTTCGCAATTGAGTCCGTGAAACTTCTTGGAGACCGAGGGCCGTTTCACTAAACTTCGTACGAATAAAATATTCGTAAGTCCAACATTATAATAGTCGGTAAATTTCACATGATTTTTTTGTAAACAATTGTTGGATTTACATTTATTGGGCATGTAAATCCATCAATTGAAAATTCCAGACGATCATAAAATTGCACTTACGAACATTTTATTCGTACGAAGTTTAGTGAAACGACCCCCAGTATACTACCGATCCCACTTCAGGCCGAGGCTAGAAGGTCCCCGATCAGTCTTATAACTGGGCCCGTAAGGTGACACAGAGGGCAATGCGAAAATTTGAACCTATTGTCTGTTCCACGTTTTGCTGTCGACGAACTTTTGGCTATTACACACATCAAATATAAAGAATATTTAAATGTAAGTATTTTTGTCATCAATAATAAAAACGTCAACCTCCCCAAAAAAAAAATTGTTCAAATTCCATTAAATAATGATTTGTTTTTTCCCCCAAAAACAATTTGTGGACCGATTTTCAAAATCTAACTTGTTTTCTTAGTTAAATTATTTCCAATCTATCTCGCCAGTTTTTGGAGTCAATAGTTGTTGGAATTACACCAAATAAATAAATTAGGGGAGGAAGACATTTTTATTTTTGATGAAAAAGTACTTACATTTAAATATTTTTTAGATTTAGTGTGTGTAATAGCCAAAAGTTCGTCGGCAGCAAAACGTGGAACAGACAGCAGTGAATTGCACGTTCACATAAATTCATCAGCTGGTGTGACGAATTCGCAGAACGTTTCATTGGTCGGACTACGTCACGTGAATGTACATCACCGAATGACGTCAGTGTGATAATGGACGTGACGAACGTTTGCGAAAAGTGACTGCCCTGTAGCCGATTTCATCAAAATTGCAAAGTATACTTTCCTAGTAAAGTATACTTTGAGGGAGCAATCATTGATTTTTCCGAAATGCATTAGTTCATGCAGAACTAACGATTGCATATATTTGATGATTAAAACTATGCAGAATTATTTTACTGAATTTATTACATTATCACAGCCAAAATTGGCTGTGATAATGTAATAAATTCAGTATAATAAAAAATAATAAATTTATTCTAAAATTTAAAATTTCTCCCTCAAAGTATACTTTGCTAGGAAAGTATACTTTGCAATGTTGATGAAATCGGCTACTGGTAGTAACCGAGAAGTGTATACTAATCACTGCTTATTCTGGGTCGACACTTCAACATATTTTCTTTATCGATAATGTATCTAACATTACCTTATGACATGTTCAACCAGCACATTCTTCGCTCAGCATGTTCAGTTTGAACCATCATAAGTTTGACTTTGTCCTTTCGTTTCAGCCGATCTTTACTATGTTAGGTCCCATTTGAAGAGGTCAGTGGAAGATGGGGGCTAACTCCTTATGGGAGTTAGCCCCCTTCTTCCACTGACCCCTTCAACTGAACCTACAGCTAGTATCTCAATGGGCTGCGACTATTGGCGACACATTGAGAACGGCATTCGCGAGGGAGTTTCCAAAATGTCTCGAAACGTTCGCAGGGGTTCTCTATATATTCTCTGCACTTCTTCTCTGAGGTCCATCTCGCTTGACGTCTGATGACAAAATGATTGAAAATATTTCTCAATTGTCACGCATAACTGTCGCGCGACAGTCGCAAGTGCAAAAAATGGCAATTTTGTTCCGTGACTGTCACACGAGTGTCGCCGGGAGTTCGTGCGACATTCGTGCAACATTCGTGCGACATATGCGAACGTGTCGTAATTACAAATTCAGTGATTCCAAGTGAAAATTGTCGCTAATTCGCGTATTTTTTCGCAATTGTGTGTCTCCAACTAGCCGCGAACTGTCTCAGCCCAGTGAGATACTACCTTTAATAAATGTCTATACCGACTGAGTCACCAGAGTCCCGATGTGAACATATTGGTATTACATGTACTAAAGTATCAAATTCTGGACATTTATTTGCCTACCACAATAAACAGCATACGGATTACATTAAAGTTACCTGCCCACGTACCAGGTTATAATATAGGGATGCATTTTCTTTCGTCCATTTGTTAGATATGACATTGTCATTAACCATTTCCCGACGATGTAATTGACATTATTTATCCACACTGATATCAGGGGCGATAACCGTGTTTCATTGATTTATTCTCTGTATTTATTGTTTGATGTGCAATGATCATACCTTATAATCTGTCGAAAATACGTGACGCATTTGATTAGTATAATAATTAAAAAAAATAGCATGCCTCATTTGCATATGAAAATAGCCTGATACCACCTCGCGTTACTACATGTACCTGTAAAATAAATATTACTAAATGATTATATCTGTATAGCCTGTACTCATAATTTTTAGAACTGGTGGAATAGTGACACAATTATACACTTATTTAATCCTATAAAACATATCGTGTGCCTACTGAGTGGGCATGTACCTTCAACCAAGGCCGATATGTCTGTATTGACAGTCTGGTACAGTCTGTTACATTGTAACCCGAACACGACAATCAATGTATTAATTTGCGTAAAAGCATTTACATTTCGCGCACTAAAATAAGAAAAAAAGCTGCAGTACATTGACGTTCATACAAGTGTGTATTATTCAAACGCACGTTTGTAAAGACTACGCAGTCATAACGCTTATGTAATGCAGTGTAATGAAATATAATTAAAGGTACAATGGGGCCAGCGTGTAAGTGCACACACGAACGAACACGACAGGTTGTTTCCAACCTGTCGTGTTCGTTCATGTGTGCACTTACACGCTGACCCCACTGTATGTACTAGATGAATGTGTATTCCATGCGCATGGTTGCATTACCTTATTTATGGCACCGCTAAAAATTATTTCGAAAAAAAATTACATTTTCCTAAATGTGGCTGTGACTGGAGAAATGGGTCATATGTGATTTATGACCAGTCTGGTGCAGTCCTGCGGCATGGTAAGGACCTATTCTGTTTATGGGAAGAGGACCTGGTGCCCGTTTCACTAAACTTCGTACGACTAAAATGTTCGTAAGTTCAAATTTAGGATCGTCTGGAAATTTCAATTGATGGATTTACATTTATTGAGCATAGGCTGCATATGCAGCATATGCTCAATAAATGTAAATCCAATAATTATTTTCAAGAAAACATGTGTTAATGTGAAAAATTACAGACCATCATAAGTTTGCACTTACGAACATTTTAGTTGTACGAAGTTTAGTTTCACTGACTGATCAGACTGTGCGGATGTGCAGGGTGTTCAGGATATACACAGGTCGCATATATCATAAGCCCCATGTATTAAGTCACAGCTACAAAAGAAATCGGCGTCAAACAGTCACGCGATAAGGATAACAAATCAGAGCAGCCATTCCCAGATACCAAACAGAGAATCAGGGGGCCGTTTCACTAAACTAAAATGTTTGTAAGTGCAAACTTATGATAGTCTGTTTTTTGTAAACACTTATTGGATTTACATTTATTGAGCATTTGCTGCATTATGCAGCCTACATGTAAGTTCAATAAATTTAAATACGTGGTATAAAATTAAAACAAATGCAACGGAGCGCCATAATAAACAACACCCTTGAAACACTGCGAAAACAACAGTCCCAACATACAAAACAATATACTTAACCCTTTCAACCCTAAGGAACTGGAACGGACTGTGATATGCTAATGTTCCGACCAATCCAATGGTCACAAAATGATTTTCAGATTCGTCCATTTATGAAAAGGGGGCGTTTTTGTTCTCAAAAATATTAAAATTATTTTCAAAAAGTGCAGATCCTGATGAGACGGCTCGTTACGAGCCGGCTCATCTGGATCTGCACTTTTTGCATAAACCGATATAATAGCGGGATTTCGGGTTCAAAGGGTTAATGACAGTACACTAAAGCATATTGAAACTGTCAAGGTCATTACCAAGGTCAGGAATGATCGAGACAAATTGTCTCCCCCATTATCATATGAACCAAGTATACTTCAATTGTTATGACGTTATGGCCAATATAGCTTGATCTGACGAACGAAAAGTGGTAACAATGCAGTTGAAGTGTAAGGGATAGGCCAGAGTAGATAAGTACACGTAGTCACTTAATCACTTATAATGTACACTATATTACATGGGGAACACACAGGAATACATGATACATTGATATGCGAACATCACTGTACTGTGCATGATACTATTCAATTACTACAAGGTTGTAAGCCAATCGACTGTTATACTTTAACGCAACTTAAAAGCTATAGACGAATAAATGTATGTATGTGGTATCTCAATGGTCCCGTAGTGGACAATAGTATGAATGCACAAGTACTTTGATGATCGCTAATCAAAGTGAAATAACATACAAGTATAACATGGCATAACGAACATTGGAGGACAAATGACAATCATCTGAGCTACGTACGGACACTCGCACGACCTGACACTCTGCACTGACTGGGGTCTGCCTCACGAGTGGACCCAAAACGTCCAATGTTGCCCGCTGGAGCGATCTCAAGAGGCTACAAAAATGAAATGAGTCCAATTACTGGACGAATACGCACAGACAGACAGACAGGATGCACAACGGACTAAAACGGGAATCGAACAACGGCAAATCACAGCTGAAATAAAATGTTGTAGGTACATACCAAAATCCTCCGTGTCACTGGTGAATACAGTACTAGTCTTCTGTAACCAGAAAATATGTGTCCCGCCAACACATAGCGAGACATCGCTTATATACGCACCAGTGAAACCATGCACGGAATAATGAATATGCCTACCCCGTACGACATCTCACATAAATACTACAAAACCATGGCTTTTGCCATGTCACCCGTGGGTTATATTTGGCATAAATATATGTTCCCACGCCTTAAATTCAACCAAACCAGTGTACAGCCCTCGTGGAATAAATACCATCCAACATGGTATACCCCACACTACCATAAATCTGCACACTATAGACCCAGATCTCAAAATCCGAAATCTACTCGACTGGTCTCGACAATGCGAAGGTCGCTTCTTGGCCCCGCCAAACCCCTCCATATCGGTCCTACGGCTATACACTCAAATGAGAGTGTAGCACATACTAAACTCAAATATCGTGGTCATTTACGGAAATATCACGACACAAAACATTACCATTATAGGATCTGATATATCCGTGTTGGCCAGTACCAGGCTATGCTGAAACACTAACCCGTGGCATACACAACAGGGCAGACCATGGTATGGTCTGCGCTATATACTGGCTTCACCTACATAAGGTCCCTTATATGGTGAACAACTGACACGCGGACAAACTCGGCTGGCACGGACAGTGGACATCCGTAATACTAAAAGGTCTTCTCCCTAGCGAAACCAGCACACGCAGTCAACGAGTTCTCTACCACACACATGCATAGTCTGTGGCAAATATGGCGTGACATCAGTAAAACATTGCTCATAAAATAGACGTATATTTAAATCCGCAAAAATGACACGCATAAACGTACTTCCATCAATACAACATAAGCCCCCTTATTACACGCACATTGTACATGGCAAATTTACATGCTAAATCTCAGGTATGTAAAAATCACAGGTGTGTGAAATCACAGGTATGTGGAATCACAGGGATGTGAAATCAATAATACGCACAACAATACAACACAGTACCACACATCACAAATATACAATTATACGGAAATCCGGAATGTACAAGAATGCACGTGTCACGCGACAGAAACACAGGTGAAAGACTCGGACCTTGGACATAAAGCATTGCCCATTGAAAACAAACCATATTACATCACCCACCTGTTGTCGTAGTGTACGTTACGGTACGACAACATATGGGTGGTGTAGTGAAAATCTGATCAATGGGCATTTTATTTCATATCACAATCCCGAGTCTTTCACATGTGCGCGCATGCATAATATTCAGATCACTAGAGTGGAATATCCTTTTCTCGCATACCCAGAGTCCATTTCAATCTTATTTCCGAAGCTACGCCCATGTGGGATTTTTCTGTCTCACACGGCTATCTCACACGGCTGACATGTCACACGCTGCCGGAACTACTTTGTGTGTATTGGCTTCCAAACTTCGTCTGCATTGTTTACAAACACACCACGCTCAGTAGACAACAATGTCAACAACGTCGCTCTGGATTTGTTATGTAGGCTATTATTTATTTCATGTTTTATCTAGTTTTATCAAATTTGCGTAAATTTGTGGGACGAGTTGTGTAAGGGGCGTTTGTAAATCAGTTGGCCGAATACCGAATACATGAGTATTATTAAAAAAAAACACATGTAATTGACAGCAAAATATTTACCTCGTATGTTGTTGATTCTTCCCCAAACATATGTATAGTGAAAGTTGATAGTGATTGGAATATTTGTTTAATGATCCAGTGAGGAAGAATTTCTTGAAAACGGCAACGTGTTGAAATGACAAATGTCCGTCGGAGTGAAACTTTCGGCGGAGTGAAACTTTCGGCGGACTGATATTTGCGTAATTGATGACTGCGTCTCGGAATTGCAATAAATGCTCAAAATAAAAACATAAAATGATTCTGTAAACATTATGTACAAATTTGAATGGAGGATATATGGTCTATTTTCAATATTTATATGAGTTTGTCTCGTACTGCGTCCTATTTATTTTGTGTATGTAGTAATTGGGTTTACACATCATGCATGTCATGGGCGTCTTCAGACCGTATTTTTATTGGGCCGTTATGTGTTAAATGTTTCGATCCAATGTAGGAGGCTCTAATTTGTTGGTGTAAACTTTGTAACTTTGTTTACACCCATGTGTTGATACGGGTAATGCGATTGAGTGGTTGTAGTGGAGATAAAGCATATACAGAAAAAAAGTAAGTATTATACTATGGTGGTTCGTTGATGGCGTACTATGGCTAAACATGATTCTGGACTTAGTAGGTATGCGAGAAAAAGTATTCCAAATATACTCCGGTGTGTGACTGAGGATATTCCACCCTCGTGGTCAGAATATGTCGTCAGAAACTCGGCAAAGCCTCGTTTCGGACAACATATTCTGACCACTCGGGTGGAATATCCTTACTCTTAGTCCCACACCAGTACATATGATGGATACCCCCCCCCCCCCACACTGTACAGAACATATTTTCGATTCACAAATATCTATCATCAAAATTCAAAAACGACATCATGACGCTATGTCGTGATAATAAACACGTCAGCAGCCACTGAAAACAACAAACATCAAACGCATTCATTGTATGGGGCAATTGTAGGAGACAGTATCCGTAATATTGCCATATCAGACAATTTGTGGCTGCTAGATGTGAGACAACCACGTGCAGGGTGAGACAAGGAAATCTCACATGGGCGTGATACGGATATCCTTGTTTCAGGGCACCTGGTATGCGAGAAAACAACATGTTAAAAATCATGCCCGGTTATATACATTTATCCCGTGCGTATGTGCCGTGAAATTAGTTTCAATGACATATTGCGACTATTTCTCCAATATCTACTAAATTTATTCATTAATTGCTCCAATACGTAGACAGGTATATTTAGATCCATATGTCATAGCTTGTTGTCAGAAATTCACATCTCATGCATCCTGTTCAGACGTGTATTTGTGCGCGTGGGTGACAAACGACCAATAAACGTACTCGTATCGCAAGTCGAAAGCGCGTTTGGGCTAGACTTGCATTGCTGCAGTCAATGTGCACGCGAAGAAGGCGGAGTAACCAATAAGTAACTAATAGTTCAAATATTGAATGTTTAATATGTGAACTATAAATAGAGAATAGAAGGTTAGTGCCATGAATGGGAAAACATATCTGGCAAGGCTTAGGAAACGGGATGTGCGATGCTCTGCCGAGCACATCCCGTTTCCGTGCCGCGCCAGATGTTTTTTTCCCATTCACGGCACTAACCTACTATTCGATTTATCCCGTCAACACCTACAAATAGTTTTAAAATGCAAAAAATAACCCCAGCCATCGCACATATTCATACGCAGTGATTATGTCGTAGTGACAGGATATCACAAATGTTTCACGGCACATACGCACTGTGTTGACGGGATAATTATTACTTATAATTTCTCTTACTTTCTAAGCCAATCGCTGGCCAGTATCGCGTTCCACTTATTTCACAGATTACGAGATATAATCCTAATAATATACATGCATGTACTACAATATTTAAGGAAATGGAAAACCAATACTCGGATTGGAGACTGCATTATAAACCTGGCTAGTTATAAGTATGTTATTGTTCATGTATTGGAATTTTAAGGATTTAAATGTTGCGGACGCTAACGCTCTCTCTCATTTAATTCTTTAAAATTCCAATGTCTGAATATAACGTATATGCTTACTAGCTTAACGCAACACGTCGAAGAACCGTTTTTATTATATACCTACCCATGAAATACATAGTTATACGATGTAAATAAAAGTCGTATATTCTCATCGTTGAAATAAACAAGTTCCGGTGAAAATACGACTACTTCCGCTATCTATATTCGTAACGCGCACCTGAAAGAAAACAGCGCAAATAGGCTGCAAATACACATTCATTACCGTATACAGTCTAAAAAAACTGCTAATGTCCATGGAACGGTATATAATAAATAGAATATTCATATTTTTGCAACGAATATGACATATAATTTCATCGAGTGGTGTGAAATGTCCATATTTCACGGGTGTCTAACGGCACTCGTGAAATATGGACATTTGTTAGGCACTCTTGAAATATGGACATTTCACACCACTCGATGAACATATATGTCATATTCGTTGCACAAATATTAATATCCCCTATATCTTGACTGAGTCGGCTGGAAACGTCAATGACGTCAATCACATGGAATCCGTGCTTGCGGGTTCATGCATATAAAACAAACGACGGTAAGTTTTAAACACAATACAATGTGTGGAAATCAGATTTTCTGATTTATTTCCCTTTTCCCGTCACGTCCTGCCTTTGGCGACAACATAGGGATTCCCTAACGGGATACGTATCACATTAGGGGAATACATGCACTTCACATTTTGCACGTAGTTACATTCCCTCCAGTGATATATCATATCGTTCTCTATTAATTTGATGTATATATTGATAACATATTAGCATTTGTTTTTATATTTTAATGATATCAAATACAGTGAAACCTCTCTAAACCGGACACCCTGTGAGGTCCCCAGTACAGTGTGGGAGGTCCCCAGGGTGTCCGGCTTAGAGAGGTTTCACTGTAAATCAGACATTTGATCATTATGAGCCATAGTTGTGTGCAATGCGATCACGAACAGACAGTATCACCTTATGACCAAGAAACTCTTCACAAATACGATCACCGATGATTTTTTGGTGTCCGATTTAGAGAGGTTCCACTGTAAAGTGTAATTTCTCCGTGCCACAAGCGTGCCCAACTGTGCCCAACTGTGGCCGTGGCAGGACAAATGGGGCGTATTGGATTTGTGACCAGTGTAGCGCCTGATCAAATAGCACACTCATGTAGCCTGATAACGATATACTAGTATATTGCTAGTTAGAAACACCATGTGCCGGGTGTTTCATAGACGACATGAAGAATAATGCTGATCCGGATCAGACTGTGCGGATGCACAGGCTGATCTGGATCTACACTGGTCGCAAGACCCATAGAAATCATTTCTCCAGTCACAGACTGAAATGGCTTTAAGCAACTCAGTCGGCGGAATACAATACGAGCAGATATCGCGTAATTAGATTGAAATCTTTTTTGATTGAAACGTGCTCTATACTATATATATATCAAAGGACTGAACGTCCTGAAATTCTTCGCAGTTTGTGTTTGTGGACACACAGACTAATAATTAATAATGGAAAGCGTTTCGGGAAAAATAAGCGCGGGATTTTCACAGCAACAACAACAACAACTAGTCAAAAATATATTTTGGAAAACCGAAAGATTGTATTCGTGCACCCAACAATGGAGTTAATAATCACGAATCATCGATTGTGGCGGTTAATCGTCCCACTCTTAGACTACGGAAAGATATATCACAACAAAATCAAACACAACTTGTATCGCACTGAAAAAGGCGATCAAACCAAGTTGTTAGAACTATTTTTTATGACGTAAGACCCGTGTTTTTAAACAGTTCAACCGGCAACATATGTGCTGCGACCGACATTAGCTCATTTGCATAAAATCTGCAAGACCTCAAATGTGTATGTCGGTTGTATAATTTTTCGATAGCGCTCGAATAATAATATTAATCAAATGATTGGCTGGCACATCGAAAGAAAGCAGACGAATTAAGCAAATTCGTTTTTGAGTCGTGTTACTAGTACCGAAGTTAAGCTATAGATGTGCCTACGGCAGAGATATAGGACTTTATGTCGACTTTGAGCAGCATCGCCCCAGATCATCTTGACCCCAGCAATCGGGATTTACATGCGTGCTGTCACTGATAAAGTCATACCAAGAGGCCCATCAAAAATAAGATCCCATGTGTTTTCTTGGCGTCCCATTTTGAGAGGTTCCACTGTAGTATGGTTACAGTGGGGTCAGCGTGTAAGTGCACACACGAACAAACACGACAGGTTGGTTCGCTACCCACCCAAAGTGTATGTTGTTACCACTCAGTTGAACCGTCTCACCGAGACGGTTCAACTGAGTGGTAACAACATACACTTTTGATGCGAAATGAGAAAAAATGCAGAAAAATATTTACATTTTATTTTTATACATGACATGCAGTGGGGTCAGCGTGGAAGTTGGAACCCACCTGTTGTGTTCGTTCGTGTGTGCACTTACACTCTGACCCCACTGTATACTTACTGTCTGTTTCACGTTTTGCTGCCGACGAACATTTGGCCATTAAACACATTAAATCCAAAAAATATTTAAAAGTAAGTACTTTTTCATCAATAACAAAAAAGTCACTCTCCCCAGACAAAATCCATCAAATATTGATTTTATTGCGAAAATACGATTTCGATTTTAATATAGGTAACGCCATATTTACTCGCATAGTAGGTATGTAGACACCAGGGACAATACACTCAGGTGACTGCTTACATGTCAATGGATTTGGTAGCTAATAACAGAGTACAGTAGTGGCTATATATGGTATCTGTTGTGTGGTTTGCCAGGTAAAACTGATACACAGTGCGATTTTCAGTGTATGATGCTATTTATAATCATGGTGCTTCATGTTGTTAAAACACAGATACAAACCTATGTTACAGTTTGGTGTAATATAATTGATAGGAGTCCGCTCTCTTGGCTTTTCGACATGTGATTAGTTACATTATATCATATGTTCTTTTTTACATTTTGAGTTCTAATCAACGGCAACACGGCTTATACTAAGATGCGGACTTGATATGGCGGCACAGGCGAATATGGTAGTCGCTGTGGGCCCATGTGTGTTAGTGCGAAACATACAAACTTGTGATAGACGCTATGTGTGGATCTTATGTCAGTAGCGGAGTGTTTGTCCGTCGCTTCGGATAAATAACATGTGACCAATATGAGACACGCCATGTGAGATTTTGTACCTTCGGATATCTGCGTAATTTCATGAAATACGTTTACAAAATTTACGATATCTTCAGGAAATGGCGTCAAAAGTTGACAAAATGTTCATCAATTCCGCATGTACAAAATCATATTCGTGTCGCATATGCGTACAAATTGGTGCATGTATACATAGTGAGATGATTCTAAGGAAGTAATTGAGAGTCTTTTTATCTGCCACACATCATGTAGCTTAATCTGTTTTCATGGCTAACAGATTGAATAAATCCACTTAATATATCGTATGACGTTTGGTCACCGTGGAACAATGCATGACCTGTAATTCGTTATCAAATAATCAGCATTATGACATGAGACGTTAAAATACAATCACAGTAGTTCCAGAATATTTGGCTGGTAACTTAACCCTTTCAACCCTAAGGAACTGGAATGGACTGTGATATGCTAATGTTCTGACCAATCCAATGGTCACAAAATGATTTTCAGATTCGTCCATTTATGAAAAGGGGGTGTTTTTGTTCTCAAAAATATTAAAATTACTTTCAAAAAGTGCAGATCCTGATGAGACGGCTCGTTACGAGCCGGCTCATCTGGATCTGCACTTTTTGCATAAACCGATATAGCGGGATTTCGGGTTCAAAGTGTTAATATTTGTTTCAATTTTTTATTTGTTTTCACTAATGAAATATATGTAGTATCTCAAAATATTAATAGTCACCGATTTGCACATTGTGCCTATTTCTTAATAATAGTTTCGACAATTGTACGTTTCACTTAAACTACTGTCTGTTCCACGTTTTTCTGCCGACGAACTTTTGGCTATTAAGCGCATTAGCCCCAATGCTCATGGATTCGTGCCCTCTCATCGATTCGTGCCCCTAGAAAACAAGTGAATAAGCATATTCTAAGAATACTGTTAATTGAAAATGATCTTAAAAAGGTATTTCAAGTTGTTTCCCACGATTTTATAAGTTACAGTTACATAGAATTGTGATTTACCACCTATTTTGTGATTTTTCTACATACTCCCTTAATCTGAAGAGGGTCTGTTCGCAAATGATGCATAAAATGTGATACATGTTTATTTCTAGATGAATGGACTTCACCATATTTACATTTGATGCATCTAGGCAGCAACACTTCTTTATTGTATGAGTGATCAAGGAATGTCGCTCAAATGTGCAGAAAGTTGTAGGGCACGAACCTGATGAGAAGTTTCAAGATCAATTAGGCGACTTGGGTGGGTTAATTCTAGAGACTCTAAGCGTGCATAAAAAACAATTTTGGCGAATTCCTTATGTGCACTCATAGTCAAGTGTTTAAACTTTATGTTGATGTATACATTTTCAGGAATTAATAAAAATGTAACACACAATATGAATGTATGTGCTTAGGGGCATGTATTCATGAGAATAGGGACTAAATCTAGAACATATTTAAATGTAATACTTTTTATTCAATAACAAAAAAGAGTCACCCTCCCCAAAAAAAATTATTGATTTCATTGCGAAAAAAAAGGGGGATAAAAATAGATTTTTTTAAATATTTTTTTATTTGTGGACCGATTTTCAAAATCTAACTTTTGTTTTCTTTTGTTTACATCATTTCCATATCTCGTTTATAGACCCTCCCGGTCAGCATCCACCTCCTTTTCCTTCATGTTAACATTGTTTGTTCGCAATAAAATAATTATTTTATGGAATTTCATCAAATAAAAAAAATTAGGGAGGGTGACTTTTTTGTTATTGATGAAAAAGTACTTACATTTAAATAGTTTTTATATTTAATATGTTTAATAGCCAATACGTGCAACAGACAGTAGTGCTAGCATGCGTTTGTGTCGTCGGCTGTGACAATACTGGCATAGTCAGGTACATAGATAATAGTAGGTTAGTGCCGTGAATGGGTAAAAATATCTGGCAAGGCTCAGGAAACGGGATGGGCGAGGCCGAGCAGATCCCATTTCCGAGCCGCGCCAGATATTTTTCCCATTCACGGCACTAGCCTACTATATTCTATTTATCCCGTCAACACCTACAAATGGCTTTAAAATGCAAAAAAATAACCCCAGTCACCGCACATATTCATACGCAGTGATTAGGTCGTATTGACAGGATATCAAACATGTTTCACGGCACCGTGTTTCACGGCACATACGCACTGTGTTGACGGGATAAATATATCACACTTGCAATGTATAGTTTCTGAAAGCCATGTTTGAAGAATATCTCGCAATTTTGTCTTGACATATTGTTTCCTAGGTAACGACGAATTGAGTAGTAGGCACATAGATCCAACATGGCTTAACTTCCGGAAATTAACATCCGGATTTTAACTTCCGATTGGATGTGTTTCCAGTATGAGCGTCCACGCAGTCCATTATTCTACGGAGTCCCGCAGGGGACGTAGAATTCTTTTATTTATTAATTCGTTCCCACGAAATAACATACGTTCCCTCCATTGAACAATTCGTTCCCACGAATTAACAATTCGTTCCCTCAATTTAACAATTCGTTTCCACGAATTAACAATTCGTTCCCACGAATTCGTGGGAACTAATTGTTATATCGTGGGAAAGAATTGTTAATTCTAGGGAACGAATTGTTAAATTGAGGTAACGAATTGCTATTTCGTGGGAACGAATTAATAAAAAAAAATCCATGTCCCTTGTGGGGCTCCATACTGTTCGCCATTATGTCCGCGTAATACATGTCGTGCTTCGACCAAGCAGCACAGACTCGGTATGCACGAATACGCAAACAGGGGCCCGTTTCACTAAACTTCTTACGACTAAAATGTTCGTAAGTGCAAAATTGTGATAGTCCGTAAATTTCACATTAGCAATATTTTCTTGCAATCAATTGATAGATTTACATTTATTGAGCATAGGCTGCATATGCAGCCTATGCTCAATACATGTAAATCCATCAATTAAAATGTCCAGACGATCCTGGATTTGCACTTACGAACACACGAAGTTTAGTAAAACGGCCCCCTGGTCCGGAGCTATATGGACATAAACCCTACCATACACTCTAGCCACACTCACAGTCACCTGTAGATATCAGGTAACGAGTTTTGCATTTGCATAATACAGTGGAAACTCTCTAAACCGGACACCCTGTGAGGTCCTCAGGGTGTCCGGTTTAGAGAGGCTCCACTGTACATCAGGCATATGAGCCCCTCCAAACAGGTATGTGTGGTTTGCGATGACGAGCAGACATTATCAACGGAGAGAGATGACAATAGACTCGTCATGTTTAGTAGTTTTATCCCGTCAACACAGTGCGTATGTGCCGTGAAACATGGTGCCATGAAACATTTTTTATATCCGGTCAATACGACCTAATCACTGCGTATGAATATGTGCGGTGGCTGGGGTTATTTATTTGCATTGTAAAGCCATTTGTAGGTGTTGACGGGATACATAGAACAGTAGGTTAGTGCCGTGAATGGGGAAAATATCTGGCGCGGCTCGGAAACGGGATGAGCTCGGCAGAGCCTCGCCCATCCCGTTTCCTAAGCCTTGCCAGATATTTTTTCCCATTCACGGCACTAACCTACTATTCTCTATTTCTTCTACAGAAGGTAATATGCCATACCCTTTATTAGATAGCGACTATACCATATAAGTATCTTAGTACATATATTATGTGATTTAGTAGATATCATATATTATACTATCTTAAGATCTCTACTTTGTAGAGCATATGGACAAATTTATTGTCATAAATCAAACGTGATAGCCTGTGTGTGCACTCTAGAGAGCACATGACACATACAAATCGAGATTTATGTTGTTTTTTTTTAAATGGGTACATTTAATGTCAGAAATCAAACTTGGCATCGAATTCAACTGCATATATTGGATAGTACATTGTAAATAATTATTTTTATTAGTTTGTTATTAAATTGTATTAGTGTATCTGTCAAATTCTGCGTTGTCCGTGCCAAACGCTACAATAGGTGAAACTGACCGATAGCTTGTCCGTGTAAATATGACGCAGGTGGTAACACAATGGACAGTTTAGTATACATGTATACTAAGAAGAACCTGGTCAGATATACTTCATGCACATATTCAATTGCATTTACGAAGCTAGTATACAAATGACAAATGATGCTGTTCTATAAGATCAGTCCTTGATATAGTGAAACCTCTCTAAACCGGACACCATGTGGGTCCTCATGATGTCCGATTTAGAGAGGTTTCACTGTAAATCAGGAATTTGATCATTATGTGCCAAAGTTGTGTGCTATGCGATCACGAACAGACATTATCACCTGAGATAAATGACCAAGAAACTCATAAAAGATAAATCACAGTTGTTTTCTTGGTGTCCGGTTTAAAGAGGTTCCACTGTAACAGATAGACGAAAATCGAGAAAAGCCATTTCGCAAGCGGAAATCGCGATCTGACACCAGCCTGTATTGCCTCTATTTTATGTTTGTATTTCCCTGAGTTGGCTGGTTTCTAAACATAGTTATGGGAATAATAACCATTTTAGCATTCCTGCTACGCATTATCCACCTGTCATTTACGACACTCTGTCTCAGAGTATCGCAGATTACTAAAATATAATATAATTAATTAATTTGACGTCAACTACGGTAAATATATTATTTTTCGAAATCAATAGCAGTGAAAACGGCAATGTAGTAACGTATGTAATTCTAGACCTGGGGTCAATTTCACTAAACTTCATACAGTGGAACATCTTTAAACCGAACACAAAGACAACATCTGTGATCTTATTTTTGATGAGTTTCTTGGTCATATATCTCAGGTGATAATGTATTTTCGTCATCGCATATCACACAACTATGACTCGGAATGATCAAATGCCTGATTTACAGTGAAACCTCTCTAAGCCGGACACCCTGGGGATCTCCCAGTGTGTCCGGTTTAGAGAGGTTCCACTGTAAGACTAAAATGTTCGTAAGTGCAAATTTAGGATAGTCTGGAAATTTCAATTGATAAATTTACATTTATTTAACATAGGCTGCTCAATAAATGTAAATCCAATACTTATTTACAAGAAAGCATTGTTAATGTGAAATTTACAGACAATCTTTCTTTTGCACTTACGAACATTTTAGTCGTACGAAGTTTAGTGAAACGGGCACCTGGTCTGCATAAGGACTTACAATCTACATCCCCGTAGTCGCCACGTAGTCAGAAATGAAATACACGATCTGTGTCGATCGTTACTTACATTACAATGTACAGTACCCAACGTCCCTGTTAACGTCCCTGTTTACACGAGTGTTGATTCAGTATGATGATATTTATGAACTCGTTTGCCTATGTCAGCCTCGTTGCTAATGTAATTGTATAGCCTCGTTTCAGATAACATAGGTAAACGAGTTTAATTAATATCATATTAAATCAACGCAAGTGTCATCATATATTTACGCCATACACACTGTATCATATATTTAACCCTTTGAACCCGCAATCCCGCTATAGCGGTTTATGCAAAAAGTGCAGATCCAGATGAGCCGGCTCGTAACGAGCCGTCTCATCAGGATCTGCACTTTTTGAAAGTAATTTTAATATTTTTGAGAACAAAAAATATCCCCTTTTCATAAATGGACTAGTCTGAAAACCATTTTGTGACGGTTGGGTTGGTTGCAAAATGAACATATCAAAATCCATTTCAGTTACTTAGGGGTGAAAGGGTTAAATTATACTGTCACCTAACGTGTTTCTAGTGGTGGCTTAAAGTATATATTTATAACATGTATACCACATAATATAATGTTAATACATGTACACTGTGTTAATATACGACGAAAGCCCATTTTATATGCAGTGAAACGTCTCTAAACCGGAACCCTGGTTCCACTGTAAATCAAGTATATATATGACCATTCTGCGACATACGTATGTCTTTTGCAATCATGAACATGCATTAATATCTGAGATACGTTACCAATATCATATATTTTCTTGGTATTCGGTTTAGAGAGGTTCCACTGTAAATGCTTATGAATTGATATAATTATTATTACGTAAGTACATTGATGGATTTACATTTATTGAGCATAGGCTGCGTATGCAGCCTATGCTCAATAAATGTACATCCAAACTTACCCTCAAAGAAGTCCTCTTCATGTGATACGTCGTGCAACCTTTGCGGCATTACAAATCCCGCCAGGAACAGATCGCTCACAGCCAAATTACATATCAGCAAGTTCGTTACCGTCCGTAACTTCTTGAACTTCAGCATGCAGTAGATGACGAGTATATTGCTGAGAACGGCCATTAATAAGAGACTAGCGATGAGTATAATATACATTATAATACCCGGTGTTAATCCTGCCATATTAAAATATCCATACACCGCGGAATGAAGTTAACTCAACATGAAACAAAGCCTTTTAATGAGAATGACAACGTTACAAGATTTTATAAGTACATATTATTCGCACTTCTATTCTGTTCAAAGAATCCTCATTGTTTTATTGTATACGACAATACATCGTATTTATGAAATAATTCATATTGTTATTTTTATGATCTATAAACATTGTGTATATGTAGTTATGATCACTAATTAATCTGAATGAAATCCATGCCCTTTAAGTAAGATATATCGGACTAATGATATCCATTAGTTAATATTCTGCCCTTTGAAATCCATAAATATGCACGTATATTATACGCCGCGCTATGTAATACTATTGCTTCTCCTTGCGTCGCCCTGAATACTATTTGCGTTTGTGACAGTGGACTGCATTCTGAGACACTTGATACGAAGCCAATATTCTTATATATGACACATCCTGACAAAAGTGGGCGTATTCGCTTTATGACCAGTGTAGCTCTAGCTCATCAATCGCATCCACACAATCTGATCAGTGCCCACACTGTTGGTCATTGAGTTTGAGAAACAATCGGGAGGCTTCTGACCGTATCAGCGTACATGACTATGGTGTCTGGACTTAAAGGGGCATATTAGGGGCCGGTTTCACTAAACTACGTACGCTTAAGATGTTCGTAAGTGCACATTTAGGATCGTCTGCATATGCAGCCTATGCTCAATAAATGTAAATCCAATAATTTAGCACTTACGAACATTTTAGTCGTACCAAGTTTCGTGAAACGGGCGCCAGGACTTTTTGAAAAAATACTATAAAAACATAAAACGTATTTTCATCATGGCCCTGTGTGAAGTGGTTTAATATGACGATACTAGGATCGGTGAATCAAACAATTGATCCCTTATAAGGAATGTTTTGGCTGATTATGGACTAAACTGATCAAGTTGAACATTCATCAATATGTCTTTGGTCGCCAGTGAATTCCATCTAAAATGTCCTTTTCGTATTCTAGTCATACCAGAAATGCGTATAACCGGGTTAAGACCACTGGGTCACTTCCGCTAAGGAAAAGCATGAAAATAGTAGACGAATACATTGAATTCTGTCTAATTATCAGACCTAATTTGTTCAGCTACTCAATCCCTACTTGAGTGCCGTGTGCGCGCAATAAATCTTCTACCGCCACTGTACATTCACACATTTTGATTAGTGTCTGCATTCAAGCGGCCCTCACATATCAGACGGCGTCCGCGAGATTTTTCTAATCGCAGGAGTCGCCGGGAGATTTAGAGCCCGTGGATGAATCTGGCGAATTTCATGTCTGCTACATGTGCCTTCACATATTCGACGGGGCCCGGGCGGTTCCCTTTTAACATTGTATCGCAGCGGTGACAATGCTCCCGCTAGGGCGTCGCCCGGACGCCGCTAGATAATCTGGCTGGCACCGGCTGATCAAAGAACAGATCGGTAGGCGTCCTGGCGGGATCCGTGAGGCTATCGTAGGGTGGCCGTGAGGGGCCCGTGAAAATCTCACGGCGCACGGCGGATTTTTTTCCAATAATTTTAGTCAAAATCTTCATGCGGCCACCAAATCACTGGTCGGTTTCCGCCGGGCCGCCGGGCGGGGCCCTAGCGACATGTCTACGGGCTTGCCACGACCTAAAATCGCGCTTGGAAAATCGCAGATTTTGGAGTCAGGTTTTCACGCCGGCGGCGTTCGTGCGACCTCTAAAAATCGCAGCGGAGCCCGTAGAAATCGGGCAACGTCCGTCCGGACGCCTCGCGAAAATGCCCTTTTTTAGCCCGTTTTAGGAGTCGCGCGGGCGCCGCAACCGATATGTGAGGGCCGCTTTAGTTTGTGTAAGTGAAGGACCCGTCATGCTTCAAACAAACAGTAATATCTGGCGGAATATTGTCATTCAATTGTTGACCGACACTAGAGCGACACGTATTTTTTTGTTGCTGGATTGCGTCGTGGTATGGCGGATTCGAGTACAATTTGGTCGAGATTATTGGACAGCTAGCGAACAAAAGGAGGGCTTTCGGCAGAAAATTCAACGGCAAGTCTGACTGCAGATTGGGGTGCAGTTGTCGGGAATGAAGGGCGATATTGAGCGGGAGCGTTTGGCAGTTGAGTCCGAGGTGTAAAAGATACGTGCAGCTGGTGAATACACGTGGATAACACAGGGTAATACTATGCAATTGACTTTCAGTTCTGACATTGAAGAGCAGATACTGTCAGCTCGGTCGGTAATTGATTATAATAAGGGGGATACGCCCGGGAAATATTACGTGGTACCCCTAAACCACTTAGTCAAGTCGCGGACAGTTCCGAATATAGGTGGGAGATAGTTCTGAGTGCATAACTCTAATTATATTTAAGTAATGAGTTATGACATAGTAGTATTTCCAAATTTGCGTTTGAAGCGTTCTTTATTTACTTTCTAATGTTTGAAGAGTGACCTAATACAAACTTTACTAGGTAAGTTTATGGTACTATGTTTGAGTCACATTTTAGTATTGTGTCTTAATAACAATATAGCGAAGTATGAACGTCACCACCCTGCACCCTGTAAATGCTATTACGCACATTGTTACTGTGTAGCGCAGTGTAGTGATATAGTGCAACATGTTGCCTATAATTCCAGCACAAAAATATTTACACAATTCCCTAACATTTGATTGGCCCGTAGCAAGTCTCTGTCCAAAATTTATATCCCAGTAAACTCCCACGTCGAACTACTTTCTACAGGTGCGCTGTCAGTGCTGTCAATGTAACAAATGGCTGCCGTCTGTCAAAATAAACACATTTTCTTGATATATTTATTTCAAATGCTGGAATTATAAGGAATGAATGGCCTTTTTGTGGAATTTATCTGGGATATAAACTTGGAAAAGTCGCGGGAATACTGGACGCGGGAATCCGCGACTTTTCCAAGTTCATACCCCGATAAATTCCACAAAAAGGTCATTCATTCCTATAATAAAGCGGCAAACGTAAAGCTAGGTGGGAGATTGTGAATGCAGTATTCATTAAACCCCATTGCCGACATAAGCGAGACCATTTTGCAAAATAAAGAATAAAGTCTACATTTGCTAATGTGCATAAACAGAAACTTATATGCCCCACTTCTCCGTCATACTGTTGCTGCTTTGTGTGCCCATACTGCTTCAGGATAGGGAAATGTGTCAGTATGTCGCAGTGGTGCCCGGTGCAGTCCATCTTTGGGGGCAATGTGCCACATGAGGGGCCGATGTATCATTGGCGCAGCCGTATTCAGGCCCGTTGGCGCAGAATCGAGTCGGTGGAGGCGTGTAACAAAACGAAGGTGGACAATTTAAAAGATGAGTATTGCTCGAATCATGATTTGTACAGGAATTTCGATTTTCCTGTGCTGGATTGCAGTTATTTTTGAAAAATAATACTGGGACTGGTTTTGATCGTATCTCATATGCAGTCGTATGTACATGGACAATACCTATTTTATGAATGGCCGTTGGTGGTGATTTGACTACATTTGGAAGAAGTAGGCTTATGACCTTTGTGGACGGTTTGGCTTCTGACCTGACACCAATGTTTTGGAGTCTGATAAAACGTATAATTGTTAGGGCATGTTTGATGTGTTTCACTGATTGATTGACGAAATTGCATGACCTGATCAGACTGCGCGGATGCTCATGCGGATCTGGCACTACACTGGCCATGGACAGTATTTCTTCAGTCACAGCCACATTACGTTCTTCAGCATATTCATCTATGTTGTGTGTTGGCTGGTGGAATCATTATATTACGTACTGGGTATACTGAATATTTCATGATTGATATTCGGTTGCAATGTTTTATGCTCTTGAGTATACCCAACCACGTTTTGCTGGGCTTCACGTTGCATTTGTGTTCAATACCGGAAGTTGATGATTTGCACACTCGGCTAAATTGTACATTTGCTAATGCGTATCAGCAAAATCTGATATGCCCCTTCTGTGATACTGTTGCTGCTTTGTGTACCCATACTGTTTCAGGATAGGGAATAATTATGCCAGTACGTCGCAGTGGGGTCCGGTGCAGTCCATGTTTGGGGGGTAAGGTGTCACATGAGGAGCCGGTGGTGGACAGCCGTATTCAGCGCTGTGGATACGGCGAGAACGGGAGTTGCTTCGCCTGTGGGTCATTGGCTGAGGCGTGTAACAAAATGAAGGTGGACAATTTAAAAGATGAGTATTGCTTGACTCATGATTTGTACAGGAATTTGGAATTTTCTGTACTGGATTGCAAAATTGTTGTATGCATATGGTATAATAAATAGTTTATGAATGTCCTGAAGTGGCCATTTGCCTATATATGGAGTAAGGAGGATTATGGCATTTGTCGCTGGTTTGGCTTCTGATCTGCTACTAATGTTTGACAATCTGAGAAAGACGTATTATTATTTTTAAGAACACGTTTGATGTATTTCACTGATGGATTGATGAATAGTTCATGCCCTGGTCAGACTGTGCGGATGCGCAGGCGGATCTGGCAACATACTGGCCATAATGATTGCGTTCTTTAGCATATTCATCTATGTTGTGTGTTGGCTGGCGGAGTCATCATATTACATACTGGGTATACTGAATATTTCAGGATTGATATTGGGTGATAATGTTTTATGCTTTTTGGTATACCCACCCACGTGTTATTGGATGGGAGGCGCCATATATTACAATACTGAGTATACTGAAGATTGAAGATTGGTCTTTGGTGGCCGTGCTTTATGTTCTGGAGTATATCCACCCAGGTCTTGGGTGGGTTGGATGAATCGTCATATTACGTACTAACTATACGGTACGGAAGAATTGATGATTGTTCTATGATGGATATGATTCATATAATAGACTATATCCACCCACGTTTTGGGTGGGCTTGTCTTCATATTGTCTACTCAATTTACTGAATAGTTGATGATTGGTCTTTAATGGCCATGCTTTTTGTTCTTTAGTATACCCACCCACGTTTTGGATGGGCTGTGTGAGTCGTCATATTATGTACTGAGTACATGTAGATTGCATTATTGATGATTGGTATGTGGTGGACACGATTTATATTATTGAGTATCTCTACAGACGTTTTGTGTGGGCTCATGGTGTCTTCATATTGCAAACTGAATTCACTGAATAATTGATGATTGGTTTTTTGCTGGCCATGATTTTTGTTCTTGAGTATAATCACTTATGTTTTTGGTGGGCTGGTGGAGTCCTTGAGTATTTAGTATTCTGACGATTATATGATTGGTATATGGTGGACATGATTTATGTTCTTGAATATATACCCACCTATGTTTGGGCGGGCTAGTTGTGACATGATGATACGCACGGTATATTCTGGAAAATGTTGATTGGCCTGAAGTGGCAGGGTAAGTGTTAAGTTTGAGTATACTTACCAACGTTCTGGGTGGGCTAGCGAAGCCATGACAATACACATAAGATATACTGAATACTGATTGATTGACCTGAGGCGGCAGGACATGATTTAAGTTCTTCAATATACTTACCCACGTTTGGGTGGGCTGGCGGAGCCATGATAATACGCATAAGATATACTGAAGATTTGTTGATTGGCCTGAGGCGACAGGACATGATTTAAGTATTTCAGTATATTTACTCACGTTTGGGTGGGCTAGCGGAGCCGTGATAATACGCATGAGGTATACTGAAGATTTGTTCATTGGTATGAGGCGGCAGGACGTGATTTAAGTTCCTTAGAATACAAACAAACCCACGTGTGGGTGGTCTGGCCAGGAGTACACTGAAAAGTGTGGGGTACACTTTATATTTGTTGAATATAGACATCCGTGCTATGCACATATTGACGTGATTTCTTTACAAACGATTCTAATGTATCGTACAGACATGCATCTGATGTGTGCAAATAATTCAGCATGTATTAACAAAATGTATTACGATACGATTTGCTTCAGAAAATGCCTACCACGTGGGTCTATGTATATATTGTTCATAGACAAAATTATTTCATGTAGTTATGTTTTATCAGGTTTCTTTCAGTTTAGATAATCCTCGCAAACCTGATGTGGTAGTATATTTAAAATTATATTAGAATCTGGAAATGTATATGAATTGACACCTTGTGGCGAATTGTTTTATCTTTGGAATCAGTGTTATTGAAATTAATTTTCATTAATAATATTCAATGTGTCTTGCGAGCTATTGTGTCATCGTGACTGTGTTTGTTTCGTACATGTATATTCATTATGTTATATAAATGTGGTCACCCATATATATTGTTTGGATAGTTCAATTATATATTCCAGACATATGGGGAGACATTGAGCAATTACCGGATGTGATCGTGGGCAATGTCCGTCTGCTTCAGGAACTACTACTGGAGAGCCGAGCAGATTCTACAAGTAAAACATATTTCCGAGGATTCAGAAAATGTAATGAGTGAGCTTCTGCTAGTAGTTTGGGAGGTGGGGTGATCTTGCCCGCGAAAACATTTCATGTCACATGTTATTTGGCGTCCATTATTCAGATGGCAAATACTAAATTGTCATTTATACATACATGGGACTTGGGAATATTATGTTCCACTACTAATGAGAATTTGATCAAAAACATTGAAGAGGCTGATATAGACCTAACGTTTTTAAGAATAAAACAGTGGGAATTATTCAGAAAGTATACATATTTATGTCAATTTCTATAATGATTTTACAAAGAATATTGTGTGTATTTTCGTTCTACATGTACTAGTATTTGTTATATTTTGCTACAGTATTCATAGTTTCTCGGAAGCAAAAACGCGCTAGCTGTTAGATGTGATATTGTGTTTCATCAATGGTATATGCCAATGTTTACTGCGAAAGCAATATTGACATGCGCAGGTGCTTGATGTTGTTTTTGCGAAGTTTGATAGTGTTATGTCAATGGTTTTGACAATTACCTGGTATCAAATTCAGAGATTTCTATCTAGCGAGTCAGATCACCATGTAAACAGCGTTTTGTACTGTAAGTTCATACATGTGATTCATGGACTGTAAGGTTAACGTGTCATAAAGCTTGGGTCTATAAATGATATCTTTACTGAGAATATCTTTTCCCCGTTCTTTCGATTTAAATGTCGCGTCGCATGCTTGTCTAAAATACTATATCATGATGTATTTTGCTTGATTAAATGCTAAATATAAATGATTGTTGTGTTTGTATAAGGTTGTTCCCGGAGGGATTGCTAGAGAAATACAATTTATGTCGTTTGAACGTAGTGAATTATAAATAAGTTCCTTTTCTATGGCGGTCGGCGGGTTAAGAATATTGATTGATGGTAACCCGCTTGCGCGTGTTCAGACGTGCGAGTTTTCGCGCCAAGCGTCGTCACTAGGTGTGACCACTGGCGGAATCTTGTCATTCAAGTGTTGACGACACTAGAGCGACACGTATTTTTGTCGCAACGGGTTATGGTAGGAATCAATTTAATTATGTAGTTATTTAGAAGTTAAATTTTGAAAATCGGTCCACTATTCCTCAAATTATAAATATTTCCCCCTGTTAAATCCCCATAGACATCTTGACTCTGTGGTCTATGTGGATTTAACATGGGGAAATTTTATTTTCGTCATAAAATCAATATGGGACCAAATTTTACGAAATAAAAAGAAGGCTCGCTCTTAAATTTTGATAAAATTTAATATTATCGAAAAAGATATTGTTTTTGCATTGTTTATATAACCGTAACATTTGGGCAGCTTTCGTGAAACAGACAGTAGGTTCTCGGCTGACAACAGATGCCAAGGACCGGTTTCACTAAACTTCGTACGACTAAAATGTTCGTAAGTTCAAAATAATGATAGTCTGTGAATTTTCTTGTAAACATTTATTGGATTTACATTTATTGAGCATAGGCTGCATATACAGCCTATGCTCAATACAATGTACATGCAAATCCATCAATTGAAATTTCCAGACGATCGTAAATTTGCACTTACAAAGATTTTAGTCGTACGATGCCCCATTTCTCCATTCAAACATGTGCTGTTAGCTGACAAAATGTACCTTACTGCGTCTGCGACCAGCGTACGTTCGGACCAGACTGAGAGACATCCGCGCAGTCTGATGAGGACCTACACTGTTCACCATTCAGTCATTAAATATGCTACAGTGGAACCGAATGCAAAGACAACGTCTGTGAATTTATTTCTGATGAGTTCCTTGGTCATATATCTCCAGTGATAATCTCTTTCCGTGATCGCATATCGCACAGATATGGCTCAGAATGATCAAATGCCTGATTTACAGTGAAACCTCTCTAAGCCGGACCTCCCATGGTGTCGGGTTTCGAGATGTTTCATTGTATTAACTGTCACCAGCACCAGATTATAATCAAACTGAAACACGGGCGGGATTTCTATGTTTTGATAACGTCACGTATGGTACTTTTTCTCGGTCAAACCAGACTTTACATGAACATTAGCGTACACATGTCGCATCACATTAACGGAAGGGAGACGCGAAATGGCTACATACTGTCCGTTCGCCATCCGGTGCATCTTATTGAATGCGAAAATTTGATTATTACATTCAGACTATTGCATTTTGCATGTTTTACTAACCGGAAACAATGATTTTAAGGTAGATCCCAGTATGTCTCTGCCGGAAATAATACACTAATGTGCGTCTGCTTACGCGTAAGGAACGAGTGAGAATATGCAGCGAATGAGTCGTATTCGCAGATCATATTGACGGACACGAGCGTACGAGGGTGGGTCAATAAGTAGTGTCACTAGACCATTATCTTTCTAACAACTAATACAATATGATTTGGCACTCGCATTCATTAACGTTATTCATATGTACGTAATGCTCATGGCGTCGATACAGTACATGACGTCATAATGACGTCATCATTTATGACGTCGTCATGTCGGGCACCGCGGTCAGAATCACTAACGAAAAACAAATGCGGTATATTTAAATAGAAGGAATAAGAAGGAAAACAACCAGCCGAAATACTCCATATGCGTCAACGCGTTAATAGGAAGCCTGTGCTACTTTACCAGCCCGTCAGAAACGGTGTGGCTCCTTTCAGTGTCGGACGGGAGACTACCAAATATGGGAACTGCTGATTTCAATTACAGACGCAGATAATGTTGAGACATTATACGAAAACATGACATAGCTATGCAACTGAAACGGGAATAGATTAGTCATGCATTCAACATAGCTCAACCATATGTTTTATACAATTTTAACAAAGTGTTTGAAAATGAGAACAATTTCCGCAAGGTGTGCGCCTGCTAATATTCGTTCAGAAAAAAAAGAGTGATATATTCAGATCGCCAAAACTACATCGTAATAAATAGAATACACCTTCATGTCTTTCATCGAGGTCAATGAAAAATCTTAAATATGTAGTTATCAAACGGAATTAACAAGTCCGTCTAAGGAATTCGACGATTTAAAGCCTCACTGACAAGTAAAATTCTGGCAGAAACAGGACAAATATAAACTTCAGACTCGATTTTTGTACGATTCAGAGTGTGTAATTTAGTGGGGCGGATATGTGAAATCGGTGTGCACTTCTGGTTAGAAGCATGAAACTTTGCACTAGGGGGGTTTTGGGTATGCTGATTCCAAAAATTGCGGGAACCACGATGTCACTCCAGCGGTTCTCGCTAAAAATTACAAAATTCAAAATGGCCGCCGAAAAACACATGTTTGCCCATTAAACGGCTCTAAGTAACCTGATTGCCTTGATACTGATGTCTATACCTATGTTTTTTAGGTCAAGCAATCCAATAAAACACATGTGAAGACTCTACATCAAGAAGATTTTTTTTTAAACGGTCATAGCACAATTTCCAACAACTGTCAACATCAAAGTGAGTACACAGATTGCCATCTTTGCACCAATACAATTTTTATGAGTTTAAGTGATCCAATTGTGTGGCATTCATGCTTTTAAAGGGACGCATATGCTTAACTCTACTATTCAGCCATCGAATGATCAGGTACACGCAGTTCCTTTGAATATGTTGGGAGGTAGGAGGTAGTAGCGAAGGGTAATCTAACGACGTTCATCCTTACCGGAATGCCGACTTAAATGGTTTGGTCCTCATGTACCGTTTTGGCCCCCTGGTCCTTGAGAGCTAAATCCTGTTATGCCCCATTAGGAAAGTAATAGGATTAAAAGCTAATCGTATTGCTTTTGGGGTGAGCTAATTGATTCTGGTGTGGCATGGACCTGACACCAGATCAGGATATTGTAATTTCAGGGCTGAATATATAGTTTATGTAAATATTGAGCTACGATTTCGGGAATTTCCCTAATTTTTTACAGGTTGAATACAGGATAGTCCATCCTGTTGACCCGGCCTTACATTATACTGGCTGTTGATAGGCCGTTAAACACCAATAATCAATTAATCAATCATTTGAATAAGTATTTCTCAATAATGCAGGAACTATTTGCTAAGAGTGCAGCATATGTGTCCATTTAAAATATTGTTGAATTACTCTTAACATACCAGTCACTATGTCACTGTAGTGTTGTTAACATGGCCAAGATTTACTTCTTACTCCCTGTTACACTGTCCCGAGCAGAAGCACAATTGTGTACAGGGCAGATTTGCTTTGACACAAGTGCATCTTCTAGTGCATTCCTTTTTGCATCCACATTTCAACAATTCTTGACAACCTTTGGCTGCCTCTGGCAGAGTAGACCAGCATGGAGTCCATGGGGAATCATCTTTCACTCTCTCCCAGCCCCATATATCTGGTGATGGAACCTCGGGCTTTCCTACAAGTGACTGTCCCCAGATATGCCCTGCCTGATAAACAGCCCTTTTCAATGCATGTAATGTTGGAGGAATGTTTTCCATCTTACGGTTGTTGGTGAACAACTGCTTCCTGGCTTCATTCACATGGCAAAGTGCAGATGTTCGCTGATACAAGAGGACAACATATCTTTCTATTTGTTCCATATCGTCTTGGGATATCTCAGCTGGAGCACGAGATAAACTAACAAACGTAGGTGTAAGCTGAGGCATGCTTTGCCACACTGCCCAAGCTGTTTTCTTTCCAATTCCAAAGAAAGAAGGCAGAAACAGTATCACATCCTGATATTGCATGCATGAACAGAAGACCCCAAGATGCATCATCACCTAATGCAGCTGAAATCTGGTGACATGGGATATACCGTACTTTGGACCCATGACCAAATGCCACCCATATTTCACACTCCTTTAATACACTTGCCATGGCAATTGCAATAACCACCACATCGGTATCCGTAGCATGTATCATCAGCTTGGTGAATCCGTGATTGAATGAATTGGAAGCATGGAACAGGAGCCGTGTGTCCGCTTCCTCATGAGTGCAGGACAAGTCCGAGAGATTGGATATGGTTGGTGAAACAACTTCTTCACCATGTGTTGAGATGATTAGCTTCCGTTCGGGGGGTTGAAACTCTTGTATTGCACTGGCTAGAAGTTTGAACAGACTCTCTTTGTTCGAATCGCAACGCAGGAAATTCTTCCAGTTGACAGGCACGTTTGTGTTGTTGGCAACTCTGAGAATGTTTCCAGATCCTCGGTTCTGTCGTGTCTGTGCCTTCAGGCTGTCCTCCTTGTATACATCCCAGACCACATCCAAACGAACAACATCCTGGAGCATGCGTTCCAAATATGGCAGGAACACCATCTGTGAGTAGTCGTTGAAAGTTTTTACACAAGCCTTTGACTTCTTTGGATCGAGTATGTGCACAAGGGCAGCGCCATCAACAATCTTTACATCAACTTTTGGAACAGATTCTGCTTGAGGTACCAATGATTCCAAACATTCCATCAAGTCTGATTTGCTTGATTTGTGCATGCTGCGATTCACTGCCAATGATGGAGGCCATGCATGATTTTCATGCCTGAAGAAAGCATCCATATCACTGTCTCTAGCCTGGCAGGATATATACATCCTTGAGAAGAGATGTACATCGTTGTGTAGGTTGGAGATTTTAGAAGAGGATTTCACAGATTTCTTTCCTGAACTGGAATTCAACAAGGGTAGATTGTTCTTATGAATGGTGTCATTGAATGCAGTGATATTGGCATTCAAATGCTCAACAACAAATTTCTGGTATTGTGTTTTGCCGATTTCCTCTGCCGACCGGACTGCATTCACCACACTAGCAGGCATTATCACTTTAGTGTCAAGCGCGTAGAGGTCAGAACTTGTATCAGCAAAGGGGTTTCCAATTTCCTCCATCACATCAGTGACACTCTTTACTCGAGATAGGAACTTCTTTTGCACACTAGGTATCTGTTCATGGTGGCGATCTATGTCCCTTTTCATGGAATGTTTTTCATCAAAACTCCGTCAATAGTCTAGCTGTTTCTGGGCCTGCCACCATCCACCGTGTCAGGGCGGCTTCATTTTCTGTGACACCTATGGCACCCCCATCTCCTTTCACCATTGCATTGAGCTGTTCGTGGACTTGGTCATGGGCTAGTGCTGAGAACTTGTGAGTTGTTTTCTGCGTAACAAAGTTGCCGTTGAGGAATTCTGCATGAGTTGTAGGGCTGTTCACTTCTAGGGCAAGTAGATCTCTTACATGAACCGTCATCCAGCGAGCATAATGGTAGTGGTCAAGAACGAACATCCATGGAATAATCCTCCCAAGTGATTCTACATATGGAAGAAAACTCTGTTGACGTTGCGATCTAAGAAACTGTAGGAATAGGATTTCTAACTGCCAAACTCTGAACCAGTAATCAAACTGAGGATGCTCAGACGCCATCTCATTGCACCATTCATCAAATCGTCGCTGTTCATCCTCTGGTGTGATCTTTTGGTACTCATCATATGACCTGTGTAGCAGAACAAACAGAGCAGCTGCTGTTATCTGATGGGCCCATTGACCTCTGGATGTGTGTGAACCTTTCTGTAGACCGTCGGCACGCCCCTCTGATGTAACAGCGGCTGAAGTAATCACATAGGTCCAACCACTTCCATCAAGCCAATCACCCATGACTTTCAACATGGCCATTTCTATATGAAGACCCCCCATCAGTATGAAATATTGTTTTCTCCATATACCTCCGGCCATTTCCACTGAATTCTTTTTGCGATTGCATATAATGGCTGATCAACTGTGAGAACGGGTATCTGTTCTGGATTGCAACGAACTGTGATTTGTTTGATGATATGCATTCCATGCTTTACCATAGCGGCTGAGTGTGCACCATCTCGAAACAATGGCAGTAGAGCAATGATTGCAGGAGGCTTGGGTACGTACAACTGTAAGCTGGCAAAATAGGCTGACCATGATATGTTCATGTTGACTAGATAGGTTTGGCTTTCATCAGCCAAAGCTGTCCTCATGTTTTCAAACCAAGGCATTTGCGTTTGATCTTCATTCACGGCAGCAGGTATCAAACTCGCTTGATCATCAGTTACAGTTGGAATGACATTGCCTGGGAGTGATATCGGTGGGACATTAGTATATGTCATTGGTAATGACTTGATTGATTTCGACTTGGGCTGTTGTGTGTTTTCTGGAATCGTCTGATGGACCCTAACAACACCGGGATTGTCATTTGTAACATGCTGTGTGATTGATATTGCTGTTCCATGGAAAGAATCATAACTTGAAGTTGAGGATGGGTTGTGATCTATGTTTATCCAGGTTTCCAGTGGTGAATAGTTTGTCTCTGAGGGTAGAAGGACAGACAATGCCCTCCTTCTCATACATGTCTATTACTCGATTAGCTTCTTCTGTGGATAGTTGCAAAACTCTGTCATATGATACAGACATACCTTTCTGAAAGAGAATGTCAATCAGATCACGTTTTCGTGTTCTATTATGAATGAGTAGACCAAGGTACAATGGGAGAACAGTCTCACGTCGGAGTTGTGACGTGCTGCGGCAGATTCTTTCCTACCACGCTTAACAGCATTGAAGACCAGTAACTGTGTAATGGATGAGGCAGCTGTGCTCACTTCATTGTCATCAATAACTTGTCCTGAATTTGAACCTCCTAAAATCATTCGGACAAGAGCAGAGAGGGACACTGGGAGATCGTCATACTGTTCATCACATAAGGAACCACTGAAATGGTATTTTTTCACAAGCATTTATTTGCGAATCATCTTTGCTACTCTCATCATCATGACGGCTTCATCATCGGGATCAAGGTTGCAGGCGTGGAGCAATGCGTCACCAATATCGTCATTGAATGACAGTACAGTACCAGAATTGCTGTGATGAGCTTCTAGGTTTGGAATATGCTGTAGGAGTTTCTCTGCCAGTCGAGTGGAATGGATGTTTCCAGTTGTGTTACCACCTAAGTTGTGAAGCCGCTCACAATACAATGCCTTGAGATCAGTAAGTTTGAAAACATGATTCTGTTCTCCTCCCAATTGGCCATATTCCTCAATATAACATACCACATCAGCAAATGCAAGTGAGTCTGCGTTGATTTTGTGACACTTTTCAATCGAATGTCTTTGTTGTGATCTATGTTTGCTATAGAATAAGGCCAAGCAATTTAAGTGATATACAGCATCAATAGCGATCATATCTCCAACTGACAATTTTGCCAACAGTTTTGTATCTCGGAGTTCTGTAGCGATATTTCGGACACGAGTATCAAGGGATATTGTACATGTAGATGCCAAACACCTCTCTCATGGTCAGTTTTCATGTACAAAAACACAGGTTCCTTTGGGACACATCAATAGCAACATGGGTATGATTATCTATGCTAAATATCTATCAAATAATATATATATCAGATAAATATTAATTCTTATATAATAAAAGAAAAAAACACACGGTAACTGGTACGTTTCGGCTAATGCTCCGTCATCAGTGGATGCAACTAATGTGCACTGTGTAACCTTTATAAGACATATATATACATGGACAGATCAAATTGGAAGATGAATACCATACACTAGTATTGCTAATATAGTAGTAAGTAATACTCACCGAGTTCCAAGATGAGAAGCAACTTTCAGATTTTGCAGACAGATTTTTTTGTTGTTGTTGTTGTTGTAGAGCGTGTGTAAAATCCCGCCGCTGACTTTTCATGGCACCATGTACCAGCTGTGCGGTGACCAGTCATAGTATTTGGTATGTCGCAATATTGCAATATTAGAAATACAAGTACATGAAAAAAAATTAATGGATTGTGATATTATGGTAAATGCACCAGTTTCCAGCATGCTCCTATTTCCGGCTTAGTTAAGTACAGTGTATATGAATACAAAAATTAGTGTTATAACAGCAATATTTTGAAATTTTCAGCATGAAGATGTAGGTTATGAGTCTTCTCATGTGTTTTATTGGATTCCTCGACCTCGAAAACATAGGTATAGACATCAAGGTTAGGGCAATCAGGCTACTTAGAGCTGTTTAATGGGCAAAAATGTTTTGCGGCGGCCATTTTGAATTTCCTAATTTTAGGTGAGAACCGCTGGATTGCCATCGTGGTTCCCGCAATTTTTGGAATCAGCATACCCAAAACTACCACAGGCCAAAGTTTCATGCTTCTAACCAGAAGTGCACAACTCCACCAATACATGTTACATATCCGCCCCACTAATTATAGTGCATTAGTGTTAAAATCGTAAAGCTATCAACAAAGAATATCACAAAACAAGACAAGACAAAAACTACAGTTATATTATATTATTTGAAAAATACACTACAATGTTGTTGCTACAGTAACTGTTATGACATTCAGTCACGTGTGACCGCAAGCGTCGAATGTATCAACGCCGGTTGCTTAGCAACACATATTACGGCAGGGCGAAGGGCGACAACGGGAATATTCTGTCATAGACCCCACGAGAGACTACCCTGACGGAATATAGAACGATAAGTGTAGTTTTAGACATGCTTTTTAAAGCTATGTATCATGTGACACTACTTTTTGACTCACCTTCGTATTAAATCCATCTATTCAAACACGTACATCATATAAATTACAATCCGACTCATTTAGAAAAAAAGGGTATCGTTACGTTGAATCGGAAACTATCCGGAAACTGCGTAGATCCGTGTACTTTCAGAATGTGTACGTCCTGACTTCATAATGGATACACCTGTACTTCGGAATGTATGTAACGATATGGCCTGTTCTCAGATTTTAAATCAAGTATTACGGAGTTCATAATAATATTTAGACAAGCACAGATCAGCGGGGGCCAGTTCAATCTGGTAATTCTGATGCAATAGCATTACATGTTATCCGTGTAATATACAATGCCGTCTGTTGGGGATGGTTAGCGGTGTACAAATTGGTTATACACATGGCTGGTTTTAAGGTTAAAGGTTAAACCCTTGGAGCGCAGTCTGGTAGTCGAGGCACGGATGACAACCAGGGGGTGTTTTTATTCTCAAAAATATGAAAATTACTTGCCGAAGAAAGGCAGATCCTGATGAGATGGCTCATCACGAGCCGGCTCATCTGGGGGCCGTTTCACTAAACTTCTTATGACTAAAATGTTCGTAAGTGCAAAATTAAGATAGTCTGTAAATTTCACATTAACATTGTTTTCTTGTAAATAATTGTTGGATTTACATTTATTGAGCATAGGCTGCATATGCAGCCTATGCTCAATAAATGTAAATCCATCAATTGAAATCTCCAGACGATCCTAAATGTGGACTTACGAACATTTTAGTCGTAAGAAGTTTAGTGAAACGGGCCCCTGGATCTACACTATTAGCAAATACCACTATACAGGCCTGAGGTGTTGAAAGGGTTAATTAACCCCCCTCTCCCAGTGTGTCCGGATTACAGGGTTCCAGTTGTAATTCATATATGTGGCTGTGACCGGCGAAATGGGGCTTATGGCTTTGCGACCAATGCAGATCCAGATCAGCCTGTGTAACCACATAGTCAGATCAGGATATGTACTGCTCTCCAGTCCATCAAAGAAACACCTGTCATTCTTTTACATGTAACAAGCAATATAGTCTGATAACGATGTGTATTGCTCGTTACACGTAGGGGTGCGATATTTGATCAGGAGCTAAACTTGTTACAAACTCATTAAGCCCCATTTTTCCTTTCACAGACACAAATAATCACCCGTAGACGGGCGTTTCTTTATTTTATTACACTCTTGCAAATTATTTGCACGGGTTTCGCTGTGAGAGAAACCCCGTAATCAACTCCTTACAAATAATACACCGTGAAGAGTACACCCGTAATTGCGCGCCTGTTTTCTTGGAAACCACGAGCTACCATGCAAAATGATTAATTTGTATTACAGTAAAAATAAAGTTATTTGAAAATTTGGAAAGGGTCTCGACTAATCGAAGATGTTAATGTGATTGAACACATTCCAAACATGCACTAAAATATATCTGGCTCATAGAAACAGCTGCGTAATTTGGATTCAAAAAGGTTTACATGACGTCACATGCGACGTCACACAACGTAACGTCAAAACGCGGGAAAACACGTCATTGTATAATTATTCATGCGCACATCACAATTCATTGATTATAATCTAAAAAATAGACTAAATGTGCATATATATCCGCCGTGGAAATGTAATAAATAGGATATTCCATCGTACATGTTTGAATAGCGGAACTAATACACTCGTGTCCGTCGTCGTCCGTGCAAACAACTCGTTCGCTACGCTCACTCGTTGCTTACGCGGAAGCCGACGCACACTCGTATATTAGTTCCCGCTATTCAAAATGTACGATGGAATATCCTCTATTTAACCTGGTTATACACACAGTGACAGAAACTACTATCTGTTCCACGTTTTGCTGCCGACGATCTTTTGGCCATTAAACACATTAAATCTTAAAAATATTTAGAAGTACGTACTTTTTCATCAATAACAAAAAAGTCACCGTCCCCAAAAAACATTATTTCATGAAATTACGTCAAATATTGATTTTATTGTGAAAAAAACTATTTTCCTATGGGAATTTAACATGGAGGCTAAAACTAGATAGAGGATATTCCATCGTATATTTTGAATAGCGGTAAATAATGCATGACTGTGCGTCGGCTTCCGCGTAAGCAACGAGTGAGCGTAGCGAACGAGTTGTTTACACGGACGACGACGGACACGAGTGTATTAGTTCCGCTATTCAAACATGTATCTATCTAGTCAGGTTTGAGAGTTAATTTTCGCTAAAAAATCAATATTTTATTGAATTTCATCAAACAATTTTTTTTGGGGAGGGTGATCTTTTTGTTATTGGTGAAAAAGTACTTACATTTAAATATTTTTTAGATTTAATATGTTTAATAGCCAAAAGTTCGTTGCAGAAAAATGTGGAACAGACAATAGTGTACCAGAACCAACCGTGTAACGTAATTTTACTGTAAGGTAATATGTATGTAGCTATTTAACTATATTATTCTCTTATAATTCTTACACAGAATCTACCATTGATAACCGCACTGTAAGAAAATACCCCTGTGAACAGATCTTTGTCTTTGACAAGGTAGATATTGATACTGACTGACCAGACATGGAACTGACATGTGATAGGTGGCATTGCTGGTGTCATTAAAGCTGTGCAGACTGGGAAAGAACAGCTTCCTCGTGCAACACCAGTTCGATCAGCTGATATTGCTGACCGCGGAGATCCCTATCAGAAAGTTTAGAAAACCACATGTACATGCTCTCAATGTATTCATCTAGCCACTTGAATCCATCAAAGACAATATACCATCACTGCAGCTGGCTAAGTCTTTGGACAATATATGAGTACTGTATCTGAACCTGAACGTTGTCCGATGTGGAGTGGATTCAGCTAAACCGTTATAAGCCAGGGGCACTTTGAGGTGAGCAGAATCGAAATTCTGCCGTTCATCAATCTTGACCCAAACCACCCGGACATGCTCTATTCTTCCCTTTCGTATGCACAAGATTTATGTTTGAAGTACAAGTTGGGTATCGCTCCTGTTAAATTCGACCAACCACTGTACAAGAAAGCAGACGAAATCATACAGGCATCCTCAGAACTGAGCAGGCTGGTAGGGAGATTAGGTGGATTTCATCTGTTGTCATACATGGGCGAAATCGGGCATGTCATGGCAGAAAGTGGTTTGTCTCATCTATGGGAAATTGTATGCACCCCAAAGGCAGTCAAGAGCATGATGACAGGGCATACATATACCTGTGCACTCCTGGCACACATGCTGAGCGCCTCGTCTCTTGTTGAGAAAATGTTTGATACAGAATGAGTGTTTGTCTGCAGTAAACGTCTAAATGCTATTCATGAGATGTTGCTCAAACATGAATTGGTGCCAGGTGCAGTTCAAATGGAGTCGGCTGTAGCACAACTCACATACGTTCTTGATGGTCTAGAAAGTGATCTGGCCGCAGAATCAAGGATCGGAAAATTGTGGATTGTCTATCAGAAAATGATGCGGCTAATACTCTTATTTCTGCGTGCCGAAAGAACTTGGGCTTGCGAACTGCACCTGTTCTGCATTAATGCAATGATCCAACTATTTCACTCTGATGGGCATGTGGAATATGCAAAATGTGCCCGTCTTTACCATACCAGATGATAAAGCTCCCAAATATCATGGATGAAAATCAGCGTACTGCATATACCACATCTGGCTACTGGACAATTCGCAGGAGTGACATATTCTGGTTAGGTAACCTGACGGACCAGCCCATTGAGCAGGTGCTGATGCGGATGCTAAAGACACAAGGAGGCTTGAAACATGGTCGTGGCATCACAAGTAGCACCCAGTCGAGGACGGTGCACGTTCTGCCAAGGACTGTTCCTGTCTGTGAGTCACTTCTGTGGCATTTATTTGCAAACAGGCGACCAGCACAAGTGCGTGCGAGTCTCCAAACAGAACGTGATGGACAACACTATGCCATATTTCGGAATTGGCTTGGTGATCACTTTCCTTTCTGTTACACAAGCCATCATTGTGGCAGTCTGGTCTCTGTCTCAACAGGACTAGTTGCACACACATCTGTTAATTCAAATTGTGCTCTGGAGGGAAGCTGCGGAATGCCTTACACCTGACAATTATGCTGACGCTTAATTCAAAAGGAATGACCGAGTTGTTTCAATTGGTAAGTAAGCGCGAACAATAGTGACAGTCCATAATCATGAAGTTTAGATAGATCCCAACCTACTGTTCATGCGTGTTACATGTGTCATCATACATGGAATATCACCTTCGGCATGATTTCAGAAAGGAGCCACCAGCATTATTTGACAAGGAGTGATGCGGAAGAACAATAAATGTGTTCTGGCTAATCAGCTGAAAGCACCAGTTACCCCCACAACACGTGATGAAGGAGAGAACCCGTACTACATTATTGATGGCGGCCATTTATTGCAGAGTGTGTCATGGCCAACCGATCCGGATACTTATACATATGAAATGTCTGTGACAACGATGTATTCAATGTGCTAAATAATTTGTTTGTATGGTTATGCCACCATGTCAACTAAAGTTGTAGAACAGAATAGGCACAGTCTCCGTCAAACCATATCTGCAGACATAATGGTTGATCTTCACCGACCAATCTCTACAAATCAACGATCGTCCTTAGCCATTTCTACAAATCAACGCTCTTTCTTAGCCAGTCGCACTTAACAACCCCGACTGATAGAAAAGTCAAACAGAAGCTCACCGTCGAAGGTGTGAAATGTATTCAGGCTACCGTAGCCGCTGAATACATGTTGCCACGTTCAACCATAACTTACGCCAATGCTCACCCATGTCGTCCCGTGGTACTGTTCGGCACGGACACTGACTTGCTTGTCATGCTGGTCGATAGTCACCACCACAAACTTCTACATGCGTTTCTCAATGAATTTTGTTTATAACGTCAGTGAAATTCAACAAGCGATGCAACCCAATGCACGTACAAACGTTATTCTCGGTCATGCCATCATATGGTGTGATAGGTATCTGCCACATTCGGCGTTGGGAAAAAGGCACTTACTGTTGTCAGTAAGATTGACAGTAGCGGATGTATTTCGAACTTCGACTTCAGTCAGAATGTAGTTGCACGTGTCATATTAAGGTCATATTATGATAATTATATAAGCTGAAGCACTTACTCTCCCTAGTATTGTTTACTTACTAATATAAAGGAGGTACATGCACTGTACTGATAAATAAATACAGAAATATAATAAAATTGCGCAGATTTCTCATGATTATTTGGAATTATTTGCAGATGACCTTGACATTTTCAGATGACCTTGACATCTAACCGATGATATGACATTAGATTTAGATTCCTCACATCCTCTAACATGAAATTGGGTTATGTTATATTGGTTTAAGATCAACACATTAAAGATATATGACTCTTCATATTATTGGCGTCCATCTTGGACGCCATCTTAGATTACACATCGAGCGCACATTGTCCAGATGATAACGTTTGTATATGGACTCAGTATGGCTTCAGGTAACTTTGCTGAAAACTTTGCATTTTTTCCAGGTTATAGCTAATGCTCCTGTACTATTAGATAGTACATATTTAACATTGGCTATTCCGTGTATCTTGCTAATTATATTACTCGTCTATTAATGAGAAAATGCGGATTTATTTTTAGAACTGAACTCGTTACGAGCCGTCTCACCTGGGTCTACAGTGGTTGCAACTGGTGGCTTTATGGGTCTGTGTGTCTGGAAGAGTTAATGTTCGCGTGCAACTGATGTACGTCATTAATAGAAAGGACACGAAACATCTGCACACGAGGTCCGCTTATGGCATGGTCATTTGTAGTTCTGAGCACATACCTGTAATTACATTACTTTACAATAAGATGTATGATGAAGTAATATTTCCAAGTTGTGCTTGAATTGAATAGTTGTTAGCTCACCTGATTCTAAGGCTCAAGTGAGCTATGGTTACCGCTTTTCGTCCGTCGTCGTCCGTCGTCGTCCACACGTTCAAACATCTTCTTCACCCGAACCGCTAGGCCCCAATGTTGGTCAAACTTCACAGCATGATATATAGGTGGGGCATATCAGATTTTGTAAAATTAGAGGTTGTCGCATAATCCAACATGACCGCCGTGGAAAAGTAGGTCAAGTTCTTAAAAAATATTCTTCTCACGAACCGCCGGGCCAATTTCGACGAAACTTGGCAGAATGATCGATAGTCAATGCTGTTTCAGATTGTCAAAATGGTGGTCCCGGGGTCAAAAATGGTCTGGGCCGGGGAGGAGGTCAAGTAGGGGTCAAAATTCAAATTTGCCCGGAGGTGGTCATGTTGTATATCAAATCGAAAGTATTGCGGAGGCGATCACTCTCAAGGTGCATGATCACGTGGGTACAACAACAACAACAACAATAGCTGAAAGTGTTTAAATCTCGCCCACTCTAAAGTAAGTATTATTTGATATTTGTCTTTATATGCAAAGGATTTTTATGCAATATGGCGCAGCAAATGCGTCGTCATGCGCTACATTTGGTGGTCCCGGGAGTTCGGCACAGACTTATGTCAGAAGTTTGGGCCAAAGTACAGCGACCACCACATGCAGCTTAACAAGGCGCGTTTGATGCGCCATATTTCATCAAAATCCGTTACATAATAAGGCCAAATTAAAGAATATGTACTTTGAATTGGAGGGCTTCTTGAAGTTTCAGTACTTGTTGTTGTTGTTGTTGTAACCACGTGATCATACACCTTGACTCTGGAGCATTTTCTGTTGAAGTCGGATGATTACGTCATCCAAGATGGCCACCGAAAGGTCATCATTTTAATATAGATTTCAAACGTCGTTATCTTGTGAATCGCTTGGCTGATGGTGGTCAAACGTTTCATATTTGTAAATGGATTATTTAATCAAAGATGGCCGCCGAAATGTCGAATGGTCACAATTTTAGTGTAGATTTTCAATCTTCTTCTTCTCGTGAACCGCTTGGTCCAACATTCAAGATGGCCACCGAAAGGTCCATCAAAAATTACTTTATTAAGACGCTTATTTTAAAAATAGTGGGCTAGTCGCCTTCAGATTTATGTTATTTTCTTTTTTATTAATTACTTTTTTTTCTTATTCGGGCTTGAAATGCTGAACTGTTTTCCTTGTGATTCGTTAACACCCATTATTGGATTGAACTTCGTATATATGATCGACAGTCCTTGTCATTTGTTGTTTTTTTTTAATTTATAATGGGGATAATAATTTCAGGTGAGCGATACAGGCCCATTTGTGCCTCTTGTTTGTTAACTTCCTGCTTCCGCGAGAAGTCACCTAGGGCATGTTCAAACATACACTGTATTAGGTGCGTTAATATATGTTTCGTCTGTTACTGGGGGCCGTTTCACTAAACTTCGTACAACTAAACTATTCGTAGGTGCAAACTGTTGATAGTCTGTAAATTTCACATTAATACTATTTTCTTGCAAACGATTATTTAATTTACATTAAATGAAAATCCATCAATTGAAATTTCCAGACGATCCTAAATTTGCACATTTTAGTCGTACGAAGTTGTCTGTTGTCTTTCCTCTAATTAAGAATGAATTTGATCCTCCAGTGGATACGTACGGAACCTCGCAGGGACAAGGATTTTGTGTTAATATTTCGTTCCCACGAAATAAGAATTCGTTCCCCCATGATATAACAAGTCGTTCCCACGAAATGACAATTCGTTCCCTAAATTTAACAATTCGTTCCCTCGAATTAACAATTAGTTCCCACGATATAATAATTCGTTGTTATTTCGTGGGAACGAATTGTTAAAATAAAAATAATTCTACGTCCCCTGCCGGGCTCGGTAGATAAGAGCTAATGGAATTTTATTCCGAAAATATAGGCATAGGTATATAGCAACCCATTGCAAGGATAGCGAAACACGTGCAACAAGGTCATTTGGGAATTCAACAAAAGTCGAAAACCTGAGGAGTGTTCCTTTTGGTCAGCATTTTAGAACTCCTGTAACGAAACCTCATGTTTGCATTTCATGTTGTGAACCCGGTCCATTCGGTCACGGATATAGTTAAAAATGCACCAAAATGTGTAATCATCGGTTGTTATTGTACAAGCACTGTCTCAGATGATGTCTCAGATATGTAATATGTGAAAGTATCGCTTCGAATTGTTTGTGACATAACTTCAGCTGTTATTAGCAATTTATTGCACGTGTATGATAAGTCTTCCATTGGTTCCAGGAACATATTTCGTATGTAACTATAGGCTTCATCTGTCGTTTAACAGTCCCATTCGTCCCAAAAAAAATGCATGTATTATAGGAATGAATGGCCGTTTTGTGGAATTTATCGGGGTATATTTGGAAAAGTCGCGGGGATACTGGACGAAGGTCGGAAGGCCTCGTCCAGTATTCCCGTGACTTTTCCAAGTTTATATCCCCGATATATTCCACAAAAAAGGCCATTCATTACTTATAATTCCAGCATTTGAAATAAATTCATCAAGAAAATGTGTTTATTTTGACTGACGGCAGCCATTTGTTTACATTGACAGCATTGACAGCGCACCTGCAGAAAGTAGTTCGGCGTGGGAGTTTACTGGGATATACATTTTGGACAGAGACTTGCTACGGGCCAATCAAATGTTAGGGAATTGTGTAAATATTTTTGTGCTGGAATTATATGGTAATACATAGTGTTTCACTGGTTTGCAGTTTATTTCCGGAAGATTAAATTTTAATCTTGAAACTGGCTGCACCTTGGCAGCTTAATAACATACAGTGTTTACGACTGAAACAAGCTTGTGTTGTATATCAAATCGAAGGTATTGTGGTAAAGCCATATTTACTCGCATAGTAGGTGAGTAGACACCAGGGACAATACACTGAAGTAACTGCTTACATGTCACTGGCTTTGATGGCTAATACCAAAGTACAGTAGTGCGGTATATATGGTATGTGCTGTGTGGTAAAAGTGATACACTGTGCGATTGTCTGTGTATGAGGCCATTTACAATGTTGGTTGATGTTGTTAAAAACACAGGTACACAGGTACACAGGTACAAACCTGACCAGAAAACCGACATATTTTACTGTTGTTGTGTATATAGTTGATAGGAGTCCGTTGTTCTGGCTTTTCTACATGTGATTAACGACATTATATCATATGTTATACTTCACATTTTGCGTTTTGTGTCAAACGCCAGAAGAGGTGAAAGTGGTTGATGGCTTGAACACACAAAGATGGCCGAGTTTACCACTTCATGTGCTGTATAGAATACAATAGCGAGGCAGTGTTCACATATATGATATACAGTTAAATCGCGATAGCTCAAAATTCGATGGCTCGTAATGTCGGGCTCGCTCGAAATAGCGTCGTGGTCCCGATACTTTTCCCTATGTGTTTAATATATGTTACATGCGATGGCTCAAAATGCAACTCCTCGAAAAATACGATCCCTCGAAACATTGTTCAAGTCCCGCGGACACATTTCTCGCTATTTTGCTATACGATGACTCGAAAGTCATGTCGAAGTTTGTGTTTGGCTAATTTTCACACCTCCGCATTCGAATGTTTAACCCTTTGAACCCGAAAGCCCACTATATCGGTTTATGCAAACAGTGCAGATCCAGATGAGCCGGCTCGTAACGAGCAATCTCATCAGGATCTGCACTGTTTTAAAGTAATTTTCATATTTTTGAGAACATCAAATACCCCCTTTTTATAAATGGAATAGTCTGAAAATCATTTTGCGATAATTGGATTGGTTGCAAAATTAACATACCGCAGCCCATTCAGTTACTTATGGGTGAAAGGGTTAATTTAGCTGTGATTGGAGAAATTGGGCTTATGCGATTTTTCACCAGTGCAGCTTCTGATTCAATAGCCCACTCTTGTAACATGATAACGATCTATATTGCTTTTTAACTTCTGATTCAATAGCCCACTCTTGTAACGTGATAACGATCTATATTTCTTTTTAACAGTATGATGGGTGTTTCATTGTTGGAATGGCGAACAGTGCAGATCCTGATAAGACTGTGCGGATGCACAGTCTGATCTGGATCTACACTGATCGCATAAGCTCATAAGCCCAATTTCTCCACACACAGCCACAGATATGTTGGCATTCAGTAATATCATGTAATAGTACTTTTCTCTGAACAGCAGTATCCGTTATTCACATGTACTAATGTAGTTATTGTCTGCAGGGGAGAAATGGTCGGACAATGTCACCACGATCTTGTCAAAGAAATTGAAACCCTACATCACGGTCATGTCATATGCATACCCTCAATTGGAAACGACAAATATATCAATTGCTCGTGAATAGTAAAACATTTTAACGTTAATTTCATCAAAATCGGAGAGTATGAAAACATACAGTGCAACCTCGCTAATCCGGACACCGTGTGAGGTCCCCAGTGTGTCCGGTTAAGCGAGGTTTCACTGTAAATCAGGCATTTGATTATTCCGAGCCATAGTTGTGTGCTATGCGATCACGAACAGGCATTATCGCCTGAGATAAGTGACACAGAAACTCATCACAATTGTGATCACATATGTTTCTCTTCCTGTCCGGTTTAGAGAGATTTCACTGTATATACAAATGCAGAACAAACCATACATGTATGGCATGAAGTAGCAAATAATATAAAAACGCATCTAAACAAGGGACCTAATTTTAGGCTGCACACGCTTAACTGTGATACGTCACACTCCGTAGCCTATTTCACCAACATTTCAAAGTATACTTATCTAGCAAAGTATACCTTGAGGGAGTAATCATTTATTTTTCCCGAAATGCATTATGTCATATAGAACTAAAGACTGCATATATTTGATGGTTAAGAGGATGCAGAATTATTATACTGAATTTATTACATTATCACAGCCATTTTGGCTGTGATAATGTAATAAATTCAGTACAATAAAAATTAATAAATTTATCCTTAAATTGAAAATTTCTCCCTCAAAGTATACTTTGCTAGAAAAGCATACTTTGCAATTTTGATGAAATCTGCTACTGAAATGGTACATACAGTGGAACCTCTCTAAACCGGACACCAAGACAACATCTGTGATTTTATTTTGATGAGTTTCTTGGTCATATATATCAGGTGATAATGTCTGTTCGTGATCGAATAGCACACAACTATGGCTCAGAATGATCTAAAGCCTGATGTATAGTGAAGTCCGGTTTAGAGAGGTTTCACTGTATATGGTATTGGCCAGCGTATGTAGCTCCCTGTTAACATTGGCATAGAGACAAAATTGCAGTCATCTGGTATTCAATCAGTGCAACAAAGAACTGGATGCCGAGACAGTGGTATCGGTCAGGTCCCTACTATATTTAAATCACTATCAAATACATGTAAATCAAAGTACTATAAGTATTGCCAACAGAGTCTGAAATAAGGAACGGACATATATGACATTGACCTACATTTAGCAACTGTAACCATTGTGTGTGTTAAATTATTCCCTAAGCCACTATAATACCATTATTTGGGAACATTTAACTAAGTTGTATTGCCTAGTTTCCTTTATATTAGTGTGAATGTATTCAGATATTGTTTACATTCAACCCATTCAACCCCCTCGTCTCAGTACTTTCAGTATTTTAACCTAATGTAAATTCAGTAACCGCCTTTGTTCTAATGTTAGACTAAAGCACGTTACAAACGTGATTATACAACTGACAGCTTTGTTATGTAACTGGGACCAAAGTGTCATTGCTCCGAAGATCAGTGAGTGGTGAAAATATTCCTTAAATGTCATTTTCTAATTTCAGCGAATTCATTGCAATTATCACTAATTATTAAATTTAAATACTCATTTGTTTCGACTAATAGTAAATATAGCAGCTTCAGTGATTATGTTTTGCAAGACATCTGCCGACTTTGGGAGAATTTGGATGTTTAAGAATGGTGAAGTAGTTTTGTCTTGATTTGGACGGAGACAGTCATATAACAAGAGATGCGGTAAAAATGATAATCAACGCAAGGCTAACCTAATTGTAGACACTTTGCTAAACTAATTTAATAATATAACATAGATTAGAAAACATGCATTACATAAATACTAGCGCGTTCGCAACGCTAATACCTTTAAGTATCAATTACAGTGGGGTCAGCGTGTAAGTGCACACACGAACGAACACGACAGGTTGGTTCCAATTTCCACGCTGACCCCACTGTGTGTCATGTATAAAAATAAAATGTAAATATTTTTCTGCATTTTTTCTCATTTCGCATCAAAAGTGTAAGTTGTTACCACTCAGTTGAACCGTCTCGGCGAGACGGTTCAACTGAGTGGTAACAACGTACACTTTGGGTAGGTAGCGAACCAACCTGTCGTGTTCGTTCGTGTGTGCACTTACACGCTGACCCCACTTTACTTGGTCGTTTACCAAACTCTAATAGTGTTTGAATGACACAGGTGAAAATTGAGTTCGAAAATAAATGTATTTACTATATACCTACCCATGAAATACATAGTTATACGATGTAAATAAAAGTCATATATTCTCATGGATGAAATAAACAACTTCTGGTGAAAATACCACTACTTTCGCTATCTATATTCATATTCTGTATTTAGAAAGAAAACAGTGCAAATAGGCTGAAAATACACATTCATTACCGTTCTTAGTCTATACAACTGCTTATTTCCATGGAGCGGTATATAATAAATAGAATATTCATATTTCACACCACTCGATGAACATATATTTCATATTCGTTGCAAAAATATCCATATGGACATTTCACACCACTCGATGAACATATAAGTCATATTCGTTGCAAAAATATGAATATCCTCTATATATGCACTTACATGTTAGTCTTTCTCATTACTTTCTGCCCATATCTGCAGATCAGTACATGTATATGTTTAATTTTACAGATACATCGGGTTCCAGTAAATTCGACAATCCAGGGAGATTTGGTTTGTGCATAAATGTATTTCGAGTAACTGCACTAAAAAACCTATAATCATAAGCCCGCTAAAACGAACCTCAGACAATGAGCTCAAATACGGTAAGCGTACCGCGTTACTACTCCCCGTGGGTATTCCCGCTGCAGTTTCTGCATTAAAATCTGCATTAAAGTGCAATTTATAACCTTCATACTGTCGCCGAGACCGGGGTTTAGTGAGAACACTGGGGGCCGTTTCACTAAACTTCGTACGACTAAAATGTTCGCAAATGCACATTTAGGATCGTCTGGCAATTTTAATTGATGGATTTACATTTATTGAGCATATGCAGCCTATGCTCAATATAAGTCAATCCAATAATTGTTTACAAGAAAACATTGTTAATGTGAAATTTACAGACTATAATATTTTTGCACTTACGAACATTTTAGTCGTACGAAGTTTAGTGAAACGGCCCCCTGGTATCTGGTAAAACGGTGACGCTGTGGTAGAAATACAGGTTATATGTTTAACCCTTTGAACCCGAAAGCCCGCTATAGCGGTTTATGCAAACAGTACAGATCCAGATGAGCCGGCTCGTAACGAGCCGTCTCATCAGGATCTGCACTTTTTGCAAGTAATTTTCACATTTCTTAGAACAAAAACACCCCCTTTTCATAAATGGACGAATCTGAAAATCATTTTGTGACCATTGGATTGGTCGGAACATTAGCATATCACAGTCCATTCCAGTTCCTTAGGGTTGAAAGGGTTAACCACACATTCATGTGCGTTGTAGTCAAACGTAGTAAGGTAAAGAAAATAATCCAGATGCCATGGACACTGTTTTCAGACAGAACCTAGTTAACTGATGTACTAACTAATCTACTTCACTCACAAGTTACTATAGATTGTACATCATGTTCAAACATCACTTGTGAGCTTATTTGTCAATTGTTTATTGACTTAAACTGAATACAGTTCCTCGTCATGATAACTAAGCATACAATTATATAACTATAAACATAATCAAGGTGCATGATCACGTGGTTATAACAACAACAGTGGCTGAATGTGTTGAAATATGCCATATTGTATTATTTGATATTTTCCTTAATATGAAACGGATTTTGATAAAATATGGCGCAGCAAACGCGTCTTCATGAGCTGCATTTGGTCGTCCAGGGAGTTCGGCGCAGACTTATGTCGTTTTTGCGAATAATCGATTTCCGTGTCAGTAGACGGAAATTTATATTCTTCGCAAAAACGACAGAAGTGTGGGCCAAAGTGCAGATACCACCAAATGCAGCTTAACAAGACGCGTTTGATGCGCCATATTGCATCAAAATTCGCTACATAATATGGACAATATAAAATAATACGTACTTTGAATCGGATGAATTCTGGAAGTTGCAGTACTTGTTGTTGTTGTTAGTACCACGTGAGCATACACCTTGATAATGATGAACATGAATTGACATAGATTTCACCATTAGTAGCAGAGAGTGGATATAGAGAATAGTAGGTTAGTGCCGTGAATGGGAATAAATATCAGGCAAGGCTTAGGAAACGGGATGGACGAGGCTCTGCCGAGCACATCCCGTTTCCGAGCCGCGCCAGATATTTCTCCCATTCACGGCACTAACCTACTATTCTATTTATCCTGTCAACACCTACAAATGGCTTTAAAATGCAAACAAATAACCCTAGACACCGCACATATTCAAATGCAGTCATTAGGTCGTATTGACAGGAGGTCTTGCAGGTGTTATGTAAATGAGCTAATGTCGGTCGCAGCACATATGTTGCGTGTTGAACTGTTTAAAAACAAGGGTCTTACGTCATAAAAAATAGTTCTAAAAACTTGGTTTGATCGCCTTTTTCAGTGCATTACAAGTTGTGTTTGCTTTTTTGTGATAAATGTATGTTATTGCAAATGTTTCCGTAGTATAAGAGTGGGACGATTAACCGCCATAATCGATTATTCGCGATTATTAACTCCATGGTTCGGTGCACGAATACAATATTTTGGTTTTCCAAAAAAATATTTTGTACTAGTTGTTGTTGTTGTTGTTGCTGTGAAAATCCCGCGCTAATTTTTCCCGAAACGCTTTCCATTATTAATTATTAGTCTGTGTGTCCACAAACACATACTGCGAAGAATTTCAGGACGTTCAGTCCTTTGATACATACATAGTATAGAGCACGTTTCAATAAAAAAAAAAATCAATCCAATTACGCGATATCTGCTCGTATTGTATTCCGCCGACTGAGTTGCTTAAAGCCATTTCAGCCTGTGACTGGAGAAATTATTCCTATGGGTTTGGCGACCAGTGTAGATCCGGATCAGCCTGTGCATCCGCACAGTCTGATCAGGATTTACACTGTTCTTCATGTCGTCGATGAAACAACCGGCACATGGTGTTTCTAACTAGCAATATATATCGTTATCAGGCTGCATTAGTGTGCTATTTGATCAGGCGCTACACTGGTCACAAATCCAATAAGCCCCATTTGTCCTGCCACGGCCACAGTTGGGCACAGTTGGGCACGCTTGTGGCACGGATAAATTACACTTTACAGTGAAACCTCTCTAAACTGGACACCAAAAAAACCATCGGTGATCGTATTTTTGAAGAGTTTCTTGCTCATTTATATCAGGTGATAATGTCTGTTCGTGATCGCATTGCACACAACTATTGCTCAGAATGATCAAATGTCTGATTTACAGTGAAACCTCTCTAAGCCGGACATCCTGGGGACCTCCCGGGGTGTCCGGTTTAGAGAGGTTTCACTGTATTTGAAATCATTAAAATATAAAAACAAGTGATAATATGTTATCAATATATATATCAAATTAATAGAGAACGATATGATATATCACTGGAGGGAATGTAACTACGTGCAAAATGGGAAGTGCATGTATTCCCCTAATGTGATACGTATCCCGTTAGGGAATCCCTTTGTTGTCGCCAAAGGCAGAACGTGACGGGATAAGGGAAATAAATCAGAAAATCCGATTTCAACACATTGTGTTTAAAACTTCCCGTCGTTTGTTTTATATGCATGAACACGCAAGCAGGGATTCCATGTGATTGACGTCATTGACGTTCCCAGCCAATATAGTAAGATAAACGGTTCTTGAACGTATTGCGTCAAGCGTTATATTCACATATTGGAATATTAAGTAATTAAATGATACGGAAACGTTCGCGACCGCAACATTTAAATCATTAACATTCCAATACGTGAACAATATCGTACGTATAACTAGCCAGGTTTATAATGCAGTCTCCCATCCGAGTATTGGTTTTCCATTTCCTTAAATATGGTAGTACATGCATGTATATTATTATGATTATATCTCGTAATCTGTGAAATAAGTGGAACGCGATACTGGCCGGCGATTGGCTTAGAAAGTATGAGAAATGAGTAATAATTATCCCGTCAACACAGTGCGTATATGCCGTGAAACACGGTGCCGTGAAACATTTGTGATATCCTGTCAATACGACCTAATCACTGCGTATGAATATGTGCGATGGCTGGGGTTATTTGTATAGCATTTTAAAGCTATTTGTAGGTGTTGACGGGATAAATCGAATAGTAGGTTATTGCCGTGAATGGGAAAACACATCTGGCTCGGCACGGAAACGGGATGTGCTCGGCAGAGCCTCGCACATCCCGTTTCCTAAGTCTTGCCAGATATTTTTCCCATTCATGGCACTAACCTTCTATTCTCTATTTATAGTTCACATATTAAACATTGAATATTTGAACTATAAGTTACTTAGTGTTGCTCCGCCTTCTGCGCGTGCACATTGTCTGCAGCAATGCAAGTCTAGCCCCTATTGATCGTTTGACACCCACGCGCACATGTACACGTCTGAACAGGGTGCATGAGATGTGAATTTCTGACAACAAGCCGTGACATATGGATTTAAATATACCTGTCTACGTATTGGAGCAATTAATGAATACATTTAGTAGATATTGGAGAAATAGTCGCAATATGTGATTGAAACTAGTTTCACGGCACATACTGTACGCACGGGATAAATGTATATAACCGGGCATGATTTTTAACATGTTGTTTTCTCGCACACCAGGTGCCCTGAAACAATGATATCCGTATCACGCCCATGTGAGATTTCCTTGTCTCACCCTGCACGTGGTTGTCTCACATCTAGCAGCCACAAATTGTCTGATATGGCAATATTACGGATACTGTCTCCTACAATTGCCCCATACAATGAATGCGTTTGATGTTTGTTGTTTTCAGTGGCTGCTGACGTGTTTATTATCACGACATAGCGTCATGATGTCGTTTTTACATAGGGTATACCTATGTATAGGGATCGCCTCCGACAGTTAGCCACGCCCCAGACCCCCCTCGATGCGGTGGTAGGTAGTGATATCTTGGAGTAACCATAACAACAAAATGCATTGTGTTACTCAACGTTTAACTGTCATACGCAACCGCAAATTGAAAATAATATAATGAAAAACTACTTGCACTGCACAATATCAACAACGGATGTTCTACGTACACAAATACATCGGATTATTTTGTTGCGCGTGATTTGCCCCCATTTGCAGCACAAATCGTGAGGTCAGCGCTAAATATAGTAACAGAGTTAACTCCCCTCCGAATACTCTCCGAAACAAGCGACGCGTTTAACAAACAAACTACATCAAGTTTGACCTTCCGACAGCCTGTTTTTAAACTCACCCGACACCTGTGCGAAACAAAACTCGCACGTGTAGGTCTAACTGATGTTTAATCCTCATTCTCTCTCTCTATCGATGGATTTACAGTGGATTTTAGTGACATTCCTGAATTCGGCCTGATTGACATTTGTCTATGGTGGCCAATACACGCCAACATGAATGTCAATTAAACAGGGAAGGGGGTCAATAAGTCAGTATTTAAGGTGATAACTTACAGTCAGTGAACAAATTAATGACAGTATAACACATCCAGCTATATTAATACCCATATTAATGCAAGTACTGAAATACGACAAAAACAAATAACAAGTTTGGGCTTCCATACATTGAACATTTTGTCAGCGGTTTCCCCAATGACGTCATTTGTATGTTTTAATATACTCGATCCGGGGCCAACTATTTCATTCACAAAACAGAAGTAAACTTGGCGATGTACCAATAAGGCATTTTCAGGCGCGACACCGCTTCCGTGGCGGAATTATTGTAACTATTGCTCTTCAATCAGTTTTCAATATATCTATAATGATCATACATATCTGGAATCTGTATACTTGAATTTATGATGTCTTGATATGTGTTACCGTATCTTTCTGATATTGCTATGCATAATCTGTAATGGTGTTGAATGTTTTGGTACATACTGTAGCAGTGCATACTGAACTTTAAGTTGTGCCATATCAATAGTTTACCCCTTAATCATGAAAAATAAAATTGCCATCTGCTCATTTTGTATATTTTAATCTCTTTAAAAACCTGTTTTGGCAGCGCAGTAGAATCGTCTCGATATGTTTTTGAGGAGAAAATATAAAAATATTTAAAACAGCAGACGACAATTGTCGTTTACAGCGCTTTAAGGTACATGCCCACTCAGTAAGACCAAAATGTCATTTATAGGAATTAAATAAGTGTATAACTGTGTCACTATTCCACCAGTTCTAAACGTTACAAGTGCCCGCTATACAGATACAGTCATTTAGTAATATTTATTTTACTGATAGTGACGCGCGGTGGTATCAGGCTATTTTCATATGCAAATGAGGCATGATATTTTTTAATTATTTATACTAAAGAAATGCGTCACCTGAAAAAATAATAGTGTTGACAGATTTTAAAGTATGATCATTGCACATCATAAAATAAATACAGAGATTAAATAGTAATGTCCGTTAACATTTTAAGCAAACACGGTTATCGCCCCTGATATCAGTGTGTAAATTTACGTCTGATATAAAATGTATAATAATGCCAATCAGTACGTGGGATAATGGCGCATGAATGTTTATTTTGCCAGGAAATGTCTCTGATGTAAAGAACATTTTGTACCTACTGAGTGGGCATGTACCTTTAAGGGTTAATGAAACTGCAACACCAACAATCAATCAATCAATCTAGTTTAATCTTGTAGTACCCTATGTTCAGTACTTTCAGTACTTTGATTTAATTTTGATGATATATATTTTGTGAATCGCAAATATGGTCAGTGGTCAGAATATGTTGTCAGAAACGAGGCTTTGCCGAGTTTCTGACGACATATTTTGACCACGAGGGTGGACTATCCTTAGTCACACACCGGAGTATATCTGGAATACTTTTTCTCGCATACCTACTAAGTTCAGAATCATATTTAGCCATAGTACGCCATCAACGAACCACCATAGTATAATACTAACTTGTTTTCTTTATATGCTATCTCCAATACAACCACTCAATCGCATTACCGGTATCAACAAATGGGTGTAAACAAAGTTTACACCAACACAGTCTCCTACATTGGATCGAAACATTTAACACATAACGGCCCAATAAAAATACGGTCTGAAGACGCCCATGACATGATGTGTAGACCCAATTACTACATACACAAAATAAATAGGACGCAGTACGAGACAAACTCATATAAATATTGAAAATATACCATATATCCTCGATTCAAATTTGTACAATAATGTTTACAGAATCATTTTATGTTTTTATCCAAGCATATTTGCTTGGATATAGTCCTTATACGGTTTTTGGGACCGCTCATGTTTTATGCAAATGAGTAATTGTCGACCAACGAACGTACTTCATGCTTCATGATTCTAGCTACCCAGTGATAGTGAGCTAACATTATATTGTGTAGTGTAATACATGTGTTGTTAATTTTTCTGTACGACATTTATATTACAAAATGTTTATCTGATTTAATATAATATAAACTGACATGTATTAATTTGAGTATAATTTTTTTCACGCGCAATGATACAACCTCGTATCTCATGAGAAGTAGTTTCCGCCATTTTATGCAGACAAATTACAGAATCGTTTACATAGTCATAGGTCAATGGCTCGATAAAATCCAACATTGGACAGCGAATTGATGATGATTTAAAACAAGTAGTATATAGGGAGTCAAAATGATACCACCGTTAGGCGCTCGGATTGTTCAGCAAAAAATTAATAGAGAGTCGATTTCTCACACTAATGGATTATTTAATGATTATGATGTTTTGTTGAACGGGTATATAATAAATGGTTATTGGTTTGTACGGAAATATCGGATACTCGTTAGTTCGGCGGAACCTATAATTATTAAACTCTAACAACGTTTCCTTTGTGAAGTGTATCGTACTGCATATGTGTGTAAGTATTATAGATTGTTGTGTTTTAATAAAATGGACATGATTATTAATATCGATGGCTAAGATGATTAGCATGCGGTGAAAAACTGTCAAAAAAAAAATGTTTGTTGTAGTATGGGAGTCAAAATGCCACCTAACGGTGGTATCATTTTCACTCCTATATACTACCACCACCACCCCCGATAAAACACCGTTTCGTCCAATATCACAAACTGGTCACCAACACAAAAAACGTGACAATTGGTGTCATAAATACATCACGTTTTTCACTGTTTTTTCCCAATTAACAGACAAAACTATAGTAATAAAAGGATTTGTTTTCGTGTCGTTGTCATAAATACCTCATGTTCATTTAACGTCCAATTGAACAGATAAAACTATACTAATAAAAAGGATTTATTACATCCCGTTGTCATATTTATTTTTCAACACGGCATATTCCTCTCCCACTATAGCTAATTTATTTCTACGATATTGAAAAATTATTAATAATTTGTAAAAAACCGTGACAATTGGTGTCATAATACATCATGTGTTTTTTCAATGCCATTTGAACAGATAAATCTCATAGTTTATAACAAAATGGATAAAGTAATAGAATGGGAAGTGGAATTTTGTAATGACCTTGTTGACGAATGTTACTATAAAATGAAATCATTATGTAAAATAGATTACATGAAATATCAGCGTAATTTATTACGCGCCGATAAAAGAGTTGCATTTTCAATATTATCCCGAAAATTATGTAGAAATTATAAGAGCCAAATTCGCGAAATGAGGCGACTAAATAGGATCGACAAACAACTAGTTGAAGAGAATGTAGCTAATTTTATAAACTGTTTAAAATCAAAGATTTCGTTTACGGATACGTTTTTCTACGAAGAAACGGAAGAAATTAGTGATTTATTTGAATCAAAGCTTCCGTTTGAAGAAAATTTTTATTCAGAGTTTTTCTCCCCCAATAGGTCTAATTTAGCTTGAAGATCAGCAACTAACTCTACCAACTCTAGTCTACCACGTTCCCCCCTAGCCACAGGGCAGCGTAGTTGCTTATGTCTACAAAGAGTTTGGGCATTAACGAACTTACAGGGGCATCTGGGGAATTGAAATTGTGGGGCGACACAAGGAAACTTTCTACGTCTCGATATATGTCTTCGTAGATAGTTTTACAAGCAAAAGTCTTACAACAAGTAGCACACTCCATTTTTTGGTATATATGTATATGTTTATGTTTAATTGGACATGAAAAAACATCATGTGTAAAGTTTTCATGTCCAATTGAACAGATAAATCTCATAGGTTATACAAAAGTATATTCAAGAAAATATGATAACGCCAGAACTAGAAAGTTTGAGAAGAGTAGCCGAATCTCTAGGGATTACTTATAGTAAACGATTGAGAGTTAGGGGGTTGACAATTCTTATAAATTCCACAAAGAATGAGGCGTTTATGAAGCGGTTTACCCGCGCCCACAAACGAGGAGCCTTTAATGATATATCCAAAGCGGAGGAAGTTGGTAACAGAATTCAAAAAGAAAGTATTGCGGGGTTAAGGGCTAGTGTAATTAATTCTAAAGAATTATCTCCAAGCACGTCCCAAATTAGACGCCAAAATAATAAGAAAAAATCTATCGTTAGCGCGATAGTGGAAAAAGGTGAAGAAATATTGGGGGGGGGCTCACGATGAAACATTGGAAAAAGGTAGAAAAGAGAAGACGGGCGGGTAGTTGCATTATCCATTTCGTAAAAACTGATAGATCAACGAGTCTGAACGCATGTCCGATAAAATCGCTCCGTATCTAACAAACAAATTTTTATTTGAGATATTCATATTCTTACAAGCTAGAACATATCGAGAAACTAAAAATGGAAAACCTAAAACTATAATATTTTACAAAAATCTCGGTGGTAGCGAACCACTATCATCAATGAAAAACCGTTAAAAAATGGCTGTCAGATAAGGAGCAAACACGAATAATGTCGAAAAAATATAAAATAGACAGACCGAATACAAAGTGGAAGTTTGTAAGATGGGTAGAGGCTTTTTTTTTTAAATTTTTTAAAGTTAATACAGGGTAGTAGGGGGGGTAATAGATTTGGGACTACAATCCAAAGAAGCGGCGGGAGGAGAGAACTTCCAGAATGGTTGAGGAATAGAAAAGGTATGTATTCTTTAGATAAGTATAATGACGACCTTTGTCTGTTCATAGGGTGTTTAGCTATGCACCTTGATAAAAAGATCAGACCTGATAGATGTACGGAAAAAAGCGGAAAGAACTTAGTAAGCAATATTTCGGTAGTAAAGGTAAGGGTTGGTTTTTACCAATTCCTTTTTTCGATCTGAAAAAAGGTTGAGAAGAGTTTTTTTAAAATCGGTATAGAAGTATATCAACCCACCGAATGTGGCGTATGGTGGTTGAAAAATGGTACCAGCGCACTATGATGCAATAGGCAATAAACCAATGACAATAGGACTGTTTAATAATCACGCATTTCTGATAAAAAAATCTCTTAAAAACCTATCTAAAATTTACGCCTGCGATAATTGCAAACAGAAATTCACGAAAGCGAGTAATATGAAGAGACACGGACCAACATGTATGAGAGGTGAGACAAAAGTAATATGCGATGGTAATTATTTAGAGCGCCCGCGTTCGTCGTTCGAGAAAGCGTTCCACCCAAAAGGTTCTAACAGTTATGGCGCGATCGATTGGATGTACTCTGTGGAAAAGCGGGAGGGAATTCACATTCACCACGAACAGTGTGGACACGGAGGTGAAAGATGGATTTTAGGAGCTCCGGTAGATGGATACTGTCCAGAAACCAATACCGTATATCAATATCACGGCTGTTACTGGCACGGGTGTGAGATTCATGTAAAGCATAAAAAAGAAGAACGCGCATCCACAATGAGAAGAGATAAAGTTATTAGAAAAAGCAAAGAATTCAACCTAGTAGTTATGTGGGAATGCGAATTTCAAAGAACGGGTAAAGATATTAAAGATCGGTTGCGACACTACTCTTTATCCATATCAGATAGTATACGATTTTGACGCGTATCTCCAGTCAGAAGTTGAAACTACCGGTAATAGTTCATTACGAAGCTGAGCACGTTCCGGTAAGCGTTAGTATAGGAGATAATTTATCCAGGAACGGTAACTCATATTTGTGATAAAGATCCCGCAAAACTTATAGAAAAAATTCGCAGAAGATTTGAAAAGTCAGGGGAAAAAAACTTATAAGAGAAGAAATGTATGGTCAAGATACGAATTTAATACGGAATATTTACGCAAAAAACAAATCGCCCAGATCAAACAGTGGATAGATCAAGTACCGGTTATAGGTTTTAACAGCAGTAAGTACGATATAAACTTAATAAAGAAATATTTAGTAGGCGAACTGTCATCAACAACGAAGAAAGTAATGGTCGGAAAAAGGGCGAGAGCGACAATATTTCTATTTACTCCGGAGTTTAGATTTCTTGATGTAATACTTTATCTAGGACCCGGTGTAAATTACGATAGTTGGATAAAAGCCTATGAATGCAAAGGACAGAAATATTTCTTTCCTTACGAGTGGTTCGATTCTACAGACAAGCTGGATTACCCGGGACTACCGGATATAGAGAATTGGTATTCCAAACTATCTGGGAAAAAAAATGTTACTAGACGAAACAGAATTAAGTAAAGGTCGTAGAATTTTCGAAGAAAATAATATGAAAACTTTCAGAGATTGGTTGAAATATTATAGCGATTTAGATGTAGCACCGTTTCCTAGAAGCTGATGGAAAAATTGTGTTGTGAATTTTATAAACACAGGGGTGTAGATATCTTCAAAGACGCGGTAACACTATCGGGTGTGGCTATACAATATTTATTGAGAGGAACCATTAAAGAACAAAAATCTTCAAAGACGATTATACCGGAGGATGCTCTATGCGCTCCGAAAGAAGAAACATACAAAATGATGAAAGACGCTCTAGTTGGTGGTCCATCGATAGTATTTACGCGATATGCGGAAGCCGGTGTTTCAAATATTAGAGTGGGTTCCAAACCTTGCGAGGCTGTTTTGGGGTACGACGCGAACGCGTTATATTTATCTACGTTAAATAAAGAGATGCCGTGTGGGAAAGAAACTATACATCATATAAATAACCCACATAATCCTAAACATTAAAAATTATTAGTTTAGTAAAAGAGTTTTATCCGGAGACTGGTTTGGGTTTGCGGAGGTGGATATAGAAGTTCCACGCGACTTAAAAGATAAGTTTTCCGAAAAGTGTCCTCCACTTTTTATAAACAGAGAAGTAGAGGTTGATGAAGTTCCCGCGCACATGTTAAACTATTTAAATGATACTGGCCGAACTAGAGGAAACGGAAGAAAATTGGTGGGATCTATGTCGGCCACTAAAGTATTGCTGTACGCGCCACTGTTGAAATGGTATTTAAAACACGGCCTAGAAATAACGGGAGTTCATCGTGTTATAGATTATATTAGTGGTAAACTCTTCGAATGGTTCGCTAAAGAGGTTACAGCCGCAAGACGAACGGGGGATGTAGAACCGAATAAGAAACCGGTGGCCGACATAATGAAATTATTAGGAAACTCGTGTTGCGGAAAAATGATAGAGGCAACGGAGAGACAAATTTCTAGACAAATACGTAAAAAGGGAAGACTTCGAATTAATACAGATGGACACGGATAGTATGTATATAGGAGTTAGTGGAAAAACGATAGAGGAATTGATTAGACCTAACTTACTAGACGAGTTTGAAAAAGAAAAAAAAGAAATGGTTGGTTTGGGATAAATGGAGTAATAGAGAACCAGGACTTTTCAAAATGGAATTTAGCGGAGATAGGGCGATAGCGTTATCTAGTAAGTGTTATTTCGTAGAAAAAATTAATTCAATTAATAAAATCTCCGCGAAAGGAATGTCCAAGAGAACTAACGATTTAAATTGGGATAGATATAAACGAGTACTAAGCGAAACTACAGAAGATGGAAAACACATTATAGATGTAGCGCAAAATAGAGGATTTAAAATGAAAGACGGCGTTATGAAAACGTACTGTCAAATATTATACCGCGCCAATGAACTCGCGGCCGGGATCTACATGGAGAAGATTCGGCAATTTGAGAGGACTCCTTTTATATATTCGGGAAAGGGCCTCGGCCACCTCCTTAGACTCTTTAGTGGTCAACGGCTCAGCCCCCTTATAGCGACTCGCTACGTCAACGATTGTCAGTGCGTACTTGTACGTCTTGCGACCGACGCGATCATGAGGGAGAAACAAGAGATCCGCTTGGTGAACTTGGTTCGGCACCGGCACGTCGAATTTCGGGCGCGGAATATTGTGAGGCGCGGGTAAATATATCTGCCAGATGGCCTGCTTCTTGAGCCATTCCTTGGTGGCGTTTTCTGAAACCTTGGTCGCCGCCGCGAGGTTCTTGATGGCTGCGAGTCCCTTCCAGTAGCCGCGTGGGCTATAGTACGTATTCGCCAGCTTGCGCGTTAGTTTGGTATCAAGTTCGCGCGTGTTCATCGTAATGCGAAGTATTATAATATATCAGACAATCTCCAACACGCACTCGTCATATAAAAAAATATGTTGGTTGGTTGATCAGTAATTGTTCAGAATTTGATAAGAATTTGCAAAGCATTTGCTAAGAATTTGCTAATTACATTATATAAGAGGTTGGTTGGTAAGAATTTTGCTAAGAATTTGCTAAGAATTTTGCTAAGAATTTGCTTTATATAAGAGGTTGGTTGCTAAGAATTTTGCTAAGAATTTTGCTAAGAATTTGCTAAGCATTTGCTTTATATACGAGGTTGGTTGG
>CM055267.1:36151774-36349628 GCA_029237695.1 Conchocele bisecta
CACGATTGAAACCACGGTCAACGAAATAAACGGCAAGAAGTTTGACCCACCGTTACCTCTTCGCGAACTCCGGGGACTCGATAAGGTTCTGCAAACAACCCGGGGCGAACTAGTCAATAACCTCTCCAAACTCTCCGCGCTGGACAAACATATCGCTCTAGAAGAACGAAAAATAAAGGAAGCACGTGGCGATAGAGAATCTACCGAGCGAATCAACAAACTCCTGCGGTCGTTGCGGGACGAAAGAGAAGCTCGCTTGGAGGCTGCCTCGACAAACCGTGATGCACTTTCCGGCCAATTAAATCGGAGCCGCGAAACAATCTCGAGGGTCCTGCACGAGGACACGACACTCGGTGAGCGTCTTCTCACTCTGTTCAGAGAGAAGGGTGTCACGATAGTAACCATCACCATGATTATATCGACCCTAATTCTATCTATATCGTCTCTAGTTCTATCTATCACGGGTGGTTCGGCACCAGCACCCGCGCCAGCACCAGCGCCAGCACCAGCGCCATCCGGTGGAGCCAAACAATGGATAAAAAAACATCTTAAAACCTCGCCAATCTCTTGGCTAAATTAGCAGGAAAATTGGCTGCCGCGCTGCCTGGGTTGATAGGAGGTATCCTCTCCTTCTTGTTATCTATATTATCAAAAACTGTCGGATGGCTCGCCAATAATACTTGGGCTTTAATCGTGGCGATCGCCGGTCTCCTACTATTCTCCGCCCGAGAGTTTCTAAAACCAAAGCACAAGTAGTCCGATTGCCACGAGGGCGACGACGAGTCCTAATTTCTCCTCCTCGTGGGTTGTGCTTCCAATTTCAACAGTGTTCATGATTGGTGTTTCCGCGGGTGGAACAACGGGTTTAAATGAACTTGATTCGCGAATTGGGGGTTGGTGCTTGCGGTTTTATGAAATCGCTTCCGCTGTTGGGGGTGCGCTTGATGATATCAGTGTTCACGTTCCCGTTGTGGCCGATTTTTTGATTGGCGGTGGCGATTACGATTTGATTATTGTAACCGTCAACCGGGTCGTCTCGTAGTATCATATTGCTCGGCGCCATATAAAGACCTATACAAAATACGTAGTCTACTGGGGTACTAGCATTCTGTAAAACGTCTTGATAATTCTGGATCGCCTTCTCGAGGTCCACCTTAGCTGAGATGGCGTCCTCAACAAGTGCCAAGAACTGTTTTTGCGCGTCAAACGCCGTTCCGACTCCTATTATAGAACTGCGAGTTTGCTTCTGTGCGCCGAGGATGGCCCATACGTATGTGCGAATGGAGTCGTTGAGGCGGGTAACACCGGCCTGCGTAAACCCTAGACCGTCGTCCAATATAAAGGTTTCTATACCCTTCAACACGTTTTCGTCTTGTAAAATATAATCGACGTGAGCTCGTTTCGGAGGTAACCAATTACAGGATGAGACGCCGCAGTGCCGACCTCCAGATACTTCCGGCCCGAAGGTCATCGTCGCGGGATCAAAATTCCCGGCGTTCCGACTGACGATGTGGTCACCCGATCGATCGTGTCTAAAATCAGTCTGCGTCCAATTCCCGGACTGGCCCCGAATGAGAACGGTGCCCAGGCTGTTGCTGTTAGGAAATACTTTCTGTCTCCAGTCCGCATCTTTTGAAACTTTAAATTCGTCACATATCCGTTCGAACGCCTTACGGTCGTATGTGTTGGAAATGGGGTTCCAGCCATCGTCTTGAGGTAGTGGAGTACCTAGTTCTTTGAGAATCCTCCTAATTACATAATACACATGAAAGTTGTAGACGCTACTGCTTAACATGGTGTTACTGTCTTTTATGTGGTCTCTGAAAGAGATGCCACACCCGGTTGTGGCACACCACACGGTAAAATTTAGTTGGTTCTGCCAGAACTGCATATGATTATTGTTCCAGTTTGTTATGACATCCTGTGTAACGGTTTTAGGAAGTCTGCACTTTTCAAACATGTTAGTGAAATTTGTGTCGAAACCCGTGCCCAAACTAGCTCTTATTGTGGGGTGAACAAGCTCACCAATGGTGTTCTTTTGAGTGCATACACCTCCGACCGCGTACTTTGCATTAGAGTTAAAGCTAAATGCTTGGGTATCCATTGAAAGATATTATTATTATTATGTTTGCTTCTATCACTAATGTTCAAAATGAGAGTTGTGAACTTCAAAAGTCGATCGACAACTGCTGCAGACAAAAAAAGGCCGGCCTCAGATCAATCACCTTCACGGTTGGGTGAAAAAACGTGGGGGATAAGGAAGGGTTCGGCTACTGGTAGGATAGAGGACAAGTAAGTGTGAGGCTGCCCCCCCCCCCCCCCCCGGCCTTTGGAGTTCGAGATCCCTCCAAACTTTTGTCGCGTCGGAGCTTGCTGGTAGAGCCAACCTCACAATCTCGAAAGTCACCGGACTCGCGACCTTTACCGTCGAACCCGCCAACCAGGTAACGATCACCCCGGCTTTGGCCTTAATGTTAGGATTAGCAACCACTTACAACGAGAATGAACTCCCTGTCTTCCCCAGGGGCGAGCACCTCGGCGATATCCCGGTGAACTTTACCTTCACAAAAACTTTCGGGGTGCACCTGGATCGGGTGAACACATCGTACAACCTGGTAGACGGCACTCCCAGCACATTACTAAAAACTGTGCCGGCCAGCGATTGTTTCTTTGGGGAGACTGTGACATTAGACTTCCCGCACCCCGAGATGAAAGTTTTGGAATCGGGACACATCCACGAGTTGAAGATTTCTATTCTCGATGATCAAGCGAGAAAGTTGAATAACTATTACCCGATTTCGGTCGTTCTCGAAATAACCGATTAAACATTAATATATATATATATACATATTAATCATGAGCATATACGGTTCAGGTGGTTCCAACTTAGAACGGGACGTTCCCGTCGTGGCCGCGGCATACGATGAAGCCGCGATGAGAAGGCTGGAGAGGGGCGTAGCACAGTCCCACACAGTTTTAACTAGGGCGGTTGAACAAATTAGAACGTTGCAAGCTAGCAAGCACGTCATAACAGTTTGTGCCGAGGAGCGGGGTTCACTAAGCGAGGGGGCCTACGAATATTCATTCGGTGCCAACGCGAGCAACAGATACGGGGGATACACCATGGCAGTGTCCGGGACGATTTTTCGAATGGCGGTTTGCTCGGTCAACTTTCGCGGACACGCCATTGGCGAAGTCCGAGTGAATGTCGTCCTGACTGGTGTAGAACAGAATATTGGCATCACCAAGCACGCGGGGCAGAGGTCAGGGTTTACTATATTCGATGATGACACTACAATTAAAGTTTCGGCAGGTAGTGTTATTAACTTTGTTACAAAAATTGGAGACCAATCGGCTTCCTCCACTATTGTGACACTGTTAATACAACTTGATTTATGATGAATGATGAGAAACTAATATCCACACTTACCTTCGGGGACGGTCGACCCGGCATCCTTTAGGATGGCCAGGATCGTCGAGATACAACATATTCTACAACTCGAGGGAGAGACGCGGACGGGTTACGTGAAGAAATATAGGCGGTCGGTCAACATATTAGAGGGGGTGAGCACCGCGTTAGCCTCAGCATCCGTTATAAGCGGGGTGGGGAATGTGTCTTTATTGTCAACAATCGTCGCTGCACCGGTCGCGGTGGCCTTGAGTGGTGTAGCGGCGGGGGCGGGACTGCTTTGCATGACGGTCAGACTCGTGGGCCGAAAACTAGAGGCCAAGAGTCGAAAGCACGATCGAATAGCGGTTCTCGCGAGATCTAAGAAAAACAGTATCGACGTTATCATGTCAAAAGCGATAGCCGACAACGATATATCAGATAGCGAGTTCAAAATGGTCGTCGAAGAGATGGTCAGATACTAGGAGTTAAAGGGTACTATACGGTCCAAGGCTCGACCACAAATTCTCGCGGACGAAGATATAAAAAAACTTGTTATGGAAGGGAGGGCCGATGAGATAAAAAATCTCCTCGCCCGTCTCGGGACGTGATATGCTTATTCGCGTGTCTACAGCGACATCAGGATATTCCTCCACCATACATTCCAGCCGTTCCGACGGCCCCTCCATACGGAACATAAAAAAATATTTAGGGCCCCGTTGCGACACCCACTGACCACCATACATTTCTATAACCGCGTATCGATATACTTTGTGGTTTCTTTACCCGATTTTTTAAATTGTTTATAATTTTATTAAAATTAATTAATAAATTGTTATAATAATAAAATATCACAACGGTGCTGTAACATTTCTTTACCCGATTTTTTAAATTGTTTATAATTTTTACCCGATTTTTTAAATTGTTTATAAATTTTTAGCCGATTTTTTTTCAAATTGTTTATAATTTTATTAAAATTAATTAATAAATTGTTTACTGCACCTATATAATAATAAAATAACACAACGGTGCTGTAACATTTCTTTACCCGATTTTTTAAATTATTTATAATTTTTACCCGATTTTTTAAATTGTTTATAAATTTTTACCCGATTTTTTTTAAATTGTTTTTAATTTTATTAAAATTAATTAATAAATTGTTTACTGCACCTATATAATAATAAAATAACACAACGGTGCTGTAACATTTCTTTACCCGATTTTTTAAATTGTTTATAATTTTTACCCGATTTTTTAAATTGTTTATAATTTTTACGATTTTTAAATTGTTTATAATTTTATTAAAATTAATTAATAAATTGTTTACTACACCTATATAATAATAAAATAACGAACCATCCCGAAATTCGTGAACCTCGCTAAGTATATAAATAATATACTTTGCGGTTTTTTATAATCTGTTTTCTTATATTAATTAACTTTATAATTTTAATCTTAAAATTAATTAATAATAATTTTTACAAAAACTATTATAATTATAAAATAACGAACCATCCCGGAAATTCGTGAACTAGCTAAGTGTTTATAAATAATTATAATTTGCGCACCCATTTTTATGTTGTATAGAAAGTGATGAGTATATATACGTTTGAAAGCCTTACAACAATGGTCTCATCTCGTGTGTGCCATGTTGTTGATCCGGTATGACGTCCGTCTCGTCTGTTTAATGGTAGCAGTCTCTAAATGTGTGTGTGTGAATTGGTGATGGAATTGTATAGCTCAAAGGTGCCGGCCTAAAAGATTTCTACCTAAGAGCTTGCAATTACATCACCAAATCACAAAATAGGCTCGCCTTACTTAGTTGGTTTCTCTGAATTGAGGAATTGGCAAAGGGTTAAAGGCGACCCGTAAAATGAGACTGTGAGCCAACAGATGCGTGGGCTTAAGAAAGGTCCCAACACCCCAGTGGCCGGGTGCCGGCTAGAAATCTGCCCAGTCGCTGGGGTTGTGTACACGAGTGGAGGCTTTTGCTATTATTTACAAATTTACAAATTATTAATAATTTTTCAATATCGTAGAAATAAATTAGCTATAGTGGGAGAGGAATATGCCGTGTTGAAAAATAAATATGACAACGGGATGAAATAAATCCTTTTTATTAGTATAGTATTATCTGTTCAATTGGACGTTAAATGAACATGAGGTATTTATGACAACGACACGAAAACAAATCCTTTTATTACTATAGTTTTGTCTGTTCAATTGGGGAAAACGTGATGTATTTATGACAACGACACGAAAACAAATCCTTTTATTACTACAGTTTTGTCTGTTCAATTGGGAAAAACGTGATGTATTTATGACACCAATTGTCACGTTTTTTGTGTTGGTGACCAGTTTGTGATATTGGACGAAACGGTGTTTTATCGGGGGTGGTGGTGGTAGTATATAGGAGTGAAAATGATACCACCGTTAGGTGGTATCATTTTGACTCCCTATATACTACTAATCAGAAACATTGTTTTTTTGACAGTTACATACCGCATGCTTTAAATAATCATCTTGAGCCATCGATATTATTAATCAGTGTCCATTTTACTTAAAACATCAACTAATCTATAATGACGTTACACAGCATATGCAGTACGATACACTTCACAAAGGAAACGTTGTCTTAGAGTTTGAATAATTATAGGTTCCGCCGAACTAACGAGTATGCCGAAATATATTTCCGTACAAATCCAATAACCTATTTATTATATACCCGTTCAACAAAACATGCATCCTAATCATTAAATAATCCGATAGTGTGATGAAATGCGACTCTCTATTATTTTTGCTGAACAATCCGAGCGCCTGTGATGGCTTCAGTTTATGCAAATTGGCAAGGTCATTTCGCGCACCTGAATCGATACACGAAAAACCAAAGATGGCTGACATCACTACAGACACAACAAAACCGGGAAAAGGCGTTAAATTTGGATAACAAGCCATACTTAAACACGTAAGTTTATTTAACACATGTTTTATTTGCCGACGATATCAATGAATATTGTTAACCCTTCACTTGCTGTTCGCGTATATACACGCGACGAGAGTAACCTCCCCTCACTGCACTTAGCGTATATTTACGTTTCCAATAATGACCTAATCGGGCACCTGTTTACGCGCGTGCAATTCTACATAGAGACGTCTTTGCTTTCTGATTGGTTGTAAGATGGTTTCCCGTTACTAAATATAGACAAGTTATTACCGGTTTACTAAATTTAGGCGAAATTAGAGGTATTTCCTTGCACTTGCTTGTGGTCAACTTTGTAGGTCGAAAGAAAATGGCGGCGCCTATAGAAAGTGATTCGGAAGACAATGTTTTTGCGCAGATATTCGATAATTCTGACTCTGAATCAGACTTTGAACAAGAAGAAATCATAATAAATGGAAATATGTTAGGCGAATTTGTCATTGAACAGTCCGCAAAAGATGGCGAACTCCCAATTGACATCGAAAATGACTGGCATTACATACATGATAAAACAAAACAAATATTGAAAACACACCTGTAATCAGCTATTTTACCTGTATAGTACGTTGTCAGGTGAGAAAAAGTCGCAACAAATGACATATTCAGAAAGTACTATCAATTTGCAATCATTTTCATATCTGCATTATTGCTGTATCTCTGAAAATGAACATTTTATGCTACATATCCTAAACTGCATAATTTCACTGAAATGAAACATAGAATATTCAGCAGCATTTTACATTATTGATTGTATAGCAAGTGAAGGGTAAATACCCCAAAACTTTCATATAATCGTCCGGCAAATATATGAAGCACATCCATCAGCATCGGATCGACTGTCAATAATTTCGACAAGTTCAACAACTGCTGAATTTAATTTTGTTCTGAAGACAAAATAACAACATAATACACAATATTGAATTATCGCATGTATCGGTACTACGGTAGTAAACTTCACGGCAACATTTTCAATTCCATTGGCAAACAAAGCAAAAATGAACAAAATTCATCAATAAATGATCATAAAGACAATATTTTGTGTTTGCTTTGAAAATCTGCTTACTATCCCTCAAAAAACACCCTCCATAATCTCATTTCTAACGTGTGTTTTACACCATTAGTCCCTATTCTCATGGATCCGTGCCCCTAAGCACATAAATTCATATTGTGTGTTATATTCTGATTAATTCCTGAAAATGTATACATCAACATAAAGTTCAAACACTTGACTATGAGTGCACATAAGGAATTCACCGAAATTATGCGAACAGACCCTCTTCAGATTAAGGAAATATGTAGAAAAATCACAAAATAGGTGGTAAATCACAATTGTATGTAACTGTAACTTAGAAAACAGTGGGATACAACTTATAATACCTTTTTAAAATAATTTTCAATTAACACTATTCTTAGAATGTGCTTATTCACTTGTTTTCTAGGGGCACGAATCAATGAGAAGGCACGAATCCATGAGAATTGGGGCTACATGATATTCAGTACAATACAGATCCCTACAATTAGTTGCGAACAGTAACTTGCATTCTACCATCTGTATCGAGTAGCGATTCCACTCATAGGCTGCAGAATAATTAGCTGCTAAAGTTTGAATAAAATCTGATTCGCTATTCTGCAAAGGAAGCCTATGTTTGGAATTGTAACTCAGACTACGGACGGTACGGTAGTAGATTGCAAGAGTTACTGTTCGCAACTAGCATACAATAAGGTGATTTTCGTACAACTAAATTTTACTGACATTTATCACATTTAAATTTCAGATGTGATTTGGTACAGCTCCAAAGTTCCGAAACCGTGGAATGTATTGCCAGACAAGAATGTTGCAGGAAATGGATGTTGGGCAGAGAAAGTGTTCGCTGACGAGGTGATATTTTCAATCTCCTGTAGCGGCAAAACATTCACACTACTAGGGACAGATACAGTGGCCGTGCTCGGTGGGGCGATTAATTGACCCAGTTGTACTGTGCTCGGTGGGGCGATATTCTGACCAGACTGTAATATATTTGATATCTGACGATGTTCTCCGATAGACAGTTCGGCGTCATAGTGTGTGATGGAATGTATATTTTTATGTCCCGTAATTTTCATTGTTTTTTGTGGGGGAACTCCTGCTTTCGATAAAGTGGTGACTTGACTTTCTAATACTGTGATTTGTCAACCGTGACGAGATTTCAGCTTGCTCTGCAGCATTCTTCATCAGACTGCCAAGTGTAGCCTCTCCCATGGGCCGTGGGTAATACCTGAAAATAAATAAATATTTGGGAGGAAAATGGTGTTAAGAAATACTTTTAGAGAACTTTGCATATCGACCAGGCTGTCGAATCATTTTAAGATCACTATTCAGACACACTGAATTACATCTCTTTTTTATTTTCACCAATTATAATAATTATCAAAAAATTGTCGTATTTATAAATATTTTACTTTTCTAACTAAATATTAATGTTACATTCTATAAAACTTCATTTGATCTTCAGCCTTGTCCGTAATGATTTTCAGTGTCATATGATAATGTTTAAATAACATTTAAAACAAAATGGTAAAAAATCATAGTGCATTATTTCACATAATATATGTCATACCATGGCTCATTTTCTGTGCCTTTCAATTGTTGTTCTGGTACTGCTGCCAGGTAAAATGGACGGTCAGCAGCCAACATCTCGGAAGGTCGGCGACTTCTGAAGATCTCAAAAATCTTGACAGGGTGACTCAGTCTCTGAAATGGAAATAATTTTCCATAAAAAAATGTTATGTTTCTCATATATTGTCACGCCAGACGGCCGATATTGATTTGAAACAAAAATATAATAGTTTTTCCAACAAATTTCACAGTACATTGTATTCACAGAATTATATCTCAAATTCAACTTCAGATGTATTTATGGATTTAAGTCGATATCAACAAAATACAGTGATAAGAAACAATATTTTTTGCACATGCTGGCCCAGATATATTTGCTAGCGGTAACTCTTGCAATTTGCTCCCATACCGTCCACGAGTAGATTGCAAGTTACCGTTCGCAACAAGCTTTATTCGCTGATGTTTCCATGCCAATTCAGACCTATTTATCTTATTAACAATGATATACATGTAGTAAACTTTCTTTACTGAATGTATGAAAAGCAAAATACTTTTTATGGACTACAAGTAGTAGTGATCACAATACATCGGACCTCCACTCGTATGCACCTAACTTTATTGTGTCTTGAGATATTTGAATTAATAAAAAATGTATAACTAAACAAATATTTATATTTGAATGCTGATATATTGAGGATAGATTAACATTACGCTCGTGAACATTTGATCGATTCTCCAAGTATTGTCGTGACAACCGTGATAGTTTTCAAGTTATTCAATTTTCTATCGACAACATCTCACGACTCAAAAAAGTTTTGCGCTTACAAGGCCAGCAAACATACCTGGTGTTGTCTGTTGCAAATATCTTCGGTGTGGTCTCTCGTGTATTCGAAAGATTCGCCCCATCCCTGGTCTTGCTTGCCCTCTCATTGAACTCGAGAAACTTTTCCCCATTGGATGTCGTTTTCATCTCTATATCACCGAATATCAATTGTCTTGCTTCATCTCGTCCACGCAGACCGAACATTTTTCCGAAATAGTAAAATATCGTGAATTGAAGGCTTTTCGGTGTACTTGTACCTAGGGACCCAGATGAATACATTTTCTCTTCTTCTTCAGGTGTAATGTTCATGCACTTTTTTAGGTTTATTGCCCTTCCCAAGTTTCTTCAGCTCCATTTTCTTGGCTGTTAATGCTCTGATACACTGCCCAAATACTCTGTCTCGATAAATATTGTTTTTGCAGCATTGATAATGTATGCTGATTCGACGAATATATTGATTTTAAATGGAGTATATATGATTTTTTGTGTGAAATATTAACTAAAAATGGTTGAGTACGTACTGCGAAGGATTTCAGGACTTTCAGTCCTTTGATTATTTTGAGTATTTATTGCAATTCCGAGACGCTGTCTTCAATTACGCAAATATCAGTCCGCCGAAAGTTTCACTCCGACGGACATTTGTCATTTCAACACGTTGCCGTTTTCAAGAAATTCTTCCTCACTGGATTATTAAACAAATATTCCAATCACTATCAACTGTCACTATACATATGTTTGGGGAAGAATCAACAACATACGAGGTAAATATTTTGCTGTCAATCACATGTGTTTTTTTTAATAATAATCATGTATTCAGTATTCGGCAAACTGATTTACAGACGCACCCACAAACTTACGCAAATTTGATAAAACTGGATAAAACATTGGAATAAATAATAGCCTACATAACAAATCCAGAGCAACGTTGTTGACATTGTTGTCTACTGACAGTACTGTGTAGAGAGCGTGTGTTTGTAAACAATGCAGACGACGTTTGGAAGCCAATACACAAAAAGTAGTTCCGGTATAACAGAAAATTCTTCAGCCCAGTAAAGGTTTCAGTCCGCGCATGCGCAGACGGAACAATAACAATCGGGGCCAAGGCTGTGTAAAGTTTTAATTTTAAGGTCATCGATTATATTTCAAGATTTAATGAATTACGTTACGTTTTAACTTTTAAGCATAAAAAAAAAATGGTCCCAAATGTAAAATTTAGGTATTTTCCCGTCCGGGGATGTTATGAATGTGTATTTTCGAGCTCCGTGTCGCACTTTAGTGGCCATACTATTCTGCTGATAAATCGAGATGCTATCGGACACCTGTTTGGCGACTAAAGGGAGACTAATGTGATCGAGACACATTCATTATGTCTCAGTTGTCTAACTTTAAGTTGCCATCGATCATGATTTCATATGGCACATATAATAGTCCAACTGTCTAAGTAACCGGTCACCTCCATAGTATTGCAATATTTATTTCGCCGAGTAATTATAGCCAACATCTTTTTGAAATAGTTAAAAACAAAAGTATAATGCATTGAATGAATGTTTTTATTATTAGCACAAATGACTTCTGGGCATAGTTTAGTTATTGCAATTTAATTTACGGAGTTGCCTTATATATATATATAAATATTCTTAATATGCATCTACAATAACAATAATAAACGATCTTGTATTAAGAACATTGATGAAAATGAACCATAATATGCATGCAATATATATATTTTTAAGTTTGTGTATGGTTTGTATATCTTGTCAAATAGCTTGAATGTTTTTCACACCTCTATGTAGACAAAGCCCAATATTATATTGTATTGACCAGAACACAGTGTATTTCAGTGGGGTAGCTCGTTATATATAGTCGATTATGTACAATATGGGAAACTGTGTAGATCCTGATTAGATTGTGAATGCATATTTCCCCTACAGGTATAGCCTCAACAAGTGGTTATGCATAAAATAGGTAACCCGGTAGACCCTGATCAGACTGTGATTGCAAATTTCCCCTAGAATGTATAGCCTCAACAAGTGATTGTTATAAGGTGGCTACACGTCCTGGCGGGCGACACGCGGCTTGATTCTTGTATATGGTATACAGTGAGTATGTACAAGATGGAAAACAGTGTAGACCCTGATCAGACTGTGATTGTAATTTCCCTAGAGGTATAGCCTCAACAAGTGATTATGTACAAGATGGCTACACGTCCTGGCGGGCGAAAACGGCCAGTATACGGTCGACACATTCACACTACTGTCTCCTTGTATGTCAACATTAGAGAGGTTCTACAGTTTTGTATTTGTATTTCAATTAAAAATAATCATTCCCATTTAGCATGTTTAGCCATTGTAAAGTGGATTATCTTCCTTCGCTTCCTAGTATTAAGTTTATCGCGGTACTCTCCCTTTATTTCATATACAAATATTTCCATTTTGCATCAAAACATTAAAATAAAAGGGCCCTGGTATGAGCAAATTAATGACATACATTATGTAAGTACAGTCCAAACATCGTTAGTAAGCTGTGTATAGCTTATTTGTATTGACACATATAGTAATTATATGAAGATTTGGGTAGATTTGGGTATATTTGGGTAAATCGTGCCACCCTTTTTTTCTTACTATTTGCCGTATAAAACCCATTTATATAATGAGATATTTTGGGTTCTGGTCAAAACGTACCCGGGTCAAAACAAAAGGGTGAAAACGTACCACACTGGGATGTGAAATAGTGAAATTTATCGTTGTGTATGATTTACTCATGATGTGATTTTGCTATACGAAAGAATTTAACTTAACGGACCTAGGTATATAAATACATTAAATATGCATAAGGTATACCTAAAAAATCATCCATAAGTGGGGAAAAAAATGGCCACCAAATATTTCAATAAAATATGTAAGATATGTTTTTGTTCACTTATGAATTATTTTAGGTATATCTAATGTATATTTAATGTGTTTATATGCCTAGGTCCGTTCGTTGTGGGAATCGGGTTGTAAACCTTCCATACCCAGACTTGTCGCCGAAGCCTAGATCACATTTTTGTTTTGAGTGGTAGGAGGGAGCAGCGAAGGGTAATTTAACGATCGGCATTCATACTTACCGGAAGTTTATTTATTCGGTGAATTCCCATATTATGTGATATATAATCATCAATCAGCATCTGACCTGAGAGTAAGCATGCAGATTTCCCATCGGACCCGACAGTTCCCATGATCAGGTAAGTTCACGGGGCTTGCAAAACTACCGATTAAAATTGTCATGGCCGGTTGCTTTTTGTGCATATATTGCCTGTTTCGTTTGAGTTTACGGACAGGCTGAAACTTCTCATGGCCGGGTGCTTTTGTCCCCATCGTGAAAATTGAAATCATTATATTAGAACATATTGCATACTATCATTTATATTAATAGGCACATTGGGTATATACCAATACATGGGTGTGAACAAATACCGATGTGTTCTCTATATATCAAGTTTACCGACAGGCTGAAACTTCTCATGGGCGGGTGCTTTTGTCCCCGCCGTGAAAATTGAAATCAGTCCCATATATTTCACGTTTTTTTTGCCTTATATTGGAACGTATTGCATAATATCATTATTAATAGGCACATTGGGTATATATCAACACAGGGGTGTGAAAAACTACCGATGTGTTCTCTATATATCAAGTTTACGGACAGGCTGAAACTTCTCATGGCCGGGTGCTTTTGTCCCCATCGTGAAAATTGAAATCATTATATTAGAACATATTGCATACTATCATTTATATTAATAGGCACATTGGGTATATACCAATACATGGGTGTGAACAAATACCGATGTGTTCTCTATATATCAAGTTTACCGACAGGCTGAAACTTCTCATGGGCGGGTGCTTTTGTCCCCGCCGTGAAAATTGAAATCAGTCCCATATATTTCACGTTTTTTTTGCCTTATATTGGAACGTATTGCATAATATCATTATTAATAGGCACATTGGGTATATACCAACACAGGGGTGTGAAAAAATACCGATGTGTTCTCTATATATCAAGTTTACGGACAGGCTGAAACTTCTCATGGCCGGGTACTTTTGTCCCCGCCGTGAAAAGGCTGAAACTTCTCATGGCCGGGTACTTTTGTCCCCGCCGTGAAAATTGAAATAATTCCCATATACTTCACGTTTTATTTGCCTTATATTGGTACATATTGCATAATATCATTATTAATAGGCACATTGGGTATATACCAACACAGGGGTGTGTGAAAAAATACCGATGTGTTCTCTATATATCAAGTTTACGGACAGGCTGAAACTTCTCACGGCCGGGTGCTTTTGTCCCCGCCGTGAAAATTGAAATCAGTCCCATATATTACACGTTGTTTTTTGCCTTATATTGGAACATATTGCATAATATCATTATTAATAGGCACATTGGGTATATACCAACAAAGGGGTTTGCAAAGCCACCGATTATAGATTAGTTTACAGACAGGCTTCAACTTCTCACGGTCGGTTACATATCGGCACATTCATCATATAAATATACTCCATTTGGTAGAAGAACTACGGTACGCGGTGTGCATATTGCGTAATATCATCATTACCATTCATATTGTGTATATACCAACAAATAAATGTCCCCCCCCCCCCCCCCCCCCCCCCCCCCCCCCACCCCCCCCCCCCCCCCCCCCCCCCCCCCCCCCCCCCCCAGCGTGAGCCCTTTAAGCCGCTATGACTAGGATGAAGGTTTTCACGGACTTACGGGGCTCACACCCCCAGCGTGAGCCCATTAAGCCGCTTGGCTAGGCTGAAGGTTTTCACGGACTTAAGGGGCTCACGTTACACCGGCAGTGTGTGACCGGTCAGCCGTGTGAGATAGCCGTGTGAGATAGAAAAATCCCACATGGGCGTGGCTTCGGAAATAACATTGAAATGGACTCTGGGTATGCGAGAAAAGGATATTCCACTCTCGTGATCTGAATATGTTGTCCCACACCAGTGCATATCATAGGCGGCGGAAGCCGAACATTATTGGGGGGCCCAATGTTGAGGGCCCTTCGATAGTGCTAGGGGGGTTTGGGAGGATTTTTGAAATCCAAGTGGTGTGAAACGCCATTTCCTGCATTCTCAGCAAAGTTCTCGGCAAAGTTCCCAGTACTCATGATTACACAAATATATTAGAATAAAACATCCAAAATTTACAGAATTACCACCCCCCCCCCTCACAACAAAATTATTGGGGGGCGGGGCCCCGCCGACCCCCCCCCCCCCTCCGCTTCCGCCGCCCCTGCATATGATGGGTACTCTTAAAGGTACATACCCACTCAGTAGGCACACACTGTTATTTATAGTAATTAAATAATTGTGAATAATTGTGTCACTATTCCACCAGTTCTAATGCATCAGTCAATGTAAATCCCCGCCCCCCCCCCCCCCCCCCCCCCCCCCCCCCCCCCCCCCCCCCCCCCCCCTTACCTTTCATGATGCCCCGCACTGCGGGGACTTTACCGGGGCTTTAACTGTTGCTAAGAAATTGAGCGGGACATACCCCGGGGCTTTACCGGGGTTTTATCAGACTGTTATTAAGATATGTACATGTATGTTTACTGAATACTGTGTGGGAGGGGTGACATGGGTTTAAACTGTTTAATACGATCTACTTTCACTGTGGACTGTTTAATACTGGCAAATTTTGTTTAATATAAACAAAATTGTTTTCAAATAATTCCTCTGTTTATATTGCACTGCCGTTATCCGTTATCCCTACCCACCCACACACGTGGAAAATTCTGAGACATTCCCCCCCCCCCACACACACACTGAAGGAAAACCCGAGACCCCCCCCCCCCCCCCTGGAAAGTGATTCATTACCCGACCAACCCTGGAAAATCACGAGACCCCCCCCCACCTGGAAAGTGATTCTTTACCCAACAAACCCTGGAAAATCCCGAGACCCCCCCCCCCACCCACCCACATGGAAAAAAAATCCTATTTCTCACACACACACCCTCCCCATGTAAGTAAAAGTATAAAGTGCTGCATTTTTATACTATTATAGGGGGGGTGTACTTTTTATGAACCCTGTCTCGAAGAGCCGGTGTCATATAGTGTTTGCACCGTCCGTGTGTCCGTGCGTTTAATACGGTTAAGAAGTTTGTATCATGTAAGGGTCCACTTTTGCGCTATTTAATACTATTCACACATATCCGACCTTCCTTCTACCGAGTCCGTGGGTGGTGCCAAAGGTTAGCGGCTATTTATTTGGTTACTACTATTAACAGGAACGTACCTATTTCAAAGCAACAAACACATATTTACCCTGTACTTAGTCGACCCTACTTGTCCTAACTGTCATTTGGAGGCGGAGCTAGGATGCGTCACACATGCTACTAAGATGCCCAGCACTACACGAAGTTCGAAACAGACCTACCCGGCGTTTCGTCAAGAAATCCAAAAAGTGCTAGGAGACTCGAACTTTTACAAACTAAAACATATCGGTCATTACCCAGCTGATCATCGACTGTAACGGTTTCAAAAACAACTATATCACTAAGTCAACCACCCTAGAAATAGAACGAGTAGCAGGCCAAATGTGCTACCAATTACATCTACAACGAATAAATCTGCTTGGGTTGTAATAATGGCTTCCCATACTAATAAAAGTTCCCAGATATCTACTATTTATAAGTGACATTTTGCTCTACAACACATCATTTTCGTGCAAGAATATTTCACATTTAAAATCACCAGATGGCCCCGCAGTGCGGGGCATTTTACCGGGGCTTTTACCGACCATGTTGCCCCGCAGTGCGGGGCCTTCACCGGGGCTTTAACAGCAACGAAAATATAAGCCCCGCTATTCCCCCGGAGGGGGGGGGGGGCGGGGACTTACATTGACTGATGCATAAATGTTACGAGTGCCCGCTATACAGATATAATCATTTAGTAATATTTATTTTACTGATAGTGACTCGCGGTGTTATCAGGCTATTTTCATATGCAAATGAGGTATGACATATTTTACTTATTTATACTAATTAAATGCGTCACCTGAAAAAATAATATTTTCGACAGATTATAAAGTATGGTCATTGCACATCAAAAACATACAGAGAATAAACAGTAATGTCCGTTAACATTTTAAGGACACACGGTTATGGCCCCTGATATCAGTGTGGAAATTTACTTCTGATATAAAATGTTTAATACGGGCAATCAATACGTGCGGTAATGGTGAATGAATGTTTATTTTGCCAGAATTGTCTCGGATGATGTCTTTGAAAAGAACATATTGTGCCTACTGAGTAGGCATGTAGCTTTAATCTCAATATTGTCTCAGTTAACTATTTCGTTCCATGACCGTTCGAAGGCGACACGTGTGTCTTTGTAATATGCATGCGTGCACATGTGCAAGACTCGGAATTGTGATATGAAATACAATGCCCATTGATCAGATTTTCACTACACCACCCATATGTTGTCGTACCGTACGTTACGGTTCTATTATACAAAACCGTAACGTACACTACGACAACAGGTGGGTGGTGTAATAGGGTTTGTTTTCAATGGACAATGCTTTATGTCCAATGTCCGAGTTTTTCACCTGTGTTTCAATATGCTTTATTGTTCTGTCCTTAACCTTTCAACCCTAAGTAACTGAATGGGCTGCGATATGTTGGATTTGCAACCAATCCAATCATCGCAAAATGATTTTCAGACTATTCCATTTATAAAAAGGGGGTATTTGTTTTTCTCAAAAATATGAACATTACTTTCAAACAGTGCAGATCCTGATGAGACGGCTCGCTACGAGCCGGCTCATCTGGATCTGCACTGTATGCATAAACCGATATAGCGGGCTTTCGGGTTCAAAGGGCTAAGTATATTTGTTTTGCATGTTGGGGCTGTTGTTTTCTCAGTGGTTCAAGGGTGTTGTTTATTATGGCGCTCCGTTGCATTTGTTTTAATTTTATACCACGTATTTACATTTATTGAACATACATGTAGGCTGCACAATGCAGCATATGCTCAATAAATGTAAATCCAATAAGTGTTTACAAAACAACAGACTATAATATGTTTTCATTTACAAACATTTTAGCTTAGTGAAACGGCCCCCTGATTCTCTGTTTGGTATCTGTGAATGGCTGCTCTGATTTGTTATCCTTATCGCGTGACTGTTTGACGCCGATTTCTTTTGTAGCTGTGACTTAATACATGGGGCTTATGATATTTGCGACCTGTGTATATCCTGACCACCCTGCACATCAGCACAGTCTGATCAGGATCTGCACCGATCACCCTTCAATCAGTGAAACTAAACTTCGTACAACTAAAATGTTCGTAAGTGCAAACTTATGGTGGTCTGTAATTTTCACATTAACACATGTTTTCTTGAAAATAATTATTGGATTTACATTTATTGAGCATAGGCTGCATATGCAGCCTATGCTCAATAAATGTAAATTCATCAATTGACATTTCCAGACGATCCTAAATTTGCACTTACGAACATTTTAGTCGTACGAAGTTTAGTGGAAAGGTCCCCATGTCCTCTTCCCACAAACAGAATAGGTCCTTACCATGCCGCAGGACTGCACCAGACTGGTCATAACTCCCACAAGACCCATTTCTCCAGTCACAGCCACATCTGGGAATATGTTTTTTTTTTCGAAATAATTTTTAGAAGTGCCATAAAGGAGGTAATGCCACCATGCGCATGGAATACACATGCGTCTAGTACATACCTTTAATTATATTGCATTATATAAGAGTTATGACTGCGTAGTCTTTACAAACGTGCGTTTGAAGCGTTCTTTGTTTACTTTTTACTTCGTGGACAGTGACCTATGAATTTTGCTAATACACACTTGTATGAACTTCAATGTACTGCAGCTTTTTATCCGAGCTATTAGCTCGGATTTAGTAACTTTATGAAAATTCTTAGTCATTGCAGATATGCTAATGAGTTAAGTGGCTGTCGCAGTGTCACTGTTTGCGGGTTTAACTTTAGAAAAACGCGGTACTACGCCATAAAAAAGTAGTTCAACGACAGTAAATCAGCGAGCTATCTTACCGTTTCAGCGTAATACATGTGTTGTTTGATTTTTTTGTGCGATATGTGTGTTATTGCAAATGTTTTTGTATACTTTATAAACTATATCTTACCGTTTCAGCGTAATACATGTGTTGTTTGATTTTTTGTGCGATATGTGTGTTATTGCAAATGTTTGTGTATACTTTATAAACTATTAATCGTTATGTATTACTATGAGTTCTTTGTTATGTATGTTGATATTTTGCGCAATGATATAGTAGGGGGCGGGATTTCCATGTGACGTTTTTCTTGAATGACCAATCAGATTAAAGCTTACAATCTGAACTTTACATTGGTCAATGGCCCGATAAAATCCGACATTGGACAGCGAAATGATGATGATTTAAAGCAGAAACATTGTTTTTTTGACAGTTACATACTGTTTTGATCATCTTGAGCCATCGATATTATTAATCAGTGTCCATTTTATTTAAAAAATCAACTAATCTATAATGAATTTAGTAAAACAGTTCGCGCGGAAATCCAAACTTTCCAAAGAGGTGCTTGCGATTTTTTGATAATTACACGTCGTGCGTGTTAGCGCATACGCTGCCGACAGTCTTGCGACTTGACGTTACACAGCATATACAGTACGATACACTTCACAAAGGAAACGTTGTCTTGAGTTTGAAAAAGGATAATAATTATCTCTAGATTATCTCTAGATTATTTGTATTATGAATTAAAAAAAAGAATATTTAAATAATTAGATATTAATTTAAATAAATATTTCGGCATCATTTACTCAATAAATTAAAATTGAATGTGTAGCTGAAATGAAAGTGAAAGTAGAACGTTTTTGTTATATCCTCCGGGTTACAAATCGTTGAGGATTCCTATTTGAATTGGAAAATGATATGAATTTTAAATTTAGGAGACTGTGTCAGGAGAAAATGGACTGATGACATATGTCACCAGTTCCTGAGCTATGACTGCGACAGGAAAAATGTGACTGATGACATATGTCACTTGTCGTGTTCCATGCATGACTGCTCGCTATTGTCTGTAATTGTCGTAAAATATATAAAGTTTAAACTGTGTATACAAAACTATAGATATACCCCTCCCCCCCACAACCCGGAATATAAGTAATGTCGAGGGGTATATAGTTTTCGTAATTCCGTCCGTCCACGTTAAAGAGTTTGGGTACCAATTATCTCTGTGACGGAAAGTCGGATGGACCTCAAACTTCATATACTTCCTTATCATCAACCATATTTTCATTCCATACCACACTCATGCGGCCTTGATTTCTAAGGTCAATGTCAAATTACTTCGACATTTGCATCCGTACGATTTGCCTTAAAGTTTTCTGCAACCGTAAGTCAGATTGACTTCAAACTTCCTTATATACTTCCTTATCATTATCCATATGTTCATTCCATACATGTATCACACCCATGTGGCCTTCATGTCCAAGGTCAAGGTGGAATTACTTTGAACAATCATGTTTGTCAAGATAAATATTGTTTTAGCAGCATTGATAATGCATACTGATTCGACGAATATATTGATTTTAAATGGAGTATATATGATTTTATGTGTGAAATATTAAAATGGTTGAGCACGTACTGCGAAGGATTTCAGGACTTTCAGTCCTTTGATTTTGTAATAAAATCAATATTTGACGAAATTTCACGAAATAAAAAGAAAGCTCATTCTTAAGTGTGATAACATTTAATATTATCGTAAAAGATATTGCTTTTGAATTGTTTATATGGCCGTAATATTTGGGTAGGTTTCGTGAAAAAGACAGTAGTTATGTATTAAAAACTCGTTTAATAAACACATGTCTATTAAATCATCACCCATGTACGATGCTAACGCATTCATAGGTCTGATAATAACAGGACGTGTTTGTTAATCGTAGCACCAATCTTTTCCTGAATACTTGATTACATTTGTAAATAGCGAACAGTGTAGACACTCGCGCAGTCTGATCAGTGGCTACGGTGATCGCAAAGTAAAAAAAGTTCGTTTTGTCGTGACGGTTGTCTTAAGCAAGCATCAAAGATACATCAGATATACAGATGTAAAGATGAATGAGTACAACTGGGGCCTGTTTCACTAAACTTCGTACGACTAAAATATTCGTAAGTGCAAATTTAGGATCGTCTGGAAATTTCAATTGATGGATTTACATTTATTGAGCAATGGCTGCATATGCAGTCATTGCTCAATAAATGTAAATCCAATAACTGTTTACAAGAAAGCAGTGTTAATGTGAAATGTACAGACTATCATTTTGCACTTACGAACATTTAGTCGTACGAAGTTTAGTGAAACGGCCCCCTGGGTAACTGGTACAATAGAAAATGCTGAATTGGAAAATTTACGATATTTTACATAAATTATATCGAAAGTTGATATATACTAGTCCAACTTTCTAACCGGTCACCTCCATATTATTGCAATATTTATTTCGCTGAGTAGTTATAGGCCAACATCTTGTTGAAACAGTTAAAAACAAAGTATAATGCATTGAATTAATGTTTGTATTAGCACAGTTAAAAACAAAGTATAATGCATTGAATTAATGTTTGTATTAGCACAAATGACCTCTGGACTTAGTTTAGTTATTGCAATTTAATTGGAAGGGGTTAAAACTAAATGTCACAAAATGGACGGTTTACCTGTATGCCATTTGGACAGGTCATCTCCATTATTCTCGCAACATAGGATGCATGGACGCATGACATGATGTACATGTTGCTCAGTTCCATAATGGTGGTTCATCAAAGGTCGATGCCGATCTTCCAGTACATAGGCATAGGTGGTGGAGAGAAGATAGCAGAAACCAGTAGTCTATTTCACCAACATTGCAAAGTATACTTTAGTAGCAAAGTATACTTTGACGGAGAAATTTTCAATTTTAGGATAAATTTATTATACTGAATTTATTACATTATCACAGCCATTTTGGCTGTGATAATGTAATAAATTCAGTATAATAATTCTGCATACTTTTAATCATCAAATATATGCAGTAGTTAGTTCTATATGAAATAATGCATTTCAGGAAAAATAAATGATTACTCCCTCAAAGTATACTTTGCTAGAAAAGTATACTTTGCAATGTTGATGAAATCGGCTACAGAAGCATTGTTGTGCACCGCGTCGACAAAAATGACGATTAGCAATGTGTCCACAACGGCAAGCATGCCATGTTGTCTCAGCCAGGCGTCTGTGTGTTACGGAGATACATTTCAAAACTCACACATAAAGGCATTGTGGAAATAGAAATAGTATGTAACATTTACGGAGTACGAGACCCATTGTGCTTACGATGAGAAATACTCAGACAGTTCTGGCCTCAATAGGGACCGATGTTTCTCATTGAACTGTTAAACACATTCATACAGATTTGACCAACATTTAATATCATTCCCTCTGCAGTTATGTCATTATATTAGACAATGACTGCAATGATACTTGTATATGGTTTGTGTGCATGATACTAGACAATTGTCAAATTTGTGACTTTTAGTTTTGACCCCTACCAATAAAATACAATTAAATGAACTATTTCTGTAAGTCATTTGCAGGAATAAAAACGCCCATTCAATGCATAAAACATTAGTTTCAACTATTTAAACAAATATTTCTAAACTAAACACCAGAATAAATAATGCAATAACATGTGTGTGACCGGTTAGCAAGTTTGACTAGTATAACTTTCAGAGTTCATGCGGAAGGTAATTCCGCAGTAGCTCTGACATTTATATCAACTGTCGACGGTATTTGCGCAAACAATAATTCCAGCACAAAACTATTTACACAATTCCCTAACATTTGATTGGCCCGTCGCAAGTCTCTGTCCAAAATTTATATCCCAGTAAACTCCCACACCGAACTACTTTCCGTAACCGTGAGGCGCAGTTAAAATAATTCTTAAGAAAACGGAAAATAAACACATTTTCTTGATGAATTTATTTCAAATGCTGCAATTATAAAGAATGAATGGCCTTTTTGTTGAATTTATCGGGGATATAAACTTGGAAAAGTCGCGGGAATACTGGACGAGGCCTTCCGGCCTTCCGGCCTTCCGGCCTCGTCCAGTATTCCCGCGACTTTTCCAAGTTTATATCCCGATAAATTCCACAAAAAGGCCATTCATTCCTATAATTAATAATTTTCGAAATTAGTGCCGGCTTAAAATGTTGCGATAAGAAAGTCAATTCCAGAGGCGGGCTGATTTTGTATAGCATAAAGGCATATTGCTATTGTATACCAGTGTACATTCTGATCTACTGTCTGATCCACGTTTTTCTGCCGCCGAACATTTGGCCATTAAACACATTAAATCTAAAAAATATTTAAAAGTAAATACTTTTTCATCAATAACAAAAAAAGTCACCCTCCCCCAAAAAAATTATTTGATGAAATTTCATCAAATATTGATTTTATTGCGAAAAAACGATTTTCCTATGGGAATTTTACGGAAGCCCGTTAGTGCCACATAGAGTAACTTTTTTTTTCGTTTTTCGTTTTATTTTTTTTTCGTTTTTCGTAGAGTAACTTTTTTTTATCTCGTAAAACATATTCGTTTTTCGTTAACTTTTTTTTTATCTCGTAATTACGAGATAACATTTGTTTTTCGAAGAGTAACTTTTTGTTTTATCTCGTAATTACGAGATAACATATTCGTTTTTCGTAGAGTAACTTTTTTATCTGGATGACTTATTATTTCTAAATATACATCTTACAATGAAATTAAATAGCTTCTATAAACCATACAATACAAAAATAGCATTCAATGTAAATCAAATTTTGAGTAGTATATAAAAGTTGGCTTTCAAGTTACATGTCCGTTCTGATTTCAGACATTTATCATATCCTTCATCTGTGTCATATGATTATGAACATAATTATTGTGTCTGCAAAAAGGATAATGCTATTAAGATTCATAAAGTACTAATATAGTGTATGCACTTGAATTTTCACCCCATTTTGCATCATCCAGAATGATGCTCCTTCATGATGTGTGTATGTATGTACTGTCTGAGCGGTCAAAAGCCTTTCTCTGTTCTATTCCACGCCCTGATGTATGTCCACCTATTAACCTGCCCCATGCACTTGTCATTCCGACTGACAATTATATATTTATCACAGTAAAGTCTCTCAAGATATTTCCTTTCTCTTCTGTTAATTTATGCGCAATTCATGATCAGTAATGTTTTACTTTCTGATATATATATATATTATAATATATTCTCTTTCCTGGACCTATGCTGTTCACAATGTAAACAAATATTTACATGTGTTGTGCGCAAATGTGTTAGCCCTCAGTGGCTGGGGTGTGTTATATTCTTATATAATTCTTTAGATGAGGATTGTTATGACTCCCCCCCCCCCCCCCCCCCCCCCCCCCCCTCAGATGTACAGGTAGCATATAATATTTAGTAATAAACACTCATTGAGTCTGCCTTAAAATCTCTTAGCTATTGATAATTACAAATACCTTTTGCAACATGTATTTGTCCCGACCCAGTTCATGCTGTAAACATTGCATTAAAAGTCTAACCTCATCTAGAAGAACGTAGATGAGGTTGAAATCCAACCTTTTACCATCGACCCCTGTGGTGAGCTTCCCATTATACCCAGATGTTACCTGTAGCCCCTACAGAGATTCAAAGGGTTATCTGATTTTATAGCCAGCAATTAAGAGTAGTGGACATTAGTGTGCTTTTTTTAAATGTACATTTCCCCCAGGGATGAAAAAACAACCAACATAATTATGTTTTTCAGAAAAATATAGCTATGCCCGTTTTTTTAAAAATGAAAATCCGTTCAGAAATAAGCTTTTTGAATATTTCGATTATTAAATTGGCCTATAGCTATCTGGCTATCATGGTCTTGAAGAAGGCACACGTATTAATACATTCTATTAGACAAAGAAATGTGAATATGTGTCAGCATAAAATTTGGTTTATCTAAATCAAGTACTTTTCCGTAAATAACATTGAAAATTGACACAAATTTCAGAGCTCATGCGGAATTTAATTCTGCATGAGATCTGAAATCTGTGTCAATTTTCGATGTCATTTGTGGCTGTGACTGCATATATGGGTCTTATGGGTTATGCAACCAGCGTAGCCCCAGATCAGCCTGCGCATCCGTGCAGTCTAATCAGGGCCTACGATGTTCACCATTCAGCCAATGATATAGCAAGCATACCTCTAGATGACAACATAGATCAATATCAAGCAACAAGAGCCTTGCAGCAGATAAAGATGTAGATTAATCAATAAGCCCATAAGACCCCTTTCTCCAGTCGCAGCAACATTTACGAAAACTATGGCGATTTTACGAAATCAGTATCGGCGAAATACGGTGATGTGATAAGGGTGGTTATCTCAGATCCTGGCTCATATAACATCCACAATGTGTCTGGTTTAGAGAGTTTCCACTGAAAATTGAACCACTGAAAGTCAGGATGAATATCACATTTTCTGTCCGGTTTAGAGATGTACCATAAAAGTTAATCATAACAGTATGTTTGCAAATCTCACTATTTTGAATGGTCAGACTTGTAACTGATCTAGGATTAGTAGGAATTCATGTAGAGAAACAGATGTAATACACATATGTGCACACATCAGTCATGTAACATGCTCTATTCCCATGTGACCTGGAGATGTGTAGGCCAGAAAGTAGTTCCCCCCCAAAAAAGGCTACAGGTAATTACAGCACAATGGTCAGTGAATGGTCAGTGAATGGTCAGTGGGCAGTTTGGTGATGAGATATTTATTGCTGGTTTTATTGCTTGACACCTAGGTGTTGTAGATGGCAATCTGCTGCTCCAATATAGCCAGATATTTTTAATGCATGATTCACATCATGTTAATGAAGTGGTATTTGCACACATTCCACAAAATGTCAATATAGCACATCAAGATACATGTAGGGCTAAGCTATTATAGTCGGTCAATTAGGTATATACTTGCGGTTTAATTGAAAACTAGTGTTTAAGTTTAACGATTATTACAATATTAGTGATTTTTGGCGGCCATATTGGATTTATGGAAATGACAAATTATCAAATGTTAGTTAAACATGCTAGAACATTATTGCATTGTTCGTTGATTATAAATTAATATCCATCTTACTCGGATTGATTTGAAACTGTGTATGCATGCCCAGGACAATAATGAGAGCGAAACGACCCAGTGCGAAACGACTCAGTGCGAACCGGATTAGAGCGAAACGACCAGACACAGTTATCCCCCTTGCAGAACTACCGTCTCCATTTGTAAAAAAAAAGTTACTCTACGAAAAACGAATATGTTAAAAAAAAAGTTACTCTACAGAAACCAAATATGTTATCTCGTAATTACGAGATAAAAAAAAGGTTACTCTACGAAAAACGAATATGTTATCTCGTAATTACGAGATAAAAAAAAGTTACTCTACGAAAAACGAATACGTTATCTCGTAATTACGAGATAAAAAAAAATTACTCTACGAAAAACGAAAAAAAAATAAAACGAAAAACGAAAATAAAAGTCACTCTATGTGACACTAACGGGCTTCCGTAGAATTTAATACGGGGAGTCAATTTCCAAAACTTTTGGAATTTGACTCCGAAACCTGTTGAGATAGCTTGAAAATGATGTAACAAAGAAAACAAAAGTTAGATTTTGAAAATCGGTCCACAAATAAAATAAAATGTTTTAAACAAATCTATTTTTAGCCCCCATGTTAAATTCCCATAGGAAAATCTTTTTTTCGCAATAAAATCAATATTTGATGGAATTTCATCAAATTTTTTTTTTTGGGGACTCCGAGTGTGACTTTTTTGTTATTGATAAAAAAAGTACTTACTTTTAAATATTTTTTAGATTTAATGTGTTTAATAGCCATAAGTTCGTCGGCAGCAAAATGTGGAACAGACAGTAGTGTCCTCTAGCACTGTCAGATGATCGACTACATGTACGTGCCTAACTATTGTAATGGTGCAAGCATTACTGACCTACCGACCGTATCTACATATCCTAATCAGATTGCGTCGATGCTTACGATGATTATCAATTACATTGTCCGGAAGCGTTGTACGATCCCCTTTGTTTAACCGACAGAGGACTATTTGCCTTGAGGACCAGTAATTAAGGAAGCATCAGACTATCTACATATGACGTCAAAGTATGGAAACACTCTCAAAGCTAATTAATCAGAATTTAATTGACAGTTTTCCTAAAAGGCAGTGGTTTCAACAATGCTTCTCATTTATGAAGCATTTGCGCGAAGCTGGGGGCTTTTATTGGCGTATTATGGCAACTATCGGTGACTAGGGCCGCGTCCTCCGGCCATGTTTGATATAATCTCGCGTCTGACATCTCCCAGAGTCCATTATTTATATTATGTTTATCGATCAATTCGCGATGTTTGCACGACAGGCAGTAATGTTATTTAGTCGGCTCTTAGTTGGCTCTTATTGTGCATGTACATACAGTGACCTACTGTAGAAACGCTCATTCATCGGTGCATAGGTAATAGGTTAATCAAATTCAGCACGAACAAATGAAATAAATCATGTGATTGTGTACCTAAAAAGATGTGCAATTGTTCATGATAGATAGTTACAGAAACTGTGATATTATTCTGTTGAAGATTTCGGCAATTTTCGGCGTCTTTTACGGAAAATATTGCACAGTTTGTAAATATGTTTCATGACATATCGCACATCTTCTTATACTAGGTTCACAATCACAGGGCTTGCCTCAAGTAAAGGATACTAGTCGGTGTCAAAATGTGAACCTGCTGAAATTGTTCATATAGTCTTCGGAAATGTGTTTTTATTATAGGAATGAATGGCCTTTTTGTGGAATTTATCGGGGTATAAACTTGGAAAAGTCGCGGGAATACTGGACGAACGAAGGCCGGAAGGCCTCGTCCAGTATTCCCGCGACTTTTCCAAGTTTATATACCCGATAAATTCCACAAAAAAGCCATTCATTCCTTATAATTCCAGCATTCGAAATAAATTCATCAAGAAAATGTGTTTCTTTTCCGTTTTCTTAAGAATTATTTTAACTGCGCCTCACGGTTACGGAAAGTAGTTCGGCATGGGAGTTTACTGGGATATAAATTTTGGACAGACTTGCTACGGGCCAATCAAATGTTAGGGAATTGTGTAAATATGTTTGAGCTGGAATTATGATATTTTTATGAGTATGTGACATAGTACAAAAAAACAAATTCGTACCATTTTTATGGTCTCGTATTTTAAAATGGCTGCCATTCAAGACACATATATTCTTTTTATCAAGATAATAAGCCCATTTTCGACCACAAGTTAGACAACTTATTTATGGAATATCTCTAAAAAATGAAATTCAATAACAGATATGTGTGCCATTTCAAAATTCAAAATGGCCGCCATAGCATTATTTTTTTTGTTATTTTCAATTGAATACTTATCAACAGAAATATACAGTAAATGAAATGTGTCATTTGAACATGTTTTACTATGTGACGAAATGAAATTAAAGTGTTGTTTATATAGATTTGTATTTCAAAATGGACACCGTTATAATCAAACAAGTATGTCAGTAATATAATAGCAACGGTTTGGACTAGAAATGTGGCTGTTTATGTACGATATTGATTGAAAACATAAACTATATATATTAGCCACATTTGTATAATACGTATGCCTGTCATTTTAAAATTCAATATGGCCGCCATATTTAGCATACTTTGACGTGTTCCAATTGGGTACCTGTAATTTACAAAAGATATGCAATGATTTATTAAAACAGGCAGAAAATGATACTAGTAGAAAGGTTGTGTATGACTATGCAATACGAACATTGATATCTACTTTGCTGTTGTTTGAACAATTATCGTGTTTGTATCCTGTAAAGCATTGGCGTACGTTGCCCCGCTAACCCATACATGACATAATTTAAATTGTATAGAGCATGATTTATAAAAGGATAGCTTTTTTATTAATTCAGATGTATTGTTAGGCTGGTGTACCTTTTGATATCAATTCACATTCACAAAATCAATGAATAATGGATGTCGCGAACATGTTCATTACTTCCTATTTGTTATAATTTGCCCATTAGTAAACTAACAGTAACTTTATTTATTTATTTATTTATTTAATGGTGTCTAACGGCCTATCCACAGCTATGTGCCACTTTAGGTCGGGTTATCTGGATTTAATCCGATATTTCAACTGTATTGGTGGTGGGGGTGAGTGGGATTGATGTGAAACGTTCCAAATGAATACTAGCTGTACTGTTAGTTTTGCAGGTTGTGAGTTGGGAACATACAAAGGGTAATGTAACAATGGGGTTCATCCTCACAGGAATCCAAAACACCCTGAGTTGGCTCTCAGATATACTCTTGGATTTCTGATATACTCACATCTAAAACCGGTTATACCAACTATAAAACTAATAACATTAGTAATAATCCTATTTTTAGGGGATGTGGCTAAGTGACCCTGGTGTCCTGAGGACATGGCACCGGATCAGGTTATTCTAATTTCAGGGCTGAATATTTATATTTTATGTAAGTATTATGTTCTGAGTTTGGGATCCCCCCTCCAGCATATCAAAACAATCATACACACGGCTTATCTAGTGGGATGCTGTTGTTTACAGCTCCTAGTCAAAAATAATTTCACTTTTGCACTTAATATATAAGCATTATATATACGCTTACTTATTACTTATATGTCAAACATTAACTCCTTATGTAATCCTGTGGTATATGTACACACTTGTATAACCGACTGTAGTGGAATGTTACACCGAGCTGTCACAACTTGAAAGCTCTGTAGATGGCATCAACAGATTTGGGCATACATTGAGATATTGCATACATGTATTTCCTGATATGTTAGTCATGGTTCTTCTTCAAGCTTCATCAATATATTCCTCAGATTTATGACTAAGCACACTGTGTCACCAACCTACTATGTTATGGAAGAAGCTGTCCTTCTCGGCGACCACCTTATTTTACAGCGATTGCTCGCTAGTCATGTCGCCATGTATACATATTGTCCATGTAGAACTTGTAAATTCATCCTGGTGACATATGTATATTACACAGATGATCATTTAGCCAAATCCACGTTCGCACACCTTTTATGATAGTGACAGTGGCGTATTCATGAGCTCAAAATATTTCATACACATGAACTATGAATATATTTGGAAGATCTTGTTTTGACAACGTGTGTTTTTAAAATATGATATCTTGACGGTTCCGTCATTGGATCGTGTCACATGCCACCAGTTTGCAACTTATATACATTTGAACTTATATGGCATCATGTGAGTAACAATTACTGTATTATTTAATTATCATATGGACATTGTTATTGTGTTATCATCTTCAAATATTCCACTTCAAACATTCCGGGGAGGGGTCAATGACGGAGCTGCTTCGGTTCGTTGATTAACATGTAATACCTTTACCTGGGTTATGTTATCCTTTTGGTTGGCATAAGTATCTGACACCACATAAATAATTGTGTCAAAAGTAGTTATTTCATTCCCTCGTTTTAAGCCACTAAATATTTCTACAAATGCCCATCTTCCAAATTTTAAAATGAGCATCACACGTGTATGTATAGTTTATTATTGGCATGTTCCGACAAATCCCACCACGGTTGAGCTTATCACATATGTGTCAATGACCAATTTGAATAATATGCATTAAACAGAATCAAAAGATATTGAGTTACTTCATCAAACTATCAATACTAGTAAGTGTATCACTGTTATTTGCACAAAATATGTCATGTAACTACATGTACAACATTAATTGTAGTGTTGCTGGGATTTAAATAACACAACTGAAATCAATCTAAAATTCGTACTTATTAATTCAATTAATTTACAAGTTTATTAAGCTATCTATATTTATAAATAAAGTTAACATTTACTGTGATTCCCTACTTCGTGTTGTGCCAGGCTGTCCCAATGAACCAGCCGTATTTACCCTCGGTCAAGCACCTCCTACTATCCAGTTCTGATTCCGGGACCCCCATGCATCTGTATAGATGGAATATGGGATTCGACCCGCTAACCCAGCCTTAACTGACTTTAGCTGTTGACAGGCCGTAAACACCATTACATAAATTAATATTCTGCTAATGTACGCAAAGTTTAATAGCTCATTATGCAACAAGCACATAAGGTGTGAAAGCCTTGAGTATGTGCCATAGACGGCCATAGTATGTACGTTATGTATGTATGTTGTCTTTCTGCCAGTTGTATTATATGAGACTGTGGCTGCAATAAATACCACGAGCAAATTATAAAATGTTGACATTTTGGCGGCCATATTGGATTACTTACTTGTTTATTGATTTAAATCGCTCAATATTGTTCTTATCGTATTATTAAAGGTATATAGTTCATGTTTCAATCATAAAATCAACGAGACGACATATGTATTGATGAGTACCACAATCATTTGACAGCAGATATATATGTAGTAAATATTGGTAGCCATATTATATTTCTACTATCTGTACTTATTTGTGCCAGTCTATGTTATAGCATATATATATATTATTGATTGATGACACATATAAATGCACTTGAAACAACAGCAATATAATATTTGGGACATTTGAACATGCAGTAACATTAACTAAAAACCTGCTTATGTGGCGGCCATCTTGATTTTTTTATACATCTCATATTAGGCCACAATTAAAATAATTTAGGTTTGCCCAAACCCGACCCTACCTGTAAAACATGGGTAGGTAGGTAGGTATTTTTTTTTGTTTCAATTGCCAAAGAACATTATTGGGAAATACAATCAAAAAGTAGGTACAGAAAGATACAAACTCCGACAATGTATAATGTAAAATAACTTTTTGTTCAGAACATTGGAATGTTGAGATTTTCATGATTAATACATTCAATGACTAGATTTGTTGACTTAAAATACATGTACATCACGATGATGTATATGAATTTTGCAAGAAGGTTTGACGTTATGTTTCTAATTTTATTCGAATTTTGCAAGATAATTTTTGCGTTCACAGAAAAATTGAAATGCGCCATCAACTGATTCGCAGATGCATCGCTGAAACACTTGTGGTTTACGTAATAACGCGACAAAGAATGTAATCAAAAGCGTTCAGCTGACACCGAGATAAAACGAGCGATGGTCGGAAATGAAGCTAAATTATTACCCAAATGACGAAAAGTTGCTTTTACAGTGATAAAATAATTTGGGTTGGCACGTCTTTTTCGGACCTGTCGCGTTCAGGCAAACCGACATATACCACAAATAATATGACATACACATAAATACACGTTGGTGCAATATCTTCCAGTAGCATTAAAGAACAACGTCATATGGGTTTTAGTCATCACTCTTATATACAAAGTCTGATTTCTGAAGAGTGTGTTGACCCAGTGTTATTTTCAGGATCCAGTAATAGCTGGGTAACGGTAAGATAAATACACTACGGAAGCCTAATAGGGCCCTAATAGGCTTCCGTAATACACAGTGCTGTAGATATATAGAGTGTATTCAACTGTTATTTTGAAATACCGGATTTATTTCTCGAGACATCTGAAAATCCGACAAAGAAACGAGTGTGAAACACGAGTTTCAAAGTCGGATTCGCAGATGTCAATGGAAATACATCCGATATTTCAAATGGTAGTGGAATAAATTGCATAGTACATGCTCTTCGAAAAATGTGAAATTTGCTCTTAGACCAGCTTCTCACGTTGTCAATTTTGACAATTTTGACGTTAGCGTGTGAATTGTTGCTTCGCTGGAAATTATGTCAATTACGTCTCGCGAACTACTAGTGTGAAACATTTTCTTCAGGGAAATACATCCTACCAGAATCACATATATAACTTTATTACCATACACACTGTATCAAATCCAGTTACATGTAATAGGCGAAGAGTATTAAGGTTGAGATCGGAAAAAAATAAGCCAAAGCTGAATTTTTCAGAAAATGACCAAAATATAATTAAAACTCCCCATGAATCCCATTGGAGCTTAATCCAGGAATCAAGATGGCGTCCAAAATGGCCGACAAAAGGACAACAATCATAACAAGTGCAAACTCCACTAAACGAATCAGAAAAAATACGTGCCAAAACATATTGAGTAGAACTAACGAATCATAATATACCAAATTGTGAAATGTAATACAATCAAGATAGCTTCCAAGATGGCCGCCAATGTCACTTAACCCTCTAAACTGAGCAAATATGTGGAACATTTGGTATACCTATATTCGAATGTAATATTGAGGTTATTAGGAGACATTTCAACTATGAAATATATTTAATACATATTTTATATATTATGTTGTGTAAAATGATAATCAAGATGGCCACCATATGCGAGAAATGTCGCAAAATGACGTAAATGTGTATATAAAATATATAACAGTTATCCGAATTACTATATATGAATTTGTTGTTTGGGTCATTGTAGGACGTTTGAACTACGTAGTACATTTAATGCATACTTTATTTATTATATTATGCAAAATGGTATTCAAGACGGCCACCAAATTTAGAGAAATATCGCAAAATAACTATAATATGTATATACGACAAATCAACACAGGGAAATGAAAACAAACACAACACTTTATTGTTATTTATGCTTGAAACATGTTTAAAGTTGGCAGACTTGGTTCATTGCAGCACTAGCAAGCACACTTATGTTTGTAACTGCATAACTAATTGGAATAACCTGCTGAATTAGGAAACGTATCACTAACTTTTAAACAAATCACCATTGGCATTAATTTATCGTCACGGAGCACCCACAAAATTATCGATTATAAGTACCTTTGATCGATATCGGTAATCTAACCCAAAATTGATGGTTCCTAGAAATATAATATAATAAAGTACATTTTTCATACGTGAGGTGATAGCAGCAGCTGTATTATATTAATACTGCACTCAGTGTGACCATATTTAGCAAATCAACAACAATTCAACGCACATATACATGCAATATTTACATTCTAATTTGTGTGACATTCTATGTTTTGACATCTGCAGGAACTGGTATAACATATGCATACCACCACCATATTATTACCATGTATACTATTCATGTAACCATATACAATGGTCGATATGTCTATCCCTTATCTAGAGCGATGATTGAATCGATTCGATTCATACTGTTCTTTTTTCTTTTGGCCATATACCATGCCGTATTACATGTATCGGATGAGACATGCTTCAAATAGTTATGTAGCCTATTTCACCAACATTGCAAAGTATACTTTTCCAGCAAAGTATTCTTTGAGGGAGTAACCATTTATTTTTCCGGAAATTCATTATTTCATATAGAACTAACAACTGCATATATTTGATGATTAAAAGTATGCAGAATTATTATACTGAATTTATTACATTATCACAGCCAAATTGGCTGTGATACATAATGTAATGTAATAAATTCAGTATAATAAAAATTAATAAATTTATCCTAAAATTGAAAATTTCTCCCTCAATGTATACTTTGCTAGAAAAGAATACATTGCAATGTTGCTGAAATGGGCTACAGGTATGCATAAATATGACGTATGACTTTACGGTACACCGAAGTGAAAATAACATAAGTATACACATTATGTTACATTAAACTCGTGTTTTGGACCGCTAGAATGCTAGATAGATATAATGATTAATTGTGTTTAACGGGCTGTCAACAGTTATGGTTATTTCAGGCACCGATCAACTGAGGGTAAATCCCGTATTTCAGCTGTAAAGAGCAATCCCAAAATCAGAACTGAATATGTACATCAAGAAAATATATATTCAGCCCTCAATTTAGAATATTCGGACATGTGTCAGGTCCTCAATGCACAAGAGGCACTTAGTCCCAGCCCTTAAACGTAATCGGAGTACACTCATCTTACTACACGTACAAATGGGACAACCGGCTTTAACACTCACGTACAAGAAAGCCAAATTGTAACTGAGAGCCAAATCAGGGATATCACGATTCTGGTAAGGGTGACCCGCACCGCTACACCGGCTCATGCTCCCAGCCAACCACCGACAGCTTGTCAGTTAATGTAAACATGTTTCCACGGATAGTAGACTCTTTAAACGTCGATTGTCAACATAAAATTGCAATAGAATGAGACATGGACAATGTGTCACATACTTCCATATAAATGAAAGGTTGCGTTTTGCAATCCATATGCATTACATATAATATATAACTTGCACCATTGTAAATACTATATACACCTGATAACCACCCGAGAAGGTCATGCTATCTAACCTTTGATAAGTAACATGTGTTGTGTATTATAATTTATCAAATATATTAAAATATACAATCTGACAATATCATAATATAAGCTGATACATTGAAGGTAGGCATACATGCATACACATTTTTCCTCGCAAATAATTATTTATTTTACATGAAATGTATACGTTATATCTACAATGTACTCGTATACAAATATAATTACGGTAAACGGAACATAAGAAGGTAATAGGATTAGGAATACTCGTATTATTCATACAAGGGGTATAATCAGATTTAACCCTCACATGTATGAATGTCAAAGGCGTACCTGAGGGCTAAACCGGGTCTTTGTTCGGGATTCCGGTAAGGATGAATCCCGATCGTTAAATTACCCATCGCATGCTCCCACCTGCCACCCACAGAAGCAATGAGAGAATTGAGGAACTATGGCGAACTTCTTAATGTGTCAAAGAGTTGTGAAGGTCACAATGCCATGGAATATCAAGGAATGTGTGCCATTGGTCCACAAGTATAATATGTTGAAATATGTAAGTAATCCTTCAAGAGATATAGAAGTTATGACACAATTAAGAACCTCCGGCGAACTTCTTAATGTGTCAGACACACGAACGGACGGACGAACTCACGGACACACAAACATACGGACACACAGTGCAACCAATATATGCCTCCGGCCCTACCGAGACGGGGTGCATAAACAAAACAGAAATAAAAACATCAGAACACAAACTTTCGGGAAAAAATCAGAATATATTAAAATGGAAAGTCCAAGCGAAAAATGTGTCCATTGTATATCGTGATTAGAATCCACACTCCGCAGCCTGCTAAATTTAGATTCCGTGTCTGCAGAATCATGAGTACGTCATGTTGAACAATGTCGGTCTGGATTAAACTACGTAGATTCGCAAATATAAAGCTGAATGCAGTCATTCACATGATGTGTCTCATCATGTATACCCTACCAGTTACAGTGGGGTCAGCGTGTAAGTGCACACACGAACGAACACGACAGGTTGGCACTTACACGCTGACCCCACTGTAGATCACGGTTCGTCCGCATATACGAGGAGATAATCCGCGAGCTTACATGTACATGCATATGTGGCTCTGAATGGAGAAATTCGACGTATTAGATTTGTGACCAATGCAAGCTCCTGGTCCAATGACACACTCATGTAGCCTGGTTTTGATCTGCATTGCTTTTTAGAAGCATGACAGGTGTTTCATTCATGAAATTGCGAACAATGCAGATCCTGATAGCGTTGCAAGTGCTAGTTATATATCGAATAGTAGGTTAGTGCCGTGAATGGGAAAAACTATCTAACAAGGCTTAGGAAACGGGATGGGCGTTTCCGTGCCGCGCCAGATATTTTCCCCATTCATGGCACTAACCTACTATTCTATTTATCCCGTCAACATTACAAACAGCTTTAAAATGCAAAAAATAACCCCAGCTGCATCCTCAAAATCGGAGAATCGGCTAGTATGTCAACCGTATATATTCATACACAGTGATTAGGTCGTATTGACGAGATATATACATTGTTTCACGGTACCGTGTTTCACGGTACATACACACTGTGTTGACGGGATAATGTGTATTATCCCGTCAACACTGTGCGTATGTGCCGTGAAACACGGTGCCGTGAAACAGTTTTGATAACCTGTCAATACAATTTGGAGATGCGGCTCGGGTTATTTTTTGGCATGTTAAAGCTATTTGTAATGTTGACGGGATAAATAGAATAGTAAGTTAGTGCAGTGAATGGGAAAAATATCTGGCGCTGCACAGAAACGGGATGTGCTCGGCAGAGCCTCGCCCATCCCGTTTCCTGAGCCTTGCCAGATATTTGTTCCCATTCACGGCACTAACCTACTATTCTCTATGTCAATGGTTCCTTGTCGGTTCAGTAATAGGGTGACATGTATCTTAATTTATCAAAGTATCTCCCATTTCACCAGAGTAAGTGATAGTATATGAGGCACACAATGTTATTTTGCACCCAAGAAGATGTGCGATTTCTGAAGAAAAATACTTACAAAATTTACGATATTTTCTGTAAATGACGTCGAAAGCTGCCGAAATGTTCAGAGCAAATGCGGAAGAGAATTCCGCATTTGCTCTGAACATTTTGTCAACTTTTAACGTCATTTTCAGAAAACTATCACATGGTACGTAAGTATTTTTTATGAAAAATCGCACATTAGGTACAAAAACGCATGGCTTGTTTCGTACATAGTATAATAAAACACAAACGCATACACTGTGAAGTAAAATAAAATGATTATTTGATAGTTTCGGTTAATGGACTGCATATGACTGTCTGAGACAGTGCAAACCGCACAAAAACATCTGATTCTTTGCCAGTTGAATGTTGCCTGGGACTAATTATTATGTTGCACATTATTAATTCGCACCGAGTATGGAAGGTGTTCTAGCCAATTCCCACCCTTAAATATAAGGCGAATGAATGAATTAATTAATCAGCACGAATGGGTGAGTGTATATTGATGAAACTGTTGTGAATGACCACCGTGTCATTGCTCTCGAGCCATAATACGTGTAATCGGAAATTACGCGAATCTCGGAAATGAAATATGAAGTAATGGACGTACTATGGGGCGCCAAGTTGGACATGGCTCAATTTTGTCAACAAAATTCATAATTGTGCCACAAAATTCAATTCTGTGTCACAAAATTCAATTTTCTGCCACAAAACTCAATTCTGTGTCACAAAATTCGATTCTGTATCACAAAATTCACTTTTGTGCCTCAAAATTCACTTTTGTGTAACAAAATTCAATTCTGTGTCACACAATTTAATTCTGTGTAACAAAATTCAATTCTGTGTCACAAAATTCAATGTCACAAAATTCAATTCTGTCAATTCTGTGTAACAAAATTCAATTCTGTGTCACAAAATTCAATTCTGCACACGCATGTAAGAAGGACTACCATTGGTCAGAAACTGCACTAGAGAAATGGGTCACGGTCGCCGATCTACACATTCAATGTCGATGATTCATTTCTCATTCTGCCGATGATTCATTTCTCATTCTGCCATTTTGCTTCAACTATCTCCAAACAGTCAAACGTTGACAAACCCATTCGTATTTAAACTCATTTGCGTTATAATTGTACACATAATCCATGTACATGTAGATCTCCCGCGAGTACTGACGTCATTTATTGTGTATCGCAAGGTACATCTACCCCAGTTAAATCAATAATACACGCGCTGTGGCCTGTGTTCTGACTGCTGTCTGTGTTTATAAACAGAATGTGTGTATTGGGCCATTTGTGGAAACCATTTGTAGTATTTGTGTAGATATCATGGATACTAAGATGGTGTATACTGTAAATAATGCATGTAGACACATAGTTGCGAACACGTAACTTCGCAACCAGTTGACACAGATCCAATACCATTTTTTTCACAAGGTTAGATCTACTGTTAGAATACGACGTCATCTAATGTCATTTTCGAGCATAAAACGTTACCTGATAAATAGAATACCAGGCTAGTGTATTTTAATATCAAGTTTATCAGGCTCGACTCGGAATCGGTAGGAATTCCTCGGCAAGCCTCGGAATTCCTACGCGTTTCCTAGCCTTGCCTGATAAACTTGATATCAAAATACACTAGCCTGGTATTCTCTATATATGGGCATGCTCTCAGGTCTAGCTATGTCCCGGCTACTTTTATGTTTGACCCTGTTTACATAATTGAGGGAAAATTCTGAATATTTTTCTTATTTCTCCTTCAAAGTATATATGCTTATATGGTGTGACCACTCATTTGTAATCATAATATAACCAAAATAACTGTCCATAAAGAAGTATAATATTGATATATTGGGTTATATTTTCGCATTGAAATATTTAAACCTGCAAGTGTACTCCACCATCTAGTAAAATGGACTAAGACCGATCTCAACCAATCAACGTAGAGATGACATAGACTATCCTACGCAAACTAATTTTTGTGGACAAAAATGAATTCTGTCCCACAAAACTGAATTTTCTTCACAAAACTCAATTCTGTCTTACAAAATTGAATCCTTTGTAACAAAGATGAATTTTGTATACGAAACGTATGCAGAATTGAATTTTGTGACACAGAATTGAATTTTGTGACACAGAATTGACAGAATTGAATTTTGTGACACAGAATTGAATTTTGTGACACAGAATTGAATTTTGTGATTTTTAGTGTTACAAAACTCAATTTTGTACACACAATTAACCTTTCCTGCATGGCGCCCCGTACGTACAAGCCCCGTAATAATGAGCCGTTATGGGCGTTATTCAAAATGTCATTATCATGCTAGATAAATAGTAGATTAACAAAGTACATTGGTATTTCGCAATCATATTATATAGCTTAACCATTTCAAAACCACAGACCTCTATAGAGACAATGTTTGCAAACAGTGCAGATCCAGATGAGCCGGCTCGTAACGAGCCGTCTCATCAGGATCTCCACTGTTTGTTAATAATTTTAAACGTCGTACAGATTACCCTTTTAGAAGAATGGGATAATTTGAATGAACAAAATTAATGAAATAGCGTGAAGCATTGGCATGGAACATCCTATTAAGTTACTTGGTGTTGAAAGGGTTAATGTTGCAAGAACTAAGTAAACACAAGGATATACAATTGTTGCTGTGACTGGATACATGGGGCTTATGGGATTTGTGACCAGTATAACACCTGATCAAATAGCACGCTCGTGTAGCCTGATAACGATGCATGTGGCTGTGACTGGAGAAATTGCTCTTATGGGATTTGTGGCCAATGTAGCTTCAGATCAAATAGCAAATGTACATAATACATGTGGGCTAAAATAGATTCTTTTAATTATTTTTTCATTTGTGGACCGATTTTCAAAGTCTAACTTTTGTTTTATTAGTTACATCATTTCCAACCTATCTTGCCAGGTTTCGGAGTCAATTTCCAAAATCTTTCGTTTTTCGACCCTCCTGGTCAGCATCCCCCTCCTTTTTACCCAATGTTAAATTCCCATAGGATGTTAAAATCAATATTTGATGGAATTTCATCAAATAAAAGAATTTTGGGAGAGTGATTTTTTTTGTTATTGATGAAAAATTACTTACATTAAAAAAAAATTCGATTTAATACATGTATGTTTAATAGCCAAAAGTTTGTCGGCAGCAACACGTGGAACATACACATAGGCGTAGGAGTGTTTCAATTATTGGGGGGGCCAAGTTGGTAAAAGCGAATTTATTATTGACAAGCCAAAAAAAAAAAACGTTCTTCATCTTAATAATTGGGGGGGCCAAGCCCCCCCACTTTTAACAATATTGGGGGGGCCAAGCCCCCCCATGTCCAACAATATTGTTATATCATCAATATTCGGGGTGGTGGGGGCAGGCCTCCCACTTATTATCCCGATTGGATCGGGGCCCCAACTTACTTGTGCGCAATGCACAACATTTCAGAGCCAAATCTCCAAAACCAGGTGTGCGAAGGTGGTCGTTCTTGTGCGTGACACACATTTGAGTTGATATGTATGCAAGGGTGAAGTTTTGTTAAAATATTCCATATGGTTGCAACAATTTATTGTGTGGATACATCAACGTTTACTGATGGATGAACGGGGCGGTTTTAGCCCCCACAGTTTCAACTGATTACTTACAACATGCGGCTGGCTATCTTCAGACTTGTTATTGTAGAAACAAATCGCGGCCACCAAACTTATTGTTGTTGTTGTTGTTGTATTCCAAAGTTCCGCCGCTTATTTTTCGGCGCACCCCTTCAAGCCACAAGACAGGAAGGGTGACTTGACATTTTATAAGTTCTGTCTGTATTAACGAACATGATTGAAAGCGGTGAAGCCGGGATAAAACTCGTATAATTGATGAACAAAAAGAATAAGGTCTACACAGGCAATTTCATCCACCAATTATTGGGGGGGGGGGAGTAAAGTAAGCCATTGAAAAGCTCCGTGGCCAAGGAAACATAGCAAAAGCTTCTTTTTACTGTAACTGTAGAACACATGTTTGGCTGTGACTTGAGAAATTGTGCTTATGGGCGTTTCGACCAGTGTAGACGCAGATCATTCTGTATTTCCACACAGGCTGACCAGGATATACCCTGTTCACCATTCCCTCAATGAACAAGCAGTATATATCGCGTTAAGGCTACATCAGTGTGCTACATGTTTTTGATCAGGTGCTACACTGATCAGAAATCCCATAAACCCAATGTCACCGGTCACAGGGTTTTACGACAACTGTAGATCCAGATCAGCCTGTGCATCCGCACAGTCTGATCAGGATCTGCACTGTTCATCATTCCATCAATTAAACACGCATCATGCTTCTAACAAGCAATATAGATCGTTATCCTATGAGTATGCTATGTGATCAGGAGCTACATTGGTCACAGATCACAAGCCACATTTCTCCAGTTACAGAGACATTTACGGAAAATATGACTGATTTTCGAAATCGAAGGGGGATACCAACTATGAGCTCATACATGTTGAGACATATGGAACGCTGATCAATATTTGTTTGGAGCTGAACTTCAAATAAACCTTACGCACTCAGTTCACGGTGTCGTAGACACTAGTACGCAGATAAATAAAGAGGGATCATAGCTAGTTATTTCGAATTACAACTATTAAAATAGAGATCCGTTCCTATGTGGTATTTTAGTGTTTATTTCTTACTGAACGATGAGTACAACTGTTGGTATTGTGATAACAGAGTAGACGCAGATCAGACATCTGTGCAGTCTGATCTGCGTATACACTGATGCAATGACATTAATATGTGTGAAAACATGATTCTGGAAAATAATGCAGTCCTTGAGCGGATTACGCAGATACATAGCATGATCAGTAGCCTATTTCACCAACATTGCAAAGTATACTTTTCTAGCAAAGTATACTTTGAGGGAGAAATTTTAAATTTAAGGATAAATTTATTAACTTTTTATTATACTGAATTTATTACATTATCACAGCCAAAATGGCTGTGATAATGTAATAAATTAAGTATAATAATTCTGCATACTTTTAATCATCAAATATATGCAGTCTTTAATTCTGTATGAAATAATGGATTTCGGGAAAAATAAATGATTACTCCCTCAAAGTGTACTTAGCTAGATAAGTATACTTTGCAATGTTGGTGAAATCGGCTACTGGATCTGGATCAACACTCGTCAAAAACACTATAATGTTTCATTCTCACAACAATTTCTGCTACATTCGCTCTAGCTACAAGCAATAAGGCCCTAAACTATAGAACTCGGACCGGATTTCTGTAAGTAAATTCAAAGAGCGATAACGAGCTACGATCCCTCATTCGATAGGCGCTGTGTTCTATCTTCGTCGATTTTTCACTGTCCACGTTATCAGGAAAATTTCATGGTACATGTAAAATTGGGAGTAATTTTATGGAAGTTACCAAACATTGTGGCAAATTATGAAATTGGTATCAGTATACAGTGAAACCTCTCAAACCGGATACATAACGGTTAGTTGTGCTTCATTTGATATGTTTGATTTCCCATCATCTCCGTTGACTATGTATATTCATGATGACAAAGCACCAACGCTTGTCTTGAAGTATTCATCTGTCTGTTTTACAGTGGAACCTCTCTAAACCGGACACCCTGGGGACCTCCCAGGGTGTCCGGTTTAGAGAGGTTCCACTGTACAACTTTCATTGGCTGAAAACGAATATACTAAAGTGTTTCAAATTGGTAATGAAACGAATCACGTTGCACCGTAGAAGCTGGAGGGACTGTGGAATAGTTTGTGATTCAGCATGAAGCTGGTATCAAAATACAGACCTGTCTGTTCAACCAAACATCCATACATTACACATGCCGTACCGAATCAAACCATACTAAAGACAATTATGTATGGAATGTTGGTTTGAAACTAATATCGAGTGAACAGTACCAGTAATTTACATATGAGATATGTCATGTGGTTCAGTACCTTAAGGTAGTATCTAATTGGGCTGTGGCAGCTCGCGACTATTTGGAGACACAAAATCGCGAGAAAATACTCGAATTAGCGAAAATTTTCACTTGGAATCACACTGAATTCGTACTTATGACACGTTCGCGTATGTCGCACGAATGTTGCACGAATGTCGCACGAAATCCCGGCGGAAATTGGGCCAAAATTCGCCGAGAGTTCGTATGTAATTATACATGTCGCGCAACAAAATTGGGATTCTTTTGCACTTGCGAGTGTCGCGCGACCGTTATGCGTGACAATTGAGAAATAGGCTGTTCGCGCCTGTCTCGCGCCCGGAATGTCAGATTCTCATTGTTGTCTCCAATCAATCACAATTTAGTTTCATAGGTCGCCAACCCCTCACAAAGTTGCTCGCACTTTCTGACTCACGGAAACTAAATTGAGATGGGTTCGAGACTGGTTAGAGACACCCGCGACGACTCTGTGACTATTTTGAGAGAACATTTGTCGCGTGAATTTTGTTAACATGTTCAAAATTCCAACGACACGAGAGCGAGGCCCTGCGATTCACGCGAGGAAATTGAGAACACCTGCGAACGTTTCGAGACATTTTTGAAACTCTCTCGCGAATGCCTTTCGCAATTTGTCGCCAATAGTCGCAGCCCAGTGAGAAACTAGCTTTAATAAGATTGTGCGATGTTTTCTTATTTTTACAGAAACGAACTGTGATCTTTTCTGTAAATGAGGTCGGACGTTAACGACATTTTTATAGCAAAAGCGGAATTATATATTTGCCCTGAACATTTCGTCAACTTTCGACGTCAATTACGGAAAACGTCGTTTTAATGAGGTATCACATGGCTTTTCTCATACGTACACATTCCACTCCATTGTATAAACAGCATACATTCAGAAATACACATTGTTTTAAAGTCACTCATTTTATTAAATTTTCGACCATGTGGTCGAAAATTTAATAAAAATAGTGACTTTAAAACAATGTGTATTAAATGTGCTTCCCTTCGGAGGTTATTGAACATTGCGAAATATATTCCGACAATTTGACAGGTGCCACACTCCGCGCCGGTGTTAAGTGCTTCAAGTCGAAAGATGCACCGGTTTCCTGACAAATTTCTTGAGCCGGTTACTAGCTGAAAATATGTTAATGCGGTATCTTCTGTGTGCAGCTGAAAAGGAATTGGTCATGAATAAGGCGCCTATTTCGACGTGAAACATTTTGCGCCGGCACGGAGTGAAGCACCAGTGAACTTACTCGATGCAAGTCAAGTATTGTCTCATGTGCACATTCCAATGTAGTACGGAGCCCCGCAGGGGATTATTATAGATCGGCTATATATTGATTATCCATCGGTTTGTGAAAAAGTTTGTAACCACCCTTTTCTCCTATATTCTGTAATCTACAAACGCGAAATTTGTTGTGTCACTTCCAAATTACATCAACCGGATAATTTTTCATTTTTGGCCATTATCTCTGTTGGATACTTTACATATAGCGAAATAACACAATTTAGCTGTAAATAAACGTTTTCACTACAAGAGTTCGGTAAACAAAAGTTAGGCGGTTTGCAATTTGGCTATAGTTCGGTAAACACAAGTTAGGTGGTTTGCAATTTGACTATAAATAAACGTTTTATCTACAAGAGTTTGGTAAACTAAAGTTAGGCGGTTTGCCTTCTAGTCCATGGGCAATTGTAGGTATATATATGAGATTCCGGCACCTCGTGTTAATTTATGGCACCCGGTGTTTTTATAAACTTGAATGTATAAGGTTTCCAAAAAGTTCGGGTGCCATTTTGTAAACCAAGTTCAAGGTAATTTCAAGGTCATTGAACTTTATGTTTGACGGAAGTCGAAAATTGCCAATATATGAGCCAATAGGTCATGGTCCTTAACTTGGAAATTGTTGTAAGTTATTAAAAAACATTTCTGATGGATATATTGAAGAATTTACGTAAACTACACTAATAGTCAGTATATAATTATCATATTTTCAAGATGGCCGCCAAAAATCGGGTATTTATGAGATTTCGGTTGACTTGCTACATATTTGTGTAATGCTAACATATTTGTGTAATGCTAAGGGACTTCACCTATATTCAAAGGTTAATTCTTTCAACTGAAATAATATTGTTTACATTTGACTACGACAAGTATTGCTATGATCAGATATTAATGATAGCTAAATATAACTGGGAGAATTTGGTTGGGGAGGAAATCAACACTTCTCTCACTTTTCCCAGAGATTCCGTAACTACTAAAATGTGGACATATATTGAACCCTGATTTGATCGGCTAATAACATCATGCTCTGCATGACTTTTCATAATTATTTGTTATTAATTCGTTCCCACGAAATAACCATTCGTTCCCACCAAATAGCAATTCGTGCCAACGAAATAAAAGTTCGTGCCCACGAAATAACAATTTGTTCCCTCAATTTAACAATTCGTTCCCACGAATAAACAATTCGTCCCACGAATTAACAATTCGTTCCCTCAATTTAACAATTCGTTCCCACGAAATAACAATTCGTTCCCACGATATAACAATTCGTTCTCACGATATAACAATTCATTCCCTCGTGGGAACGAATTGTTAATTCGAGGGAACGAATTGTTAATTCGACGGAATGAATTGTTATATTGTGGGAACGAATTGTCAATTCGAGGGAACGAATTGTTATATCGTGGGAACGAATTATTAATTCGAGAGAACGAATTGTTAAATTGAGGGAATGATTTGTTATTTCGTGTGAACGAATTAATAAAAACAATCCATGTCCCCTGCGGGGCTCCGTACCAATGTTATACTCCGGTGATATATACTGTCTTTGATATTCAAGGTGCATGATCACGTGGTTACAACAACAACAACGTCGCCCACTCCAAAGTAAGTATTATTTGATATTTTCCTTAATATGCAACGAATTTTGATAAAATATGGCGCAGAAAACGCGTCTTCATGAGCTGCATTTGGTGGTCTAGGGAGTTTGGCACAGACTTATGTCGTTTTTGCGAAGAATCGAAAATACAGAGACCACCAAATGCAGCTTAACATGACGCGTTTGACGCGTTCGTTACGTAATAAGGACGCTATAAAAGAATACGTACTTTAAATATGTACTTTTTGTTGTTGTTAGTACCACGTGATCATACACCTTGATATTGTTTTACATCAAAGAGGGCCCCTACTAGATCTCTAGATGGAGCTCGGCGTGATATCTGCCAGTATAGCGTGTCTTGCATGTCCACAACGTTAAATGTGTTTGCCATTTCTGTTGGAGAGTACACAGACAAAACCAGTATTATATAACCCGACTCGTTGCATAGTTGGTTTTTTTTTCTATACATCATGAAACTGCGTCGTTTCCACAACATAATTGACATGCGCATTGACATATTTATAACATTTAATTTACTCTTTCGTCTGTTGCGGTAATGGCTAGTAGTTATTTACTGGCTATAATGGCCATGCGTGGGCACAGATGGAAGACTCGAACCTAAGTCCCAGTACATGATCCCATTCAAATGTTCATTTACTAGATCTTAACCCTTTGAACCCGAAAGCTCGCTTTTGTGGTTTATGTAAACAGTGCAAATCCAGATGAGCCGGCTCGTAACGAGCCGTCTCATCAGGATCTGCATTTTTTGACAGAAATTTTCATATTTTTGAGAACAAAAAAGTACCCCCTTTTCATAAATGTACTAATCTGAAAATCATTTTGTGATGATTGGATTGGCTGCAAAATTAACAAATCAATATTTATTCCAGTTACTTAGGGTGAAAGGGTTAAGTTCGAGTCTTCTACCTGTGTGCGTGGGGTGTTAGCAAAGTGATTGTCATGTCGCCAGATGTAGAACATGAACAGAGATAAAGACGAGTGTGCAGACCTAGCCGAAATTGATGAGCATATTAAAGTTGACAATATACGATATTTATTACACCGCCAACACCCAGTTTATGCAATAAGCATATATTATAATAGGTTATTTGATTTGTATGTGGATATATGCACGAGTTCCGCAGCGTGCGATATTGTGAGACTTTAGGAGCCACGAGTGTCCGGTTTAGAAAGATTCCACTGCACTCAGATATGTAAGCAATTTAAGATGTGTATGTCTGTTTCGCAACCATGAATAGGCAGAGTCATTAAATATACATTGTAGTCAACATGGTGAAGTCAATCCTAATTAATTGTATGAACGGGTTACATGTAGTCCGGGAGAGAGAAGTTACACTGTACATCAATACAGAAGAAACAATATCGACAATTACATGGTCAAATGACTTTAGAATTCGTCAACTGAATCTAACTGGAATGTTCTCCTGTCACTTTATCTTGTGATGTTAGTTTGTGGTATAGCACTTTTGAACACAGCAAGCACTCCATTACGTGTCCCCTCGTCGATAGGCAAGAGGGGACGTTAGTAACAGTTTTCATTTTTCAATAACTCGAACCGCTTCACTGATTTTGATACTGTTTGGCCACAATGTGTGTCTATGGATGGTACTTTGCATTGCATACGACCCACACACAAGGTGTATGATCACGTGGTACTAACAACAACAACAAATACCGATTCAAAGTACGTATTCTTTTATAGTGTCCTTATTACGTAACGGATTTTGATGAAATATGGGGCATCAAACGCGTCTTGTTAAGCTGCATTTGGTGGTCTCAGTATTTTCGCCCAAACTTCTGTCGTTTTTGCGAGGAATCGATTTCCGTGTCTCCGACACGGAAATCGATTCTTCGCAAAAACGACATAAGTCTGTGTCAAACTCCCTAGACCATCAAATGCAGCTCATGAAGGCGCGTTTGCTGCGCCATATTTCATCAAAATCCGTTGCATATTAAGGAAAATATCAACTAATACTTACTTTGGAGTGGGTGACGTTGTTATTGTTGTAACCACGTGATCATGCACCTTGACACCGCCCGCCCTATGCCAAGCGCAGATGATTCTAGCGTGTCTTGAATGGTCAATTATTGTTTGTATATACATGAAACACTCTTCTGAACAATGTAAAAAAACAATACATTTGCAACCGGGTCTCAAGATTATATAATTAGGAAAGGTACAAACTAGCATTCGCCACCATTATATGAAACTTCCACACGAAGTTGTAAATTCATACTCGCATATACAAGGTGTTATAGCGTGTCGAAACCGCTGTTTGGGATGGGTATTCGGCATATATTTTACAGTTGCTAGAATAATACATTAACATAAATCTCAAAGTGTTCGAGAGTAAACTGTACCAAAAACGCGTCACACAAACCTAAATTCGCTTTTTAAAATCAAACACATTTACTTTCCCATTATCAATAAATATTAGCCGCATTCTTTGAAAATATTTCAATCACCTGCACGCAGAGGTTTGATTGGTTACTGGAGATTGACGTCATTTTCCATTAGCCAACCAAATCACTGTGTGTCACGTGATTCGATCTTTTCAAAAATATTGTTTTCATTGTTTAGAAAGGTGTTTCATGTATATACAAACAATAATTGACAATACAAGACACGGCTAGACTCACATGTGATGTCAATGTCACTGAGGACTAGGTCGCTAACGTTTATATGTTTGTTTATTTTATTATCAAGGCTGCCAGCGTGAGGATTAGCTTAGTGATATAACGATGCCCTTGTTATTCTATAATGTTACATACCATGCCAGATTCAAATCTCCACACGCAGTGCTAAATGCATATAAGACACGCCATGTTCTTTTGTACCTTCGAACATCTGCGTAATTTCATTAAATACGTTTACAAAATTTGCAATATATTTCTTAAATGGCATAAAAAGTTGATAAAAGTTTCAGAGTACATGCGGAATTAGTCCGCATGTACTCTGAAAACTTTGTCAACTTTTGACGCCATTTATGGAAAATAAATGCAAATAAATATGGTACAAAATCACAGTGCGTGTCATCTCATATATGGCAGTTGACGTGGTTTAGTGGATAAGGCAATCTCTTCGTAACTGAGAAGTCGAAGGTTCGAACCTCCGCTCGGGTTGTTGGTGAGCCGACAGCTAGTTAAATCAATTACGCCAATTGTATGCATGCCTGGGGGCCGTTTCACTAAACTTCTTACGACTAAAATGTTCGCAAGTGCAAATTTAGGATTGTCTGGAAATAGCAATTGATGGATTTACATGTATTCAGCATAGGCTGCATATGCAGACTATGCTCAATAAATGTAAATCCAATAATTGTTTACCAACAAACATTGTTAATATGTAATTTACAGACTATCATAAGTTTGCACTTACGAACATTTTAGTCGTACGAAGTTTAGTGAAACGGCCCCCTGATGCCTGACATAAAGTATATGACTTGTAAGTATTGCTATTCCAAGATTAGACTATCTCATAAGTTCAAACTGACTGGTTCTTTCAGTAGTGGTAACACATTAATAACCAAACACTATATACCAATTGTCTTATCCATTATTGTATTGCACGGCTGTACAGCTGATCTATTGCGTTATGCATATATGTCCCTGAATCTCGTCCTTGATATGCAGACTCCATTTAACTGAATCCGGATATGACTGTCTTGTCGCATTAGCCGTGCCATAAATACGCCAACCTGACGACTGAATCGCACTTATTATTGTCACAGGTGGAAGACTCGGACCTGTGACACAGAAAACTGTACATTAAAAAAAATCCATTACCCTACCCACTTGGTCTCATATAGTACAGATACGAAATATAAGGCTCTAAATATTCGTTTCTACGCGGCGACAAAACGAACAGACGAAATGTTCATAACGATTCAACATATACATCAGCAGTTTCGTTCTACATCTAAATACTGTAGCGACACCCACTCGTACAGCACCGGCTTAAAATGGTTCAAATCGAAAACTCAACCGGTTTCCTGAAGATAATTCATTCATCTCTACTTAGAGCTATCGCATAAACACATTTTTCTTCTAGCAAACGGTGCAACTTTCTCGTGCCGGTTACTAGACAAAAATGTGTTTATGCAGTATCTTTATCTGCATGAATTTGAAAACTTAAGGAATCCGGCGCCTATTTCGACGTGAAACACTTTCGCTGGCGTGGAGTGCAACAGCAGTGACATTGGTAATGAGGTACGGAACGAGGGTAAAAAATGAGAGCTGTTGCCATTTGAATCATTTTTATATCCTGATTCTCTTATACGTGGCTGTGACTGGATAAATGGGGCTTATGGGATTTGCGATCACAGTCTGATCGGGATCTGCACTGTTCGCCATTCCATAAATGAAAACCGAACATGCTTCTAGCAAGCAATATATATCGTTATCAGGCTACAGGAGTGTGCTATTTGATTAGGAGCTACACTGGTAACAAATCCCAGTTCCATTTCTCCAGTCACAGCCACATATAATTACAACTACATTTACGTATTCCAATTACCAGCAGTCACCAGACATAGTTATTCCGCGAAATGAAAGAAATATAACGCTTGTCAAAGCAGTCCCGGGCAACGTGGTTGACATTTTAAAAAAACAATTTAAACTAGACCTTTTATTTGTAAAACATGGATATGCCCCCTTGGCATACTTGTCTGGAAAAGATGACTAAGTACTTCAGCGACATTGTGACCAAAAACGGAGAAGGTCAAGTTAATGGTGGCGCGAGTGTGTGACAAATGTTCAGGTGATTCAAGTGTCCAAATGTTGAAGCAATCCTTCACGTAATATTGAAGATATTACATGATGGAGAAACTATTACAAACTTTTCGACGTAACAAAATGGCAAAGTGTTACGGCGACATTTCGAAAGTAATAAAGGTCAAGATACTGTTGATGGTGGCGCGAGTGTGTGCCAAATGTTCAGGTGATTCACGTGTCCAAGTATTGAAGCAATCCTTCGCGTAACATTGAAGATATCACATTTGGAGATAATCTTACAAACGTTTCGACGTAACAAAATGGCTAAGTGTTTCGGCGACATGTCGAATGTCACAAAGGCCAATGTCGTGTTAATGGTGGCGTGAGTGTGTGACAAATGTTCAGATTATTCAAGTGTCCAAGTATTAAAGCAATTATTCGCGTAATATTTAAGATATTACATGTTGGAGAAACTCTTACAAACTTTTCGACGTAAATGTACAAGGACGGACGGACGGACGGACGGAAAGACGTATGGTACCTCGAGAGCATAGAGGGCATCATAATTACTGGCAATGCAGCCTTTCTGAGACGGTAAGTAATATATCTTGAAGTACCGTTCACGGAAGTCAAAGATACCTGTTAATTAGTCCGACAAGTGTACAAGATGATCACAAGTTTAACAGCCACAGCCACACATTTCCTTTTCCTTAACCTTATGATTGCCCGTTATGCGCACAAATTATTAGCTTTAATACAAAACAAAAACAAATATATACTGTAGGTATGAGACGGTGTAGCATTCCCATGATACGGTGCATCGCCAGTTGTCGTGATACGGCGCAGTCAATGTATATAAACGTTTCCGTTATGCAATCGTGTAACATATTGGTGCAATACATTAGTTTACGTAACATTATAGGCAACATTGTTGGGTGCATACAATTGTCCATATTCACATTAAACCTGATGAATAATGAATGCGCATCAAATGGCTTCAAGTATTAAGCTCATGCGATAGACAGACGGTAATTGACTAACGCTCTGCATGTTCTTTTCAGTTCAGTATACACTTAATCCATTTCGCATGGCATCATGAGGGGAAAGTGAGAATATTTAAGAAACAAAATAGGCTGAATGGAACTTACAAATATATGCATACCTGACTCGTCATTAGAAACTAAGTTCTTCTGCATGAACAGCGTAGACCGAGACCAAACGGCCCATGTCCGCAGTCTAATCATGACAGTCGCTGTTCAGCATTCACCATGGTATCCAGTGCATATTCAGGTCAACTCGCGCAATTGCCCAATTTGGTCCACATATGCACTGTTCGGCCTTGAATATCGGAGCTGACATAGCCAACAACCGATTCACAATTCAAGATTTGTTTCCATGCTGAGTCATGCTATCATGTCACAATTGTTTAAAATATGAAATGTATATGCTGCCTGTACATGTATACACAATGCAGCACACACATAGTAATTTTACATGCAAAATAATTAAGTATCGAATATAGTACATATGAGCCCCGGCTGACCAAATGTTCACTGTGATACACACGACCAGTGCAACCTCATAACAAACTACACGGATCAGGATCTACACTAGTCACGCATGTCCAAATGGACCCACCTCCTCCAGCATCATCAGCCGGCTCATATGAAGATTGCCAAAAGAGAGTAATGCATGGAGTATCCATATTTTGTATGCACTCTTTCTGGTGGAGGACGGTGTTCATGATTGAAATACTACCGTTACATTATTTCAAAGTGATGTTTATCCTCACACAGGTGTGCTCGATCTCCATACGTATGGAGATGGAGACTAGGGTTGCAAGGTGCATGATCACGTGGTTACAACAACATCAACGTCGCCCACTCCAAAGTAAGTATTATTTGATATTTTCCTTAATATGCAACGGACTTTTATGAAATATGGCGCAGCAAACGTGTCTTCAAGAGCCACATGTGGTGGTCCAGGGAGTTCGGCACAGACTTATGTACACTTTCGGTAGACAGAAGTTTGGGCGCCAAAGACCACCAAATGCAGCTTAACAAGACTCGTTTAATGCGCCATATTTCATCAAAATCCGTTACGTAATAAGGACAATATAAAAGAATACGTACTTTGAATCAGATGTATTCTGGAAGTTTGCAGTACTTGTTGTTGATGTTAGTACCACGTGATCATACACCTTGGGTTGGTTACCATTGGCTTATTTTTGTCAATATCGTATTTGCACTGCCCTCACGTTGCAGGTCGTAAATCGAAAGCATGTGAGGGGCGTATACTCTAATACTATTTATTTTTCATCTCTGTCAGAAACAATTTGTAATTGCCCTTGTCAATTATTGCTGTCGTCAGTACGGGTATAGTGTAGCATACAATTTGCGTGTATGTGTGGTTGTTCGTGATAGCACGTGTAAAGTGTGCGGGCTATAATATTTTGGAGGTCCGCTGGCACTCGAGCATTCGTGTTCAAGCAGTCTGGTCGTCTTTGTACAATGTTATCCCACCCGCCCTATTCCCGGATAGGGTTTATACTTCCCATTAGGTCACAGTGTGTGAACAATTGTATTGCAATTTAAATATATTTTTCATGTATTTATTTTGAAATATAATTAATGTATCTGGTTCTTTTACAAGTTTACATAGCTTAAGCATTTATATATTAAAGCAACGTGTTATGTGTATTGAAATAACATAGATATACCGGTACATTATGTATATAATTATATATATTAAAAATAGTGAATGTTTCAAAAAGAATTGGCACATTACAGTTGGGACAGCGACTATGGGATCTAATAAAAGTATATTTCCAGTTTTATGTTTGTTTGGCTTAGATGACATCGATCTCGTGGAGCCGTTCCAGTCCGGATTATCGGTATGGAACGGAAGGTTGCCAGACTACTATTGTTGTTGTGACAAAATACACAAACTATCTATGCCAGTTATCGTTAATTGTTGTTATATTGTGCTATGTTGTATCATGCTAGTGATGGAATATAAGGTGTTACCGTTGTTTCTGGTAAGAAGAGAATATAAATATTGTATTTGCGGCCGAGTTTACAAAATACGAAATAACGACTGTATAAAATGGATAAGGTTCAATGTTGGGGTCCAATCGATTAGGCATGGTGAAGAAAATCATACACATTTTCTGAAGTTAAAATGCTTCAGTGATTATTTTGCAGTTCAAAATCGTCAATACCGTGTTACTAAGTGATACTTTTGCCATGCTTGAGAGTGTTGCATATGTCCGCATGTATTCAATGTCGAACCATTAAGGCACTCCTGCAAGTCATATTGAAATTATTGCATAATGTCGAACCTCTTACAGAATGTTCGATATAAATAGTCACATACATGTATACATGTACGAGCGGACGGACGGAACTTCAAGAGAACACGCATCATTTTGTTATCGGATAGGGGCATAAACGTGTACTCAGAGGGCGCGGTCGCGATCGTGTTGGTTTTAAGAAAAGTCAGTGTGCGTTCTTTATGTACCAGAATCACTGCTGATACTACATACCCAGCGCTCCAGATAAGTTTTGTATCTGAAGAGTAGTATAAATAGAGAATACATAGTAGGTTAGTGCCGTGAATGGGAAAAAATATCTGGCAAGGCTCAGGAAACGGGATGGGCGAGGCTCTGCCGAGCACATCCCGTTTCCGTGCCGCGCCAGATATGTTTTCCCATTCACTGCACTAACCTACTATTCTATTTATCCCGTCAACACCTAAAAATGGCTTTAAAATGCCAAAATAGTATTGACTGGATATCAAAAATGTATCACGGCACTGTGTTTCACGGCACATACGCACTGTGTTGACGGGATAAAACACTCTTATTTCAAATTCAATGCGTAGTGTACTTTTTACAAATATATTATTGATTTGCTTCCTTATTAAATAGGGAACAAATGATAAAACAAATTTAAAAATTCACTTACTTGCGCTGCAAAAAGCAAACAGCCAGCTTTTTTGCAGTTCAACTAATTACATTTTCAACTTTATTACAGTATTTTCACTACTCAATTTGAAACTCAATTCGTGTTTTGTACTCCCACTTTTGATAATCAATGCGCATTCTGCCAATACGCCAATACGCCAATACGCACCTTATCTGGAGCTCTGCATGATACCGTAATTCAGCGAATCCATCTTGGCGAAGTGCATATGCCGTGACTTCACCGTATCACGGAAACGCTGCACCGTCTCAGAGAACCGACACTGGATTTTATATGGAGTAGGTAAATATATGTTGTTGCGAGCAGGTACGAATACCTATATTACCTGTATTAACTTCCGTACGTAAGGAGAGGAACTCTCTAAGATAGCAATAGTTCGTTCCAATCCTCTTTATACTGCTTGTATACCTACAAATGGCTAACATCAAGCTCTTTAACCTTAGCGATAAGCGCTAGCAATAAGCGCTAGCAACAACCCCAGCTAGCAATAACCCGCTAGCGATAACTTTCGGACCCATTAGCAATAGTTTATAACGGACCAAGCGTGTATTATACAAGGATACAAGGAACAAGATCACACAACGGACTGTGACGAATGTGTTGTATAGATAATAGTAATATAATAGAAAGCTACACTTCGAAAACAGAACTTGAAAAATATTAAACTACAAAAATAACACGAAAATGGGCAACTAGTGACCCCAAGAGGTACCCCAATTGTACCTGTCGCGTGACACGTGCATTCTTGTACATTCTGGATTCCGTATAATTGTATATTTGTGATGTGTGGTACTGTGTTGTATTGTTGTGCGTATTATTGATTTCACATCCCTGTGATTCCACATACCTGTGATTTCACACACTTGTGATTTTTACATACCTGAGATTTAGCATGTACATTTGCCATGTACAATGTGCGTGTAATAAGGGGGCTTATGTTGTATTGGTGGAAATACGTTTATGCGTGTCATTTTTGCGGATTTAAATATACGTCTATTTTATGAGCAATGTTTTACTGATGTCACGCCATATTTGCCACAGACTATGCATGTGTGTGGTAGAGAACTCGTTGACTGCGTGTGCTGGTTTCGCTAGGGAAAAGATACCTTTTAGTATTACGGATGTCCACTGTCCGTGCCAGCCGCGAGTTTGTCCGCGTGTCAGTGTTTCCATCATATAAGGGTACCTTCTGTAGGTGAAGCCAGTATACAGCGCCAGACCATACCATGGTCCTGCCCTGTTATGTATATGCTACGGGTTAGTGTTTCAGCATAGCCTGGTACTGGCCAACACGGATATATCAGATCGCATAATGGTGATGTTTTGTGTCGTGATATTTCCATAAATGACCACGATATTTAAGTTTAGTATGTGCTACACTCTCATTTGAGTGTATAGCCGTAGGACCGATATGGAGGGGTTTGGCGGGGCCAAGAAGCGACCTTCGCATTGTCGAGACCAGTCAAGTAGATTTCGGATTATGAGATCTGGGTCTATAGTGTGCAGATTTATGGTAGTGTGGGGTATACCATGTTGGATGGTATTTATTCCACGAGGGCTGTACACTGGTTTGGTTGAATTTAAGGCGTGGGAACATATATTTATGCCAAATATAACCCACGGGTGACATGGCAAAAGCCATGGTTTTGTAGTATTTATGTGAGATGTCGTACGAGGGGTAGGCATATTCATTATTCCGTGCATGGTTTCACTGGTGCGTATATAAGCGATGTCTCGCTATGTGTTGGCGGACACATATTTTCTGGTTACAGAAGACTAGTACTGTATTCACCAGTGACACGGAGGATTTTGGTATGTACCTACAACATTTTATTTCAGCTGTGATTTGCCGTTGTTCGATTCCCGTTTTAGTCTGTTGTGCATCCTGTCTGTCTGTCTGTGCGTATTCGTCCAGTAATTGGAGATTCATTTCATTTTTGTAGCCTCTTGAGAACGCTCCAGCGAGCCACATTGGACGTTTTGGGTCCACTCGTTGAGGGCAGACCCCAGTCAGTGCAGAGTGTCAGGTCGTCCGAGTGTCCGTACGTCTGTCTGACGCAGTGTGTCTAGCAGCTCCGGGTACAGGCCTGTATAGAGCAGTGTGTGATAGCTACATCGCGTTCAGCAGACAGTCACAGCCATAGTTTAGTGAAGTGAAACGCCATATACACATATCATATCATTATACTACCACCGAGTTGAATGTCACCTAAGTGAAACTTTTCCCGGCGTCTTAGCCATAGTGATAATCGCCATTTGTATTATATCGGAACTTTACATCCGGTCTACCACTTCCGGTATTACAACCCATTGATTCACCATGGATACTTTACATCCGGTCTACCGCATCCGGGTTGCTACAGTCGAGTGATACCATAGGAACTTTACCTCTGGTCCACCATTTCCGGAAATAATACTACCTTGGGAACTTTACTTCCGGTACCAGCTTCCGGAACATTATCGTTATTAACTATCATGTGATGTAACCACATCCGGCTTTGACTTTGACATTCATACTTTGGAAATATATTGCATAGGCAATACATATGTATACTTTGATAGTGTATGGTAATACTCCTATCATGGCATATCATGGCTAAAGGATTGTAGTAAGACTACATATATTGTTTATGGATTAATCCACTTGAAGTTGGATTATAGCCATATTGTTGACTAGACCTCATATTGCGGGTGAGGCAGACCTTGGGACCTTGATACTCGGAGGTTACACTATCTATTGAGATACGCCAGCACTGGGGTAGCTCAGATGATTGTCATTTGTCCTCCAATGATTCGTTATGCCATGTTATACTTGTATGTTATTTTCACTTTGATTAGCGATCATCAAAGTACTTGTGCATTCATACTATTGTCCACTACGGGACCATTGAAATACCACATACTGAGTTTATTCGTCTATAGCTTGTAAGTTGCGTTAAGTATAACAGTCGATTGGTTTACAACCTTGTAGTAATTGAATAGTATCATGCACAGTACAGTGATGTTCGCATATCAATGTGTCATGTATTCCTGTGTGTTACCCATATAATATTGTGTACATTATAAGTGATTAAGTGATTACGTGTACTTATCTACTCTAGCCTATCCCTTACACTTCAACTGCATTGTTACCACTTTTCGTTCATCTGATCAGACTATATTGGCCATAACGTCATAACAATTGAAGTATACTTGGTTCATATGATAATAGGGGAGACAATTTGTCTCGATCATTCCTGACCTTGGTAATGACCTTGACAGTACCCCTTAAGGGGAATGTGAGTGACGGGCATGAACCCCCGTCTATGTTGTCCAGTATATATGTCTCAATAATAGGAACACACCATTGAGTGGGGCACTTCTCCCGAAGCACTTGTAAAAACATTTGATTTATCCGGGTATGACAAAAATACTGCGAAAATGGGCGACTGGTACCCCATGATCCCCATATACACCCCTTAAGGGGAATTTGACGGCATGAATCCCCGTTTAAGTTGTCTAGTATATATGTCTGAATAATAGGAAAACACCATTGAGTGGGGCACTTCTCCCGAAGCACTTGTCAAAAATTATGTTTTATACGGGTAAGTCAAAAAATAACTCGAAAATGTGCAACTGGTAACCCCAGGACCCCTAATGCGACCCCTTAAGAGGAATGTGACGGCATGAACCCGCGTCTATGTTGTCTAGTATATATGTCTCAACAATAAGAACACACGATTGAGTGGGGCACTTCTCCCGAAGCACTTGTAAAAAGTATATTTTATCCGACAATGACACAAATAAGTCGAAAATGGCCAACTGGTGACCCCAGGACCCCTATTGCGACCCCTTAAAGGGAATGTGACGGCATGAACCCACGTCTATGTTGTCTAGTATACATGTCTCAACAATAGGAGCACACGATTGAGTGGGGCACTTCTCCCGAACCATTTGTAAAAAAGTATGTTTTATCTGGGTATGACAAAAATAACTCGAAAATGGGCAACTGGTGTCCCCAGGACCCCTATTGCAACCTCTTAATGGGAATGTGACGGCATGAACCCCCGTCTATGTTGTCCAGTATATATGTCTGAATAACAAGAACACACGGTTGAGTGGTGGGGCACGTCTCCCGAAAAATATGTTGTATCCGGATATGACAACAATTAACGCAAAAATGGGCAAATGGTGATCTGAGGACCCCATTGCGACCCCTTAAGGGGAATGCGACGGCATGAACCCCCGTCTATATTGTCGTTTTTATGTCTGAATAATAGGAACACACTGTTTAGTGGGGCACTTCTCCCGAAGCACTTGTAAATAATTGTGTTTACATAGACGGGGGGTGCTTCAGGAGACGTGCCCCACTCAATCCTGTGTTCTTGTTACTCAGACAGTTAATGATACATACTAGACAAAAAAGACGGGCGTTCATGCCGTCACATTCCCCTTAAGGTGTCGCAATGGGGTCCTCAGGTCACCAGTTGCCCATGTTCGTGTTATTTTTTTCCTACCCGGATAAAACATAATATGTTACATGCGCGTCGGGAGAAGTGACCACTCATTTTTATGTTCTCCTTATTCAGCTCAATGATGACAGCGTGTCATCCGGCGGATTCTGTTTAAGGACATATTAAACTACCGAAATCCATCAAAAAACGTTAGTAGTACCTTGGTGCAAGGTTGGCCCATTTTTGGGGGTCCCACGTCTCGACTAATATATACTAGACAGCATAGACAAGGGTTCATGCCGTCACATTTCCCTAAAGGGGTCACAATGTGTCACAAGTTGCCCATTATTTTTTGTCATCACGCATAAAACAATATTGTGCAGGTGCTACGGGAGAAGTGCCCCACTCAATTATGTGTTCCTGTTATTGAGATGATTATACTAGACAATATAGACAGGGCTAATGCCTTCACATTCCCCTTAATATGTCGCAATGGGGATCCTGAGATCACACGTTCCATTCAATCATGTGTTCCTATTATTCAGATATATGTATTATACAACATAGACAGGGCTTCATGTGCTTGATTTAAAATGTTCGTTAATGTGCATGTAGAGAAAAAACACATATTGGATATTTGAGACATCATCTGAGACAGTCTCCAAGTTTATCTTGGAAGCAAAGATTAAAATTTGGTTGTGAAACGGTTCTAGAGCATAAAAAGTACATAAGTAAAGATCATGGCTAGCTAAAAGTATAAACAATAACTTCAGTTTCTAATGTACACCGCAGTAGGTTATTGTGGTACAAGCTATAGTTTTTGCATTCCGTCAGAAGCGGGCTAACACAATACACAGGCAGATGCAAAGAAAGCATCCTTCAATATGTCTAGCAGTAGAATTGAAAATAGCAATGCTTGTTTAACGAGCCCCACTGGAACCCAGGTCACTAGTACGAATACCAGTATGCTAGCCGCTGCATTACAAGGCCTGACACAACCGATAAACACAACATTGTTAAATCCAATACTATGTTCATTTTAATAAAGGGTCTGTAAAAAATGATTAAGTTTGCCGGTAGATTACTATTGTCCATAATATACAGGTCAGGAACACGGGAGGGGTACGGTACGTTGGTACACTGTGATATGTTGTACATGACGGGGACAAGGGGGAGGAGTGACGACTGAGTGTACATTATTTGCCATGTTGTATATGTCAGAGACACCGTGACACGTTGTATATGTCGGCAACACGGAAGGAGTACGGCGCGCCGGTACATTATGTGACATGGTGTACAGGGCGGGGACACAGAAGGAGAACGGCACACCGGTACACTATGTGACATGTTGTATATGTCGGCAACACGGAAAGAGTACGTCCCGCCGGTACACTAAGTGACATGTCGTATATGTCCGCAACACGGAAAGAGTACGGTCCGCCGTTACACTATGTGCCATGTTGTAGATGTCCGCGACACGGGGTCGGGTTGGGGGGGGGGTACAGTACGTCGGTACTCTATGTGATATATTGTATATTTCGGCGATACGGGAGGAGTACGGTACGTTCTTACACTACGTTATATGTTGTAAATGACGGGTACACAGGATAAGTATGGCCTGCCTGTACACTATGTGACGTGTTGTAATGTTGTATGTCGGGGACACAGGTGTGGAAGGGGAAGTGCGGCCCATCGGTACACTGTGTGACTTGGCCGGCCGGTACACTATGTGACTTGGCCAGCCAGTACACTATGTGACATGTGGTACATATCGAGTGCGGTCCGTCGGTACTCGGTACACTATGTGAGATATTGTCTATGTCGGCGATATGGGAGGAGTACGATATGGGAGGAGTACGGTACGTTGGTACACTACGGTATATGTTGTAAATGACGGGGACACGGGATAAGTATGGTCTGCCTACAGCCCGCGGGCACACTATGTGACATGCTGTATAGGTCGGCGATACGGGAGGAGTACAGCCCGCGGGCACACTATGTGACATGTTGTATATGTCTGCGACACGGGAGAAGTACAGCCCGCGGGAACACTATGTGACATGTTGTACAAGGTCGATACCACACTATGTACCCGGCCACCTATGACAAAATGTTGCTACAAACATTTCCAATGGTCATTGACTACCAGAAATTTGCTGCTTTTGTAAAAGAATGGGATTTCCTTAATGTCACGTACTCTATGTAGCCAAGGTCCAGTGGTCGCAATAGGGGTCCTCAGGTCACCGGTTGCCCATTTTCGAGTTATTTTTCCATAGAAACATTCTTTTTTACAAGTACATCGGGAGAAGTGCCCCACTCAATCGTGTGTTCCTATTATCCAGACATATATACTAGACAATTTAGACGGTCGTTCATGTCGTCACATTCACCTTAAGAGGTCGCAATGAAGGTCCTGTGGTCACCAGTTGCCCATTTTCGAGTTATTTTTCTCATACCCGGATAAAACATATTATTTTACAAGTGCTTCGGGAGAAGTGCCCCACTCAACAGTGTGTTCTTGTTATTCAGATATATATACTATACAACATAGATGGGGTTTCATGCCGTCACATTCCCCGTAAGGGGCCGCAATGGGTGTCCTGATGTCACCAGTTGCCTATTTTCGAGTTATTTGTGTCATAGCCGGATAAAACATACGTTTTTACAAGTGCTCCGGGAGAAGTGCCCCACTCAATGATGTCTTCCTGATATTGAGACATATATACTAGACAACATAGACGGGGGTTCATGCCGTCACATTCCCCTTAAGGGGTCGCAATGGGGTCCACAGGTCACCAGTTGCCCATTTTCGTGTTGTTTTTTTCATACCGGGATAAAACATATTTTTTCACAAGTGCTTCAGGAGAAGTGCCCCACTCAATTGTGAGTTCCTATTATTCAGATATATATACTAGACAACATAGATGGGGGTTCATGCCGTCACATTCCCCTAAAGGGGTCGCAATGGGGTCCTCAGGTCACCAGTTGGCCATTTTCGAGTTATTTTTGTCATACCCTGATTAATATATTTTTTACAAGGGCTTCGGGAGAAGTGCCCCACTCAATCGTGTGTTCCTGTTGTTGGGACATGTATACTAGACAACTTAGACCGGGATTCATGCAGTCACATTCCCCTTAAGGGTTCCATATGGGGGTACTGGAGTCACCAGTTGCCCATTTTCGCGCTATTTTTGTCATACCCGGATAAAACATACTTGTTTACAAGTGCTTCGGGAGAAATGCCCCACGCAATCGTGTGTTCCTGTTGTTGAGACATGTATACTTTACAACATAGACGGGGGTTCATGCCGTCACATTCCCAATAAGGGGTCGCAATAGGGTTCCTGGGGTCACCAGTTGGCCATTTTCGAGTTATTTTTGTCATACCCTGATAAATATAGTTTTTACAAGTGCTTCGGGAGAAGTGCCCCACTCAATCGTGTGTTCCTGTTGTTGAGACATGTATACTAGACAACATAGACAGGGGTTCATGTCGTCACATTCCCCTTAAGGGGTCACAATAGGGGTCCTGGGGTGACACCAGTTGGCCATTTTCGAGTTATTTTTGTCATACCCTGATAAATATATGTTTTACAAATGCTTCGGGAGAAGTGCCCCACTCAATCGTGTGTACCTATTGTTTAGACATGTATACTAGACAACTAGACTGGGATTCATGCCGTCACATTCCCCTTAAGGGGTCCATATGGGAGTACTGGGGTCAACAGTTGCCCATTTTCGCGTTATTTTTGTCATACCCGGATAAAACATACTTGTTTATAAGTGCTTCGGGAGAAGTGCCCCACTCAATCGTGTGTTCCTGTTGTCTATACATGTATGTATACTAGACAACATAGACGGGGATTCATGTCGTCACATTCCCCTTAAGGGGTCCATATGGGGGTACTGGGGTCACCAGTTGCCCATTTTCGCGTTATTTTTGTCATACCCGGATCAAACATACTTGTTTACAAGTGCTTCGGGTGAAGTGCCCCACTCAATCGTGTGTTCCTGTTGTTGGGACATGTATACTAGACAACATAGACGGGGGTTCATGTCGTCACATTCCCCTGAAGGGGTCGCAATAGGGGTCCTGGGGTCACCAGTTGGCCATTTTCGAGTTATTTTTGTCATAACCTGATAAATATATTTGGTACAAGTGCTTCGGGAAAAGTGCCCCACTCAATAGTGTGTTCCTGTTGTTGAGACATGTATACTAGACAACATAGACAGGGGTTCATGTCGTCACATTCCCCTGAAGGGGTCGCAATAGGGGTCCTGTGGTGACACCAGTTGGCCATTTTCGAGTTATGTTTGTCATACCCTGATAAATATATTGTTTACAAGTGCTTCGGGAGAAGTGCCCCACTCAATCGTGTGTTCCTATTGTTTAGACATGTATACTAGACAACTTAGACGGGGATTCATGCCGTCACATTCCCCTTAAGGGGTCCATATGTGGGTACTGGGGTCACCAGTTGCCCATTTTCGCGTTATTTTTGTCATACCCGGATAAAACATACTTGTTTACAAGTGCTTCGGGAGAAGTGCCCCACTCAATCGTGTGTTCCTGTTGTTGGGATATGTATACTAGACAACATAGATGGGGGTTCATGTCGTCACATTCCCCTTAAGGGGTCGCAATAGGGGTCATGGGGTCACCAGTTGGTCATTTTCGAGTTATTTTTGTCATACCCTGATAAATATATTTTTTACAAATGCTTCGGGAGAAGTGCCCCACTCAATCGTGTGTTCCTGTTGTTGGGACATGTATACTAGACAACTTAGACGGGGGTTGATGCCGTCACATTCCCCTTAAGGGGTCGCAATAGGGGTCCTGGGGTCACCAGTTGGCCAGTTTCGAGTTATTTTTGATTTACCCGTATAAAACATAATATTTTTACAAGTGCTTCGGGAGAAAGAATAAGCTGTTATTGTGACAAAAAAAAACAACACAGTAGGTGTCTCAGCTAGGATACAGAAAGCATACAAGACAGATGAAGTAGTAAAAGTCTTATCCGTATAGCCAAGATTATCTCAGCTACATTTAATTTGACTTGAAATCATATCATTCATGACCTGCTTAAACCACAGGGCCAGTAAAATAAGTTCATTGTATTCAACTTTCAAGTCAATACGCATGCATTCACATTGTAAATCTTTAATGTGGGTTCAAGTGGGTGGGGTAATATTTAGTGTTGCGATGTTACCTGTCTTAAACTGCTTCACAACAGGATTCCAGACAATAATCTGATTAAAATGCTTTAACTTATGTATTAACTGAGTGAATATAATCCTCAGTTAAACATTTATTTAGCGATAGTTCTGATAGTTCGTGCCACCATGCACATGTCATAATGTACAGGCCGATTTCGGGACGAACAGCGTCGGAATGACTTGGAACCTCATAAAATAAAAATATTATCTAAATTTATGAATAGTAAATGCTTAATAAAATATTAAAGTATCTATTTCTGTGTAATTATGTTGAACTTACATAGTGAAATGCTTTTAATAGGTTAGAAGACACCAAATGGTGCGAAACCGCCCAGGGTGTATGCAAAAGTAGTCCGGTATAAAAAAATAGTGCGGGTGTTTTGAGGTCACAGACACCGTTTGCTTGCAAATCTTGATCCATTACTACCCAGTTTCACTTGAGGAACATTTTGGGGTGCCTTCAACACCAGTTTTCAGCATATTTGTAGCATTTAAAAGAAAACACTGACCCTGTTGGTCACTTGATGTAAACGGAGTTTCCGTGGCCAAAAAATGTACATATTGGAGGATATGACAAGGTTGGATTTTTCTTTCTTAGGAGTAAGTGAACCTATTGTTTAGTTCATGCAGAACCAGTACAGACTGGCTGCAGATCATGTACAAGTGGGTCCCACAGCATCCATACGAATAGTGAAAGTAGGAGAGACTGGCCTTATTGGATGGCATTCGGTTAAATTATATAGTAAAACTATTTGGTGGTGTCTAACCTAATACACCGATTTATGCAGAATATTCAGTTCGCAATAATCATCATTGGTTCATTGTTGACGACGGCAAACTGAATGAATAAAGCCGAGTAATCCGTACTACCGGAAAGAAACCCGCTGAGGTACTCCGAAACTATCGTTGACTAGTTTGATTTCAGTCTACAAATGATGTAAATTATTATTTAATAAAATATGTGTTTACCAACTCCCGTACCGATATTGACTTCGAAAGCAATTGCAATAGTTTCCGGAAGGATGGTCATATTATACACCAATCAAAGGACTGAAAGTCCTGAAATCCTTCGCAGTACGTGCTCAACCAGTTTAATATTTCACACAAAAAAATAATGTGGGTGCCACAGCTGTTACGCTAATATGTGTATACATGGTGCAAATGGAAGTCCAAGCTCGTTTGAGGGGGGGGGGGGGAGGGGGGGGGGAGAACAAATAAATGACGAATGGCTAGTATATGGGGCTAGCCGTACTGTTTATGACTTAAGTTATATTTTTTATAACTGCTCCCATCGAAAAGGTGGGCATACACATACGCCACACCCAAACAAAACAATATACATGTAGTATCAATGCAAGTGATGTATACACATACAGACTAAAGATATAATATTAATACGCATCCACAAACACTGGCATATCCACACACATGCATGCATTCACCTGAATAGCAAAGCAACCAAAACTGTACACCAGTGCTTGTATGGAGATGTATGAACGTCAGTCTACACTGTATGTCCCAACACCCACAGACCCAAACACACTGACCAATTTACACTTTTATTTGTGGATTAGATCTTCGCCAGTGCAAGCGCATGCACATGCGCGAACGTCAGTCTGCGCTGTACACTCGAGCACACACACCCACAAACACTGGCTGATAAATGCACGCATCCATATGAACAGCAAGGCAAACACTCTCTGCACTAGTGCAAGTAAATGTACACGCGTGAACTACAACCAACGAAAGCAAACACTGGCTAATCCATATGAACGCCTTGCACTAGTGAACCCACATGCAGATGTGTGAACATCAGTCTACACTGTACGTCCAGACACCTACCCGCAAATACACTTGCCAATTTGCAGTAATATTAGTGTGACAAGTGACCAATCTTCGCCAGAGCATGTGCATGCACACGCGCAAATGTCAGTCTACACTGTACACCCGTGCATACATATCCACTAACACTGGCCGACACATGCAAGCATTCAGATGATTTCGTCCACTTCTCTCTATAATTTGAACCCTGTCCCCGTGGTAATCGAAATGACTTGTTATCATGTAAGTAACAGTAGTACATATAGTAAAATATACATCAAGATCATTCTATACTGTGCCGCAAGCACCATTACCCTCACCACAAATGGACACCTTAAGTACTAACTACAGCTGCAGTACAGAAAGCCGATTGTAGTTGTGTACTGCATCAGAAGACCACCTGCCCATCTTTCGTATGGCTTCTTCTGAATGACATTCCAACAGAGCGGTACTAGCAGCTCCAATCCGAAAACTATGAGGCTTCTAGCGTGTCGAATCAAAACCCAAAAACGTGACCAGAATTTTCATTTTTTTCATGACAAATGAATATATGACCGGCAAGCCATTTTGAAATTGAAATAGGGGTCCAGATGTGTGTCGGAAAACACGACGGTATGCATACAAGGCTAACACGGGGCAGAACTGATTTTGTCGACATGAAAATTGCAAAATAATTGGCGATGTACCTTTCTTATGTTTGTAATGATGCAACGTAATATTGAATCCACAGAGATTTCCCTCAGCCACCTGAAGCACATGTGATGGATCTGATGACATTTTCTGGCACAATTCTCCCATTCTGAAGAATCCATTATATGCTAATAGAACAATTGCCCTTAACAACAATTGATATGACTGTGTATTGATGGCCTTAGGAATAGACTCCAATAGCTGCCTTATAATGTGTTTGGTAATTGGTAGGCGGGAATACTCACTACCTTTTAGGTTTGAAACCCCTTTTAGGAACTTGCGTACCAAGAATGTGTCCAATGGGTCCGCAAATCCATGCAATTTATGTGTAAAAGCTATAGCTGAAGCATGTGAAACAATCGTGCTCGATGCATATCCAGATTCAAATAAGAAGGACAAATAGTTTACTAAATCATGTGTTAAGACTGGCAACATCGGGTCACGTTTTTGGGTATACCAATAATCACGAAATTGAAGCCAATATTTTAAATATGAAAATCGGGTTGATTTCGCCAGACATGAGGCCAATACATGGATAGACGTGGCACTCAAACCCGCAAGTACTCTGCCGGAATCTGACACGGCATTTGGTCCAGCCCCGGTGCACATTGTCTCGCTTTCTGAAATTCAAAACGAAACAAACAATCAGCTACCGTATTATCTTTTCCTGGTACATGTTGAGCACGGAAAACAATATTGTGACGCATAGCGGCAATAACCAATCGCCGTACAAGTCTCATAATCTCCGGTTTTTCCGACGACATCTTATTTATCACAAACTGTGTGCACTCATTGTCAGTAGAAAACAGAATTCTATGATTTGCCATAAGATGACCCCACATTTCAACAGCAAGTACAATAGGAAATAGCTCCAATGTATTGATGGTAAGGTGGGACATACTATCAGGCCATGGACCGTAACACCACTTGGTCCCGAACACTGCCGAGAACCCCCGGGTAGTGGCCGCATCAGTCCAGAGATGGAGAGTATCAGATGAAACCCAATCATCAAATAAAAACAATGACTTTCCATTGAAACAAGACATGAAAACATTCCATGCAGCCAAATCAGCCCTAGCCTCTTGAGTCAAACGTATTTTATAGTGTGGTTTTGCAACACACATGGTCAGATCATGCAGACGTCGCAGAAAAATGCATCCGGGAACTACTACCATTGTGGCGAAATTCAGCAGGCCCAACAAGGACTGTAACTCGCGTAAAGTAACGTTTTTCCGTTTCTGCATATCACTCAGAGAATTCACGAATTCTATCAACTTTGTTGTCTGGCAATTTGATAACCATTGCCTCCGAATCAACTTCAATACCATATATGACGATTCGTGTAGTTGGGCTAACTGTCTTGTCTGATTTTAGCGGAATTCCTAATTGAGTGCATAGCGACACAAATTGATCTAATGATTGCTGACATGCGGATGAGTTTGGTTTTCCAGCCAAGAAAAAATCACCAATCAAGTGACTGATGTTGGCATTAAATTTTGTCTGCATGATCCAATGTAGAGCCTTGCTAAAACACTCAAATGTTTGGCAGCTTGAACTCAACCCAGCCGGAAGACAACGGTCCATGCAAAATGCGTTCTGACCATTACCGACGGGAAAAGAAAAGCCCAAAAACTCGTAATCAGCTGGGGATATGGGAACCAAGCGGTATGCCATCTCAATGTCAGTTTTTGCCATCAATGCAGCATAGCCGAGCCGTCTGACTATTTCCACAATGTTATCAATGGATTCATAGGACATCTGTGTGAAATCTTTGCTTATACAATCATTAATGGACTGACCGACTGGGAAAGAGAGATCATGAATAAGCCGGAATGAATTGGCTTCCTTCTTGGGAATAAGACCCAAGGGTGAACACATTGGATTTGCAGGCGGGACTGCAAACGGACCCAAAATTCTATTCGCATCAAGTTCTGTCTGAATTTTTGACCGGAGAACATCCATATTATCCAAGGACGAACGGTGATTCTTACAGCATCTGAGACTGCGAGGGCCCCCATATGGGACCCTAAATCCAAATGTAAACCCAGAGATGAGGAACTCTCGTTTCACAGTATCATACCCATGCAACCACTCACTGAACTTACCAACGTTTATTGGGGTTGGGAGTGTTCCTGCGGAGGGAGTATGGGTTTGGTGCACGAAAGGGCTGATCCAATGGTACCGGAAATCTAACCGGTGACGGGGCAGTTGGGCTCCCCACATACCGAGGGGCAAGAGGCTGATCAATTACTGGTGGAGCTGTGCGCGCGATAGGACGAGTACTGTTGTATGGTCCCCTAGGACTGACAAGAGCAAAACACCGAAACCTGGGATGCTTGGCACCACAGTTTGAGCAGACATGTGCAAATGAGCACATTGGCTTCGTACAATCTTGCCGTATATTGTATGGCCAACATGGGGCACTAGGTGTGGAATTGATGGCTGCAATTGAGGCTGTCGCTCCTTTCAAAGTGATAGCTCTCAACCACAGCTCTTGGTGCAACGCACCCCATGGGAGTGGCTGATACTGGCGGTGGTCTCTAAATGACCTATCATAATAGGTAAAAGCTCCCTGACCATATGTCTTTGCCAAATCTTGGACAACTGTGATGTATGACAACAAGCCAGACACGGAATCAGGGTGACGCTTCGTATAAACTTCTATAAAGATGTAAAAGGCCCGAAGCCACAATTCAAGAGACAGATATATGGACTTAGGCTTTGAGGCCACCCTAACTACTGTGTCCGACTCATCCTCCAGAACACTGACCCGGACATTATCCGAGCTAACATCAGGCAAAAGCTGGGACAGGTCAACAAACTTGTCCTCCCATATTTGCAACCTCAGCTTGTCCGATACATGATAGGACAAGCCAAGGTTGTATCCAAGTTTACTGGCAAGGGGAAGCTGAGGATTGACACAACTGCTACAATCATTTCTATTTGGCACGTTAGGTGAGTTGTCACCTGCAAATTGTTGCAATGAGTCCCAAACAGACGACACTGTAATTTGGAGAGGCTCTGCCTCATTGCTGGTTGAGCACCGCTGTTGGTCACTGTCGCGGACGGCTGACTGCAAGTGGTGTAGGTGCCATCGGTATGCAGCTGCATTGGCGGGACCGACAGCAAGCCACTGTCCCTAAGTTTAGCGAACAACTTGTCCACTTTACGGTCTTCCATCATGTCCATAGCACCCGTGCCACTGCTACTGCCCACATCCACGTGACCGGAAGTTGTGGACTCTGCGGTCTCCACGACAGCAGATCGACCCCGCAAATGCCTGGTTTTCGCCCGGGCCTTCGGCATGACCTCCGGTGAATGTGCAGTGAACTGAAATACCAAAAAGCATGTACAGTAATATAACCGGGCGCTCTTCAAGACCTGCAAAGACTATTCTAGGTTGGCGCTAAAATTTCTGGAAAAACTAGTCGCAAGCTTTCTGAGACTAGTGAACGTTCAATACTCAATTGCTAAATTTTGCTTCTGAATTTGCAAAACATCACAATTTTTCAATAACAAGCAGCCATGTTATCAACGTGGATACGGGTAGTGCCAACCTAGGATATCAGGCTGAATCCGACAGGGATTACATTTTCGTGTATCTCAATTTTACTATAACATGAACAAGAAGTGCATGTTACCACTAAGCTAATCCCCTCGTCGGGCCTGGATAGTAAGTCCCATCCGTGCCCATGTGCAATTTGGACAATACATTATGTTCAGGTATACACTGTTGCCAAGCATTATTGAAATCCATCAAGTGGATAAAAAAAAAGGCTAAATGTTTTACAGACAGACACACGGACATAAGACAAACGCTATATCCCCTTTGCTATGCAAGGGGATAATAATCACCGACACAACCATTATTTTGAACTAATTGCTGTAGTTATTGCGTGCGTGCAACAACTGATAGAGAACAATATAGTGCCCAACCAGCGGTATCTCCATTAATATATTATTAATATCATGATTACATTGAATCAAACATACATGTCAGATGTGACTGCATTATTTAACTTTATTTTCAAAATGCAACAGCAGCACATACATGATTAATGAGTACACACACCAGTGACGTCAATTCATTTTAAAAACAAATTAATATTAAGTAGGACACAGTGATTTGAAATTAATTACTTCAAGTGCAACAACAGCACATATATTGAATCAAACATGACAAATGTGACTGCATCATTAACCTGAGTTTGAGAGTGCAACCGCAGCACATACATGATTATTGAGTACACACACCAGTGATCTCAATTATTTTTTAATATTAAAGTAGGACACAGTGATTTGAAATTAATTACTGCAAGTGCAAAAACAGCACATATCTAGTGGAGTACACAAACCAGTGTATCTCACTTACTAAAGTGGGACTGTGACCACAGTACTTGACTTAATGAGGGTATTTTTGTGCAACAGCAGCACTTCCATGATTATTGAGTACACACATCAGTGATCTCAATTAATAGATTAATTATCAAGATTATTATGCTAACTTGTGAAGCATAATAGTGCCGTGAAAGGTCCAACAACCGCACATGTACACAATTGTAGAGCACACACATCAGAGTACGTAGAATAGTATAACATTAAATGAAAATATTTGTTTTTAATTTAATCTACGAGAACCCTTAACACCAAGCACCCTGGCATCGCGCCCTGTGTCACCTCTTATAATCATTATGATATTAAGCATGCTGCATATATCATATTATAAAACATAAAAACATAAACATAAAACACTCAACATGCTCAGCAACAAAGGAACTGAGAGGTAACAAGCCATCTGATAAAAGAAATGTTACATTAGTTTAGAAAACCAGTGACAAAAGTTACATTAGTTTAGAAAACCAGTGACAAAAGTATCAATGCAACCACCTGTTTGTCCATGTTGTCATGAGCTGATGGTAGAATAATCTACCAATGGGAAAGACGCACCACGCAGTCACGGACTCTCCGAAAGTATTTCGGAAAACCGACATCCATCGACAAGTGGATCCCATCCGTATAAAACACATTGGAACTGGAATTCCACAATCCCGTTCGGTGTCGCCAAATATACACCGAGGAATCCGTCTCCTTAACCAGTTCCTTGAGGTGAATGTTAGCCGCCATAACATGTGCATTATAATCCTTATATGGGGTGGTCTCGTCTAAAGACCTGGCATATTCCAACTTTCTTTACGTGAAGTACATTACAGAGAAATTTGGCATGACTGAGCAGATGTTGAGCAAACAGCTCGGGTGCATATCCCGGATCACGCAAATCATTTGAGACAATGTCCAACACAACAATATCGCACCCACGTACGATATAGTCCTTTTCATGTAGCCTGAAAATTTATCATTGCGTAGCAACAGACCCCCGTAACCAATAATGTCAACATTAAATTTTGATGTGTCCAACCCAAGATTTTGCCTCTCTGTCTGCACGTCAACAAATGATTTCAGTCTTTTCGGGAAACTGTGACCAAACACACATACTCTAAGGGGCTCCGACATGGTTTCGATGACTTGTACACAAAGATTAATGTTCAAAATATGCGGAACTTATTCAGCATATGCGTGTAAATTTACGTGTAAATGCAGTAATCTAATTTCGACGGCATACACAGAACATCTAACGTCTCATCGATCTTAACTTACGGTGCTACACGACAAGGGTTGACTTATCAGAGTGGGGCCCCTATGGCCATATGCTTAAAACATGTTCAAACGTGTGGGAAACAGTAACTAATGTCAACACAGATCAGCTGTGCAAAGTAGGTCAACAAGACAACACAGTTGAAACAATAACACACGGCAACAACAGCCGTAAAGCGTAACACGAGACAGTGGATACACAATCGATATATACTTAATTTTATGGAGCCAAACAAATGTTCGAATTAACGTATAACATCAAGGATTAACCAATCTTTAAATTTCGTTTTCAGTGGCTTTCTTTAAACAATGGCGACAGTAATTTATGTTGTCACGTAATCAATTCAGAACACGCAACTCATGTAGGATTCAGGGGAAATACCCTTGTTGAGCAAGCCGTGGGCCCAAACCGTATTATCTGCAATAATATACCTATATACTCCATTTAAAATCAATATATTCGTTGAATCAGTATACAGTATCAATGCTGCAAAAACAATATTTAGCTTGACAAACATGATTGTTCAAAGTAATTTCACCTTGACCTTGGACATGAAGGCCACATGGATGTGGTACATGTATGGAATGAAAATATGGATGATGATAAGGAAGCATATGAAGTTTGAAGTCAATCTGACTTACGGTTGCAAAAATACTTTAAGGCAAATCGTACGGATGCAAATGTCTAAGTAATTTGACCTTGACCTTGGAAATGAAGGCCGCATGAGTGTGGTATGGAATGAAAATATGGTTGATGATAAGGAAGTATATGAAGTTTGAGGTCCATCCGACTTTCCGTCACAGAGATAATGGGTATCCAAACTCTTTAACGTGGACGGACGGAATTACGAAAACTATATACCCCTCGACATACTTTGTATGCCGGGAGGGGGGTATATCTATAGTTTTGTATACACAGTTTCAACTTTATATATTTTACAACAATTACAAACAAGACCGAGCAGTCATGCATGGAACACGACAGGTGACATATGTCATCAGTCCCTTTTTTCCTGTCACAGTCATAGCTCAGGAACTAGACTGGTGACATATGTCATCAGTCCATTTTCTCCTGACACAGTCTCCTAAATTTAAAATTCATATCATTTTCCAATTCAAATAGGAATCCTCAGCGATTTGTAACCCGGAGGTTATATAAAAACGTTTTACTTTCACTTTCATTTCAGCTACACATTCAATTTTAATTTATTGAGTAAATGATGCCGAAATATTTATTTAAATTAATATCTAATTATTTAAATATACTTTTTTTAATTCATAATACAAATTAAAAGTCATGCAGGGCATGATGTTATTAGCCGATCAAATCAGGGTTCAATATATGTCCACATTTTAGTAGTTACGGAATCTCAGGGAAAAGTGAGAGAAGTGTTGATTTCCTCCCCAACCAAATTCTCCCAGTTATATTTAGTAAATTATTATGGATTTGCCATTTACTTGGCGTCCATTTTGAGTTTTCTGACAATGGAGTATATTAACTGCAATATTATTCCAGTTGAAATAATTAACCTTTGAATATAGGTGAAGGCGCTTAGCATTACACAAATATGTAGCAAGTCAACCGAAATCTCATAAATACCCGATTTTTGGCGGCCATCTTGAAAATATGATAATAATATACTGAATATTAGTGTAGTTTACGTAAATTCTTTAATATATCCATCTTAAATGTTTTTGAACAACTTACACCAATTTCCAAGTTAAGGACCATGACCTACCTATTGGCTCATATATTGGCAATTTTCGACTTCCGTCAAGCATAAAGTTCAATGACCTTGAAATGACCTTGAACTTGGTTTAAAAAAATGGCACCCGGATTTTTTGAAAACGTTATACATTCAAGTTTATAAAAAAAACCTGGTGCCATAAATTAACATGAGGTGCCGAAATCTTATATATATATACCTATTGCCCAGACTGTAGAAAGATGCCAGAATTTAAGAAAAACAAGCGTGTAAAAAGGTGATTAATTTGGTGTGCAAGTACTGTATGTGAACTTCAATGTATATATTGCCAACGCAGATATACTGTCTGTATAATCGAGACGCACCATGTGATTTTGTACCTACAAACAGGTGCGCCATTTCATGAAATATGCTGAAAGTTGATGAAATTCTCAAAGCAAATGCGGAATAGAATTCTGCATTTGCTCTGAAAATTTCGACAACCTTCGGTCTCATTCCAGGAAAATATCGTAAATTTTGTAATTTTTTTATGAAATTACGCCCATTTTTGTAGGTACAAAATCACATGGCGCATCTTAATTATCATTATTACACTGGTGCTGCACTCCGCGCCGGTGGAAAATGTAAGACAATCCACTTGAAAAATACAATATGCGCCATTATAAAATGTTTCTAGATGAGTGTTAAAGAATCAATAAAATTACTACTCGTCTTGAAACATTTTTACAATTAATGGCGCCTATTGTATCTTTCAAGTGGATTGTCTTGAAATGTTTCCATCGGCACGGAGTGCAGCACCAGTGAAGTAAGTGGACTGTTTCTCTAACGGTGCATCACAAATATAGAAAAGTATATGTGACCGTGACTTGAGAAAAAGGCCTTATGGGGTTTGATTAATCTGGATATTAATCTGCTAGCACACTCCTGTATGTGAATGTGCAGGCTGATCTGTGCCTACACTGGTCATATTACCATTGAAAGGAAGTAATATCATGCTTACTATGAGTGTTTATACTTTATTATTGCATGCTTTATGTGATAATCATGATAATCGAATAAATGATAAAGTATACATGTTTAGCTTCTATTAAAAATGGTTTTGAATTGGGATATGTATATGATTTTAAGTTCAAAAGGTGCCAGCAAATCTGATGAAGAAATTCCACACCCCTCGCCCAGGAATACCAATTCAGCGATTTCGGTCGGCTGCCGGCATGGTACAGATAAACAGGTCGGCTGTCGGTCGTTATAGTCGACTATACCGACCGACAGACAACCTGTTTACCGGAACCATGCTGGCAGCCGACCGAAATACAGAATCGCTATTTCCTTGAAATCAATAGAAAAGTAAATGTTTGATGGCGAAATAAGTGAATCAGAAAAAGAAGATTTCAGTATTTACAAAAGGACACGAAGAAGTGCTGTGACCAGTGTAGATCAATTTGGTTCAGCTAAAATCAACAATTGAGTCACACAAATTTACTAGTCCACACGAAACGGTAACAATTGTGTCAGTGACCGTCTTACCAAACTTATCCTTGTTCATGAGACAATTAATGGGAAGACAACTGTTCAATATAGTATATTTCTGTCGAACTGAACCAATAACTCGTTCCACATGTATTCTTGAGTGGGCAGGTTTACGCGTTGATTCCACGTCCAGAGGGGATAGCTGATCACGACCTTCCGTAAATGCTGGAATTTTCATTTCTGCAGCTACCGAGCCAACACTGTCCTTGACATCAAATCCTCTGTCCGCCAACACTAAATCCCCAGGTAATAACTTGGACAGGAAGGCACTGTTCTCTGTCACAAACTTGTCACTCACACGACCACCCCATGCTTTCGATATGAAGGATACACTGCCCTGAGGAGTAATTATAATTAGAAATTTCACAGTGTGGTAGTGTTTGTATGAAGACCAGGTTTCTGCTCTGGCTTTCAAACCACTTGGTTTCTCAATAAATACCTCAAAACAATCAATTATCACTGCACACCTGTGGCCGAAGTACTTCCTAAATTCCATTGGCATGTTTTTTCTCAATGTCTCGCGCTCTGGCCATCTTATGAGTTTCTTTAGCCGCGTGTACATACAGTCAATTGTCCGTGTAAAAGTCTAGATATTGTTGATTGAGTAGTGTCAAATTCATACGCAAGAAAGAGATTTGACAAATTTAGTCGCAATTTCACTAATGTAAATATCATGATCTTGAATTTGGGCATGACCAGACTGGATGGCAGGTGATGCTCCAGAAAATTAAACAATATAGATAGAACTGTGAATGATGGTAATCCTGTTAAATGTTTCACCTTCTCGTCACTACCCTTGAAATAGCTTTCAGTGAATTTAGTTTCCAAATGGGCCACTTTTTCCTTCAGCTCCCCATTCTCTGTACGCAGTTCCTGCAGCTCCAGCGACATAGCCTCCATGAGTGGACCATCAACATCAGTCTGAGACTGAACGCCGTCTTCATCAACGCTGTCACCCATATCCACACCCGTCTCAGTGTGATCAGGTCCAACAATAGTTGTGGATTCAGCTGGCTTCCTTCTCTTCTTTTCCTGCTGCCGATCATATCTTGATGTAGATGGTGCTCGCTTTTGTCCGCCCAGATTAACTGATGGTGCCTAGTTTGGGTTGAGATGGTCATACAACTCTGCCTTCTTTCCTGAAACATATACATGATATATATTAAAAACAAATAAATACATGTGTACTTGTCGGATATTGTAACTTTGCACATTTAGTTACAATATAATAACTTTTTATTATTTCTTCTTGGAAGTATATGTTGCATACACCATCTGAACATTCTTGTGGAGACGGTTCAGATGAGTGGTCACAACATTTACATGCACATTTGAGGAGAAATAAAAAAGAAAAGGTGTACTTTAAGTCTTATGAAATATCACTGAAATATTGACAATTTATGGTAAATGTGATACATATGACATGCGCCATTTGATTTTGCATGTACAAACATGTGCGCACTTTGATGAAAAATATTTACAAAATTTACAATATCTTTCATAAATAACATTGAATGGTGACAACATGGTGACATTCTGCATTTGCTCTGAGAATTTCATCAACGTTTGCCATGATTTACAGAAAATATCGCAAAATCTGTAACATTTTTCATGAAATTCCACACAAACTGCAATTTTGTATTGTCCGAGGTCCATCAAAATACACCATCTCGCACGTCTTAAGCATGTTAAGTACAGTGACAGCACGGGTATCAAACATTATAATTCAGTGGGTGGCCGCAGGGCTCCAGATAAGGAATTAGTAATTGAGTATTGTTACTCCATCAGTTCAGAAGCAATTGGGTATTTCAAAATTTTAATTGGGTAAAATTAAATCACACTACTGTTTACACATCAACGGAAAACAATTATTGAATAGTTTGTTTCGAAATGAAAACATATCTTCGCATTTCATTAGAATTGTCTCCTTGGATGTGTTTTCATGGAAAAATAAGAAAAATATGCTATATTGTGGTCTGTTTATTGTTTTCTGCAACATGATAAAGGTATCACAATTGTTCTCATTGCTTTTTGATACTCACTACTTCTGATTTCAATTGGGTTTTGGCAATTTTAATCGGGTATTTACGCAAATACGCAGCTTATCTTGAGCTCTGTGTGGGGTTCACACACAATATAATGATTACAGCAGTTTGCATTGTCTCACCAGCTGACAAGTAGAACTATCGGATTATTTATAATATCAAGGACTTACCATTGACAAAATGAGCCGAATACACCCGAATATTTTGGATATTCTTGTGCCCAAATTCTTGCCCAATTCTAGCCGATTCGAACTCAGTTTCTCGCATTCGCTTTGTGAAGTGTATCGTACTGTATATGCTGTGTAACGTCTAGTCGCTAACACACACGACGTGTAATTATCAAAAAATTGCTAACACCTCTTTGGAAAGTTTGGATTTCCGCGCGAACTGTTTTACTAAATTCATTATAGATTAGTTGATTTTTTCAGTAAAATGGACACTGATTAATCATATCGATGGCTCAAGATGATTAAAACAGTATGTAACTGTCAAAAAAAAACAATGTTTCTGCTTTAAATCATCATCATTTCGCTGTCCAATGTCGGATTTTATCAAGCCATTCAGAATGTAAGCTTTAATCTGATTGGTCATTCAAGAAAAACGTCACAGGTAAATCCCCTCCCTACTATATCATTGCGCAAAATATCAACATACATAACAAAGAACTCATATTAATACATAGCAGTTAATAGTTTATAAAGTATACACAAACTTTTGCAATAATACACATATAGCACAAAAAAGCAAACAACACATGTATTACGCTGAAACGGTAAGATAGCTCGCTGTTTTACTGTTGTTGAGCTACTTTTTTATGGCGTAGTACCGCGTGTTTTTCTAAAGTTAAACCCGCAAACAGTGACACTGCGACCGCCACTTAACTCATTAGCATATTATCTGCAATTACTGAGAATTTCCATATAGTTACTTAATCCGAGCTAATAGCTCGGATAAAAACAGAAGTCTGAGCTCATTCGCAATGAATATGTATTTCGTATGAGTTCTGATGTTTGTTGGTCAATTGTCGAGGTCATTTAAGAAGCGATATGAATGTTTTTTCGAAATCAATATCGGTGATTACTATGGGGATTAAATAAGGGAGGTAATTCCAGAGCTGGATCCAGTGACAATTCCACAGAACATGTACAAACGGCATATTTTCTTTTACAATTAGTGTACGTATATAGTGTATACTGTTATGTCGTTAGTTTAGGGTTTGTGAAAGTTGTTGCTATCTATAGACCACATACAACAAAACTGGGGTTGGTTCATTTTTTTTATATAAGCCATATGGCCGCCATCTTCAAATTCAAAATGGCCACCATTGAAATTTATATTTTGAGGTCAAAGTCATTATATGTGGTGTTTTTGCAGCGGAAAACACATTATTATGGACAAGAAATATTGGCAGAATGAGTTCAATACATTTTGAGATACCAGCCATTTTGTTTTTCAAAATGGCCACCATTTCAAAATTGGAAATCCAATATTTAGTTTACATTTATGAATGTCATGGTAAGATTTTGTATTTTACTTCTGGTTACACGCGTATTTCTTTGAACACAGTCAGCTGAGATTATTTCTAACTGGTGTTGTGCTAAGAGTAATCTTTATCTTCAAAATGGCCACCGAAACTAAGTGTGTTATGTACATAGCCACATCGAAGATTTTTATCACATTCTAGTATTTCTGTGGCTGTACTTATTCTTTCTTTCAAATTATATTTTTATTGGAACATATGCGTCTGCTTGAAAATATATCTTATACAACATATAACAAAACCGAAGTTTTTTAAGAGCCGCATGGCCGCCATTTTGAATTTCAAAATGGCCGTCTTTGAAATTAATTTATATTTAACGTCAACGTTGATATTTTGTATGTTTCTTCTTCTTATACTCATAATACAATGAACACACAAACTGTTGAGATTATTGCTAACCAGTACTGTGGTACCAGACACCATTATCTTCAATATGGCCGCTGGAAATAAGTTGTATTACGTATTTACATGTAAATCTATCTCGTATCACGTATTGTTGTGGCTTATAGGTATGTGTATGTGTCTTCAAATGATATATTGGTCAGCACATGTGTTTTCCTTTAAAATAAGAAGATGAAAATATGGCAAACCATCCATTTTATCCATAAAGTGTATATTATGGTATTGTATATTGCATTGTAAAGGTAAATACTCATGAGAAAGCGTCTGTTACGGCGATATGATGTACCATCTGCCGTCTGTAAGAACTGGCATCGCGCTAACAGACTGCAACTGGTCTCAACAGTTTGCTGTATTTTATGGAGTCCAACTTGGTCGCCAATGTTTAGGTATTTTAATGTTAAAGCTACTATGCTTTTATCATAGCGTTTCTTGCTATGTTGATGACTGGATCTGATCTTATCACAAATCGAAACATGTACTGGAAATACCTGCTCACAAGTGGTCAGTAAACTTGATAGAAGCCGCTGTCCCATCAATAACTGTGCAGGTGACCATTCTGTGCCGGTTATGGGAGTTTTTGAAATCCAAGATGGCGGCCAAAGGAATAGTAAAAAAATGGAACCAGCTCCAATTTTGTTCTCCGTGGTCTAAAGACAAAAAAAAACATTTGTTACAAAAATGTAGCAATATGTGGCTGTTACTGGAGAAATCGGGATCATTGAATGTGTGACTAGTGAAGCTCCTGATTTTTTAATTTTTGTATAGCTACTCATGCATAGATTGGAGGCTCTTGTCATAAGTTTAGTTTCCAATACGCGATCCTCTCCAAGTGCAATAGACAGCAGCACACTCATTTGTTGCGGGCGTGAATGTGTTAATGTATACCGTGAAACGTGCAATTACATGCGTGCAAGAGTCTAACGCGGATGAAATTGTTATTAAAGACTTATAAGCACATGGTTACGGAGCCCAGCAGGGGATTTAGAATTATTTTTAATTGAACAATTTAATTCAATTTAACAATTCCTTCCCACGAAATAACAATTGGTAATTCGTGGGAACGAATTGTTAATTCGTGGGAACGAATTGTTATATCGTGGGAACGAATTCTTAATTCGAGGGAACGAATTGTTATTTCGTGGGAACGTACATGGCAGTGTTAAATACTAACGCGCGTGAAATTCTTAATGTATATATACGAGCGCAATGTGCAATTCAATTCCATGCGGGCAACAATTAGAGCGCAATAATTTGCATTTTTGTAGGTAGTTTCACTATTTACATTAATAAGTTTTACAATGTTACGCGCCGTACAGTTACAACACGTGTGACTAGCATAGAGACTATCAGTCTAATGTATTTCGATATATAGTTTATCAGGCAAGGCTACGAAACTCGTAAGATTTCCGAAACTCGCCGAGGAATTCCTATCATGCCCGCAGTTACTTTAACGGCATGTCAACAGCTACGGTCATTTTAGACCGGGTTAATTGGGTCGAATCCCATCGTTTGCATGACCGAATATGTCAAAAATACCAAAATCAGAACTGAATATTTACATGAAAATTATATATTCTACCCTGATATTAGAATACTAGTATCCTGCTCTGGTGTCAGGTCCTCACCACACCATAGTCACTTAACATCACTCCCTAAAAGGAATATGAGTAATACAAATCTTACTACTTTCATCATGGGTTCAACACTCAAGTAACAAGATCGCCAAATATGGGCCAAACCAGTAGCCTATTTCACCAACATTGCAAAGTATACTTTTCTAGCAAAGGATACTTTGAGGGAGTAATCATTTATTTTTCCTGAAATGAATTAGTTTACATAGAACTAACGACTGCATATATTTGATGATTACAAGTATGCAGAATCATTATACTGAATGTATTACATTATCACAGCCAAAATGGCTGTGATAAGGTAATACATTCAGTATAATAAAAATTAATAAATTTATCCTAAAATTTTAAATTTCTCCCTCAAAGTATACTTTGTTAGAAAAGTATACTTTGCGATGTTGGTGAAATAAGCTACGGGGATATCGGGATTCCGGTAAGGATGAACACGTTAGATTACCCTTCTCATGCTTCCAACCTTCCGCCTACTCGTGAGAGAAATCCAAGCGCTGTGACGGCTTATGTTTTGTGGACGATGAACTAAATGAACAAGCAGGGCCCGGTTGCTCAAGACATTTGTTAGCTTAACAGACTGTTAAATCCTTAACATTTTGAGCAACCGGACCCTGAACATTGCGTCGAAGAGAATTTGTAAGTAGAAAAATGCAGATCCAATCAAATAATTATGCCACGGAACCCCTATTTTTATAATATAAGCAAAAATACTGTTTTGTACAGACAGTTTCTCCAGTTGTGGGCCACATATACAATGATGATTTTATATTAGTCAACAATGCAAAAGTATTAGCTTCACTCAGGGACAACACATTCATATTCGTTCCAGCTTCACTACGTTCACACGCGTGTTGTCCTTAAAATCACCGTTTGCCATTTGTCATTCCAAGGCTGCGTAATAGAATATCTCTTCTTGTTGATGGAACTTGACACGAGCTGATAAAATTGCTATAACGCCTAGAGTATATACATCTGGAATATGTGTCACTGTCAATGCTATGAAGTCACATGATGCTAGCTGAGTGGACATAGATGTATGCACATGAATAGTTGCGGAAAGAAACTCTGCAGAATACTCCCGTATCGTCCAGGACGCTTCAGGAGTATTCTGCAGTTAATTATCGAAACTAGTGCATGTCCAATATTTGTCAAGCTTTAAGTCAAGTTTTATTTCAAAATACATTATACTCGAATAGTGTGCTTTAAATCAAGCAAATCGGTTGCCTGAGCTGTGCTGAGTCGAGATTACCAATAGATGTTCAGAAACGTTGACATCATGGCAAGTTTAACGCAGGTTGTTGTGTACTTAGTGCATGTACACTTACACTTGAATGGCAATAGCTGAAGCCCACCACCACCCCCACCCCACCCCCACCACCACCACCACCACCACCACCCCACCACCACCTCTCCGCAACGCCGATATGGTGAGTGGAGGCACACAAAAAAAACCTGATTGTGTGATTATGATGGTCATGATTGATTTATTGAATGTGATATGTTATGTCAATTCAACAGTAAGACCATATATGAGACACGCCATGGGATTTTGTACCTTCGGACATCTGCATATTTTCATTAAATACGTTTACAAAAATTACAATATTTTTTTATACTGATTTAAAGTTGACAAAATGTTCAGAGTATATGCGGGATATAATATAGGAATGAATGGCCTTTTTGTGGAATTTATCGGGGTATAAACTTGGAAAAGTCGCGGGAATACTGGACGAAAATACGCAGATGTCCGAAGGTACAAAATCCCATGGCGTGTCTCATATATGGTCTTACTGTTGAATTGACATAACATCGCATTCCTTTGAAAGTGACAATATACACTTTATCACATGGATGGGGGCAGGTGGAATACAATGTACTTGTATTTCATGAAAATTCCGTTGACAATGATATTGTTATGTATATAGGCGAAAGGAGGAAGAAATATTAAATCTAATAAAGATCAATTTATTACTCAAAATGCAATTTGACATGTAATAATCACAACAACAAGATTTATGCTGTTTTTATGTGTTTGCGCCTTAAGTCACACTGCTAGAACTGAACACGATCTATACATCGCCGGCCATGACAAAACAGGCATAGTGGGTTGTGACAAGTGTATATTCAAATCAATCTGTACATCTGGGGAGCGCTTTACTAAACTTCGTACAACTAAAATGTTCTTAAGTACAAAATAATGATAGTCTGTAAAGTTCACATTAACAATGGTTTCATGAACACAATATTGGATTTACATTTATTGAGCATAGGCTGCATGCAGCCTATGCTCAATAAATGTAAATCCAATATTGCATGCAGCCTATGCTCAACAAATGTAAATCCATCAATTGAAATTTCCAGACGATCCTAAATTTGCACTTACCAACATTTTAGTCGTACCAAGTTTAGTGAAACCGCAGTCTATAAAATCGCAATTGGGTTCTTCTACTGACCATAACAAACATATCGATATATCAGAGTGTGTTTCATTTTAGACTATCACTCAGAAAGCACTTAATGCGCCCTGCTTATGTAACCTTGACATTTATATACTAATTTCACCAGAGGGCGCTCATGAAAAATTATTCCATGAAACGTAGTATGTGTGTCACACATGATGGTCAAATGAGATATAGAGAATAGTAGGTTAGTGCCGTGAATGGGAACAATATCTGGCAAGGCTTAGGAAACGGGATGGGCGAGGCTCTTCCCATTCACGGCACTAACCTACTATTCTATTTATCCCGTCAACACCTACAAATAGCTTTAAAATGCAATAAAAATAACCCCAGCCATCGCACATATTCATATGCAGTGATTAGGTCGTATTGACAGGATATCAAAAATGTTTCACGGCACATACGCACTGTGTTGACGGGACAAATACGCATTATATGCTGGCCATCTTGCATGTGACATGTGCGGCTGTGCCTAGATCAATGGGGCTTGTGGGGTTTATGTCCATCCCGACTCCTAGTAGTAGACTAGTAGACTCATGTAGTCTCGGCTAAGGATGTATAGTTGCTGTCAAATGCAATATATGTTTGTCACTGAATGAATAGCGAACAGTGCAGTGCACTTAGTGTAGCCTCTGATCAGCCTGCGCATCCGCACAATCTGATCAGGGGTTATACTAATTGCATAAACCACAAGCCCCCTTTCTCCAGTCAGTCACATATATGAGAGGTGGTCAACTTACTTTGAAACAAAATTAAGTGGAAATGTCTCAGATGTGATATATTATTTTTTGCGCAGTACATCATGAAAACGAAAGGTGTAACGGTTTTACAAGAGATCACTGGAGGCTAAGCATTCGCATTGTTATGTACCATAAAGGGTATAACCAGATTCAACTGTCACATACAAAATGGCAAAGACGTATGTGAGGGCCACCAAACCAGGTCTCCTGTCGGAATTCTGGTAAGGATGAACCCCAGATCGTTAGATTACCCATCGCATACTCCCACCTGCCACCCACTCGGAATCAGTAGGAATTCCTTGATTCGGCCCTTATGCATGTCACGGTACATAACTCGCTGTGGGGAGGAAGTGTGTATTCGTGCCCGGCTAGCTCAGTCGGTTAGAGCGATGGTACGGTAATCCAGAGGTCCCCGGTTCGAGCCTCGGGTCGGATATGCATCTTTCTCGCATTGTGACATTTGGCGCCCAACGTGGGGCCGTGACTGATATATATACTACCCAAAATGTACCAAAAATATGGAATTCAGAGACGAATTAAATATAGAATTCGGGGACGAATTCCAACCTGAGGGTCGAGTATGTCACGGTACGTAACTCACTGTGGGGAGGAAATGTGTATTCGTGCCCGGCTAGCTCAGTCGGTTAGAGCGATGGCACGATAAACCAGAGGTCCCGGGTTCAAGCCCCGGTTCAAGCCCCGGGCCGGTGCACATTTTTCTCGCCCTGTGACATGCATTTGCTGGAATTCTCTGATATACTTTATATCAATATGACCAACTCTAGTCGATGTGTCTCATATATCGACTTCCGTCTGATTACAAATGACAAGCAGAAATTTATTGTAAAAATAGACGATATTAAATGGCTAAGTGCACTGACTGAAAAGTGCAAGTCTGGAGCGGTGCACTGCAATTATGTCGTATAGACACCAACAGTAGTCCTTCCAATATATTTATAATCATTCCGGAGCATTCACTTGAATGTTGTTGAGACTGAAAAATGGGATTTATGGGTTACGAGACCAGTGCCGCCCCATGGCCTTTGTAAAAGAGGTGTAGGATGTGGAACTCGAATTTGCGAGCGTTCTGTATGGTATTCGCATATACTGGTTTTGTAGACCACCACGGTGGATACTGAATGCTGCATGGTCCCGGGACCCGTTTCACTAAGCTTCTTACGACTAATATGTTCGTAAGTGCAAAATTATTTCACATTAGCAATATTTTCTTGTAATCAATTAATGGACTTACATTTACATTGATGAATTTACATTTATTGAGCATGCAGCATATGCTCAATAAATGTAAATTCATCAATTTAAATTTCCAGACGATCCTAAATTTGCACTTACGAACGTCTTAGTCGTATGAAGCTTAGTTAAACGGGCCCCAGGGGGCCGTTTCACTAAACTTCCTACGACTAAAATGTTCGTAAGTGAAAATTTAAGATCGTCTGTAAATTTCAATTATTGGATTTACATTTATTGAGCATAGACTGCAGATGCAGCCTATGCTCAATAAATGTAAATCCAATATTTATCTACAGGAAAACAATGTTAATGTGAAATTTACAGACTATCATAAATTTGCACTTACGAACATTTTAGTCGTAAGAAGCTTAGTTAAACGGGCCCCAGGTATTCAGCCCCGATTCAATATACAGTTTCATAACTACAGTAGAATCTCTCTAAACCGGACCCGCAGATAATCTGTGTATCTTTAATTTTATGGGTGCATTGGTGTATATTTATGATGATAATGCCTGTGTAAAAGAGCTGTAGGATGGGTTGCATTTTTTCGAATGTTGAAATATCTGTACATCGATGCATTGCCCGTATAGAGTAGACTTTTATCTGCGGTTGAAATTTCGAGACGTAAAGCGACTGCTGTGGAACTCAAATTTGCGAGCGTTCTGTATGGTATTCGCATGTACAGGTTTTGTAGACCTCCATCCGGAAGGACATTAATCTTGAAGTCTGTATAAACATGTACTGGGCAGATGTTCGCCATTTAGTCATCAATCTTTAATTCAAGATGTTGCCTCCATTTTGGGAAACATGCATGTACACCTGTAATTCACCCAGTTTATAGTTTTGATCCTTATCAGGCTTCAACTGTGTGCTAATAGCTCAGATGTTTGAATACCCACAAATGGCACAAACACAATTTCTCCCGTCACCACAACACATCTCATTAGCGAGTCAAGCATCCTTGTTGGCCAATCAAACCGATTGATTATAAAACATTCCAAGCATCTACTCCGTGGATACTGAATGTTGCATGCTCCTGGGGCTACTAAACTTGGAAAAGTCGCGGGAATACTGGACGAGGCCTTCCGACCTTCGTCCAGTATTCCCGCGATTTTTCAATTGAAGTACTTACATTTATTGAGCATAGGCTCAATAAATGTAAATCCATCAATTGAAATTTCCTGACGATCCTAAATTTGCACTTACGAACAATTTAGTCGTACGAAGTTTAATGAAACGGGCCACTGATTCCAGGACATCTTGCTATTTATACAAACATGGGATGGCGAATTGCAGTAACTGCTAATCGTGTGATATTTCATGCAACCTTCTGGTCTTGTTTTCAATAATTTAGTTGCGACTAATACGTCAATGCAATATATAATTTGCGAATGCACCTCTGTGATACCTGTTCAAATTCACAAGGCACAGCCACATACCTTGGCATAGTCATATGTGTGATTTACAGTGGGGCATATCTAAACCGGAAAGTCAGTGGAAATAGCAGCTGCCCATGGCGTAGTATTATAGCATGATTACTCAGCGTGGAGTAAGTATATCTACTCCTTTCACAGCAAATCATGCTACATGTACATTCGCTCGTAAAGCAACAACAAGGTGCATGATCACGTGGTTATAACAACAACACCAGTGGCTGAAAGTGTTGAAATCTTGCCCACTCAAAGGTAAGTATTATTTGATAGTTTCGGATTTTGATGAAATATGGCGCAGCAAACGCGTCTTCATGAGCTGCATTTGGTCGTCCAGGGAGTCGGCACAGACTTATAAATGTCGTTTTTTCTGCAAAAACGACAGAAGTTTGGGCCAAAGTACAGAGACCACCAAATGCAGCTTAACAAGACGCGTTTGATGCGCCATATGTCATCAAAATATGCTACGTAATAAGGACAATATAAAGAATACTTACTTTGAATCGGATGGATTCTGGCAGTTTCAATACTTGTTGTTGTTGTTAGTACCCTAAGCCTCTAACCTACATAATTTGGACCGGATTTCTATAAACAGTATTGAGAATGGCTGCCGCTGAAAACATATGAAAATCCACTGAAACCCCACTTGTAAAAGTATCAAATCTGAGCATACCAGTTTGATTCTGAATCATTTTGACACATCTATTATGACAAAATCATATGAAATCCACAGGCACTTTAATTGTGGTATGAACGACAAAATGCTCTTTAAATCATACCCAATTTTAATCAGCTGATCTGCTGAAGAGTTCATGCCTGTACAAATAAATTCAATGTGAGATAACTAGCTACGATCCCTCATTATGTACAATTAAGTTGATGGCAGTGTTGGTAAATTGCTGACACCACAAATGGCGTGATGTTGTGTCATCAAGAGATGTCGTGTCAAAACATTGTGTTCATTTGTTAACTACATCATTATTAGTAGTTATCTTTGTTCAAATTGCAACACATTTTTTTTTTTTTCTTCAATAACTAAATATCATTTAAAGAGATGGGGTGGCGCTTCAGTTAACACTGTCCATCAGTTATTGACATTTAGTTATACATTTGTGAAAATTATCTAATAAAACGATTTAAATGGTACATTATACAAGGCAAAATTTGAACAAGGAATAATAATTGATAAGGTTTTTAAATCAAATGTAGACGAAATCGTATCTGAAGGAATCAGTCGGCCAATACTTAATGTGACCGCCCTGACCACCCTGAAATGCTATATTCATTATATATACACTTCTAATACAGGTAGAATATTCATTCGTTTGTTTGTGATACGCATCTTTTGATAACAAACAACAACACCAGTGTTATTTTCATTTTAACAACCCCAATGGCGGCCATCTTAGATTTAAAAATGGCCGCCCTGAAATCGTATACAATATATTGTAATATTCATATCTACAATAATAATGCAGATATAATGTTGTTTTTCCGGCTATGCCATCTACATACTTCAAATAATACAACTGTGGTTGGTTCCACTTTTTCTGATAACTGGTATGGCGGACATTTTGTTTTCAAAATGGCCTCTATGTAAATAATATTTCTTATGTCTTCACAACATACTGTCTTTAGTAAAGTGTATTTATAGTTAGGTTGTGTTGACTGTTTTGCTACGTTCTTGGAACAAACGTTCTTTCTATCATCAAATAAAACATGAGTTGTTCCTATTGTATTCTAATTTTCAAAATTGCTGCTGTGAAAATCATATACTTCTGATATAATCATCCACAAACCATTTGGACTGATTTTTCCCCAGATTATAATCATTATTGAAAGTAAGTTATATATGACTAATGTCAATTTCAAGTCACTGTTTATGACAAACATGTTAGATTTCAAAATGGCCACTGTGTGTATGAAGGAATTTTCTTAATTATGGATACAGTGTTTTCAATCAGTTTAATCATCATCCGCATTTGAGTATCCATCTTGTTTGTGTTCCTGAAAGGCGGTGCTGACACAATCACACACAAAATGCGGTCAAATGAGTTGCTTAGAAAAAGTGGAACCAATCCCAGTCGAAGGAGTTGCTTACATAAAATGTATTCCCTATACAAACGTGTATGCAGGAAAGTGTAGAAGAACTGTCGAAAAGGCAGTATTTGTGTGATTAAATGACACTTTCGGCATTAAACGCGTGTGTAAAACACCGTTGGAGAGGTTGAATAGACTCTATATATAATACAGAAATGTATGTAGGAAACTGTAGAAAAATGGCCACGTTGAATTGGCAGTATTGTTCCATGGTCATTAACAGTATTTACGATTACCATATGGTCTTAAGAGATCACAAATCCTGTGTCAATATAATATAAAAGTGATCAGTGCCTTGATGTTTCAATTTGCGTTTCACTTGCTTGCTGACATTGTCATATTATGACTTGACTAAGCCAGAGACATTGTATTATGGTGTGCCACAAAGGCAAACCAATGGCGAATGTTCCCATATCATTGAATCTTGCAGAAAACTAATATGCTCTGATTGAACATGAATAATCGTTATGTGCACGAACTAACTGTTTAAGTCGTCACAGATTACATGATGTTTTACTGCTGCTGAAGCAATATGGCCTGTCAATGAAACACGTTTCTGGCAATAACATACTAGTTACTGATACGCAATCCCATGAGTCAGTAACAGACATATATTCTAACTTTATTAAGGGTATGAATTAACAGGTACATGTCGTATTCGAACACGCGAACTTACCTGTCAGTGATCACCAGTTTCAAGAAATTGCAAACTTGACTGAATAAGATGTACAATTTAATCTGCTATAAAAACGAGTCCAAAGGGATAATTAAAGTTCATAACGCAATTTCCGCAGACAAGAGTGGCATTATATGATTACAGAGATAAACTGAAAGGATCTAAACACATAATTCTGACTCCTGTCGATGTACCAGGCTACCCATGACAAACTGTTGCTACAAACATTTGCACATGGAATGAAAATGAATTTCTGGTAACTGTTAACAACAACAGTCACACAGCATGAAATCCAAAATGGTCCTTGGACAGTTGAAAGGGATGTACAGTAAGCATAGTGTTCCAAGTACACATGTGCCAGATGAAGTCTGCATTTGCCTACCAGGAATTTGCTGATTTTGCAAAAGAATGGGATTTCTTTAATGTCACGTCCCCTATGTAGCCAATGGCCAGTGGGTTAGTGGAGCGAACAGTAATCATTGTGAAACACAGTTTCGTACAATCAAAAGGTGAATGTACATACCTATATTCGGGTATACTGGAATATCGAAACTCCCATAACCGGCACCGCATGGTCACCTTATTGATGGGACAGCGGCTTCTATCCAGTTTACTGACCGCTTGTGATCAGGTATTTTCAATACGAGTTTCGATTTGTGACAAGATCAGATCCAGTCATCAACAGAGCAAGAAATGCTATGATAAAAACATAGTAGCTTTACAATTAAAAGAGCTAAACATTAACGACCAAGTTGGACTCCATAAATGCAGCACATTGCTGAGACCAGTTGCAGACTGCCAGCGCAATGCCAGATCTTACAGACTGCAGATGGTGCATCATATCGCCGTAACAGACGCTTTCTCATGAAGCAATGGAAAATATGAGTATTTACCTTTGCAAGGCAATATACAATACCATCATATACACTATATAGGATAAAATAGATGATTTGCCATATTTGCATCTTCTTATTTTAAAGGAAAACACATGTGCTGACCAAAATATAATTTGAAGAAACATAACTATACGCCACAACAATACGTAATACGTAATACATGTAAACACGTAATACAACAATACGTTTGTTTGTTTGTTTTTGTTTGTTTGTTTGTTTGTTTGTTTTTGTTTGTTTGTTTGTTTGTTTGTTTGTTTGTTTGTTTGTTTATTTGTTTGTTTATTTGTTTGTTTGTTGGGGTATAACGGCCTATCAACAGCTAACGTCATTTAAGGCCAGGTAAATGGGTTTAGTACTAAATCCCATATATTACCTGTACATGTTCATGTACATGTACAAATGAGGGGAAAATCAAAAAAACAGAACTGAATATTTTCAATAACAAAACTATATAGTCAGCCCTGAAATCAGAATAATACGCAATATATGTAAATCCTTGAAGTGGCAATGTATGTGACAGTTATTTACAGCGGCAATTTTGAAGATAATGGTGTCTTGTACCACAGTACTAGTTAGCAATAATCTCAACAGTTTGTGTTCATTGTATTATGAGTATAAGTAGAACAAACATACAAAATATAACCACTGCATTAAACATGTATAATAAATATTAGATTGTCAAGTTTAAATGGCGGCCATTTAAAACATAGTATGGCGGCCATTTTAAAATATACTGAAATAATTATGCCAATATTTCTTATCCATAATACATAATAATAAAAAAACACCACATATCACGCTGACGTTAAATATAAATTAATTTCAATGGCGGCCATTTTTAATGTGTGGTGTTTTTGCAGCGAAAAACACATTATTATGGGCATGAAATATTGGCAGAATGAGTTTTGCATTTTGATAATTTTGAAATTCAAAATGGCGGTCATGCGGCTCTTAAAAAATGGAACCAACTTCAGTTGTGTTATATGTTGTATATATATATGTGTTTTCAGGCAGACACACACGTTCCAATCACAATATCATTTGAAAGAACATAACTACATCTACAGAAATACTAAAATGTGTAACAAATCTTTGATGTGGCGATGTACATAACACACTTAGTTTTGGTGGCTAGTTTGAAGATAAAGAGCACAATACCAGTTAGCAATAATCTCAGCAGACTGTCTTCAAAGAAATACGAGTATAACCAGAAAGAAAATACAAAATCGTACCACGACATTCAAAAATGTAAAATAAATACTGGATTTCCAATTTAAAATGACAGTCATATTGAAAACCAAAATGGCTGATATCTCAAACTCATTTTGCCAATATTTTTTGTCCATAATAATGTGTTTTTCTCTGCAAAAACACAACACATAATGACTTTGACCTCGAAATATAAATTTCAATGGTGGCCATTTTGAATTTCAAATGGTGGCGGCCATGTGGCTAATATAAAAACTAGAAATGTGGCCTGTCGGCACACGAATGCCCCCGCTGGCAGCCAAAGAAAACGAGGCATATTTGATTACAAGCCATTTACCCGAGTACGGACGGACGCCGGTAACACTATATGCCCCACTCACCATTCGGTTGCGGGGGCATAAAAAGGTGAAGGTCAAAGGTCAAGGTCGAAGTACTGGGTGGTGGAGTGTGTAGGGCATGTTCATATGTATCATGTGTATAAATATTTAAGCGATTGTCAAAAGTATTGAGAAGTTATTGTAGGATTGAGAAACGTGCACGTAGATTTGTCCCAAAGTGCTAAGTAAACATTTAAAGTAGAAAAGGTGAAGGTCAAAGGTCAAGGTCGAAGTAATGGGTGGTGGAGTTTGTAGGACATGTTCATATGTATCATGTGTATAAATATTTAAGGGATTGGCAAAAGTATTGAGAAGTTATTTTAGGATTAAGAAACGTGCACGTAGATTTGTCCCAAAGTTCTAAGTAAACATTTAAAATAGAAAAGGTGAAGGTCAAAGGTCAAGGTCGAAGTACTGGGTGATGGAGTGTGTAGGGCATGTTCATATGTATCATGTGTATACATATTTAAGGTATTGGCAAAAGTATTGAGAAGTTATTGTAGGATTGAGAAACGTGCACGTAGATTTGTCCCAAAGTGCTAAGTAAACATTTAAAGTAGAAAAGGTGAAGGTCAAAGGTCAAGGTCGAAGTACTGGGTGGTGGAGTGTGTTGGGCATGTTCATATGTATCATGTGTATAAATATTTAAGGGATTGGCAAAAGTATTGAGAAGTTATTTTAGGATTGAGAAACGTGCACGTAGATTTGTCCCAAAGTGCCAAGCAAACATTTAAAGTGGAAAAGGTCAAGGCAAAAGGTCAAGGTGGAAGTACTGGGGGGTGGAGTGTGTAAGGGATGTTCATATGTATCACGTGTATACATATTGACATAATATGTGAAGCCATGTAGAAGTTACTAAAGAATATAATATCGGGACGTACGGACGGGACGGACGTACGGACGGACGCTGGTAACACTATATGCCCCCGTACCTCTCGGTAGCGGGGGCATAAAAATGTAACCAACACCAGTTTTGTTGTATGTGGTATATAGATGATAAAAAACCTCGGTTCAAACAATGTAGCAAAAAAATCACAAAATAAAGACATAACAGGTAGTTTGCGATGGTCATGTTTGTGTGAATGTGTGTCTGTGGGAAATCAATTGACTGCCAGTTTCCTGAAAGTACCTGTTCACATGATCCACACCACGTGTCGAATTAACAACAGGTGGAAGACTCGGACCTGTGGCACAAAAACAAAGGCCCATTAAAAAAATTCCCATTGGTCCACCGACCTGTAGCCTATTTCATCAACATTACAAAGTATACTTTTCTAGAAAAATACACTTTGAGGGAGAAATTTCCTATTTTAGGATAAATTTATTATTTTGTATTATACTTAATTTATTACACGTAATAAATGTCACCAACATTGCAAAGTATACTTTTCTAGCAAAGTATACTTTGAGGGAGAAATCATTTATTTTTCCTGAAATACATTATTTCATATAGAACTAACGACTGCATACTATGTTTGATGATTAAAAGTATGCAGAATTATTATACTGAATCTATTACATTATCACAGCCAAAATGGCTGTGATAATGTAATAAATTCAGTATAATAAAAATTAATAAATTTATCCTAAAATTGAAAATTTCTCCCTCAAAGTATACTTTGCTAGAAAAGTATACTTTGCAATGTTGATGAAATCGGCTACTGGTGGTTTGGGTGCATTGTTACCAACATACAATTTACGTCACCTACCGCGAGTTACACGAAGTACGGGCATGTTGACAGTATAAAATGGTCCGAAAGTTAGGAAAAGTGAATGTGTAGATAATTGACGATTTCTGTCGTGTGTAATGATTGAGCATTAGTTGTTGCACAAAACTATGTAAATTACCCAAAACCAACGAAATCCACCAAAATATACCCAAAATTCACCAAAATACCCATATGACACCAACATACTGACCATCAAAATTACATAAATATGACTGTGAGGAGAAATGGGGCTTATGAGTGTTGCGACCGGTGCAGATCCAGATCAGCCTGTGCTGATCAGGTTCTGCAATGTTCGCCATTCCATCAATGAAACACCCAGCATGCTGCTAACAAAAAACACCGATCACTATCAGGCTACAGTTGTGTGCTATTTGATCAGGAGCTACACAGATCACAAAACCCATAAGCCCCATTTCTCCAGTCACAGCCAGAAATATTGAATATATGGCCGTGAAATTTGCGGGTATCCTCATGTATATCTCGGGTATCCATGGTAACATACAAACTCTAAAATCTAGAACAGTGCATAGATGTGAAGTGTCCTTGTAGGTTGTCACTGTATGGCAACACAGGCAGACTTGCAACATACACCAGTCAATGCTCAGTTGAGACAAGAAATCCGCTGGTCGTTTCACTAAACTTCTACGACTAAAATGTTCGTAAGTGCAGATTTAGAATAGTCTGTAAATTACAATTGATGGATTTACATGTATTGAGCATAGGCTGCATATGCAGCCTTTGCTCAATAAATGTAAATCCAATAATTGTTTACAAGAACACATTGTTAATGTGAATTTCACACTCTCATACTTTTGCACTTACAAACATTTTAGTCTTACGAAGTTTATTGAAACGGCCCCCAGTAACACGGATGGAGAATATACCCTTCAAAAACAATACCGCAAAAGTCATTTGACCTTGACCTTGAGCTCAGGGGCCGCACGCATGGGTGGGCTAATATACAATCAAAAGATAGATGATGACAATTATCATATGAAAGTTCAATCCATTCCGACATACGGTTACAGATATACAGTGGAACCTCTCTAAACCGGACACCCTGGGAGGTCCCCAGGGTGTCCGGTATAGACAGGTTACATTGCAATTAAGCACTCGATGGCAAATTTGTGTCATTTTCTGTTATCAACAGGCAGCATAATGATACAAATTACGTTAAAACTCATCTGAATTAGACATAATGGGGTCCCCAGGGTGTTCGGTTTAGAAGCGTTCCATTGTAGTAGCTACCTGAAACCTTTAACGCAAATATCGGACAGACAAACGGGCATAAAAAGGGACCTTACAATGTTTGTAATCAGTGCAATCCCAGATCAACCTGCACATACAAACAGTCTGATCAGGATGTATCATGTTTGCCACCGAATCAATAAAGTAGCACTGTTTGTGTCAGTGCAGCTGAGAATGCCAACCCATTTTAGTGTCCTTCGAATTTATCAGGCAACACTGGGAAATGCAATCCGAGGCTCGCTGAGGTACCTGATACAATTAGAACTCAATCCCATCTGCCCATTGGCTGAATGCAGTTAAAGTGACTGTGTCTCAGATGACGTCTCAGATATTCAATATGTGGTTTTTCACTTCATGCACAATGAATAAAGTAAATCACACAATTCCCCCAAAAACGCATTACCTTCAGTTCTGTTATCAGAAACTGCATGTGCTAATTAAGTAGGGGAGATAATTTTGCTTGGTATAATTTGGCATTTTCGCTATACATGTGCCAGTAAGTAAAAAATATGAAATTTCATTATATTTTGTTGTGAAATAATACTACTCTACCATGTTTAGAAATAAATTCCAACTATAGACGCTAGTGTAATTAATTTAAATAAAATAATAAGTAACCAATGATTGAAAAACATGTGTATAATGCTGAAAAATAACTATGCATATCTGAGACCCAGTGCCTTTACTGTGTACAAGGATTATCACCTGCAATTGTTCCAACTATTGTACGGTTCCTGAAATTAGAATAACCCGACCTGGCGCCAATTTAACAAACAGTACATGCATATACAGTCATTTCTGTTAGAGAATATATGTTCCACGCAAGGCCTTGTTGTTTGTTTATTGGTGTTTGACGGCCTATCAATAGCTAAGGTTATGTAAGACCGGGCAAACGGGTTCAATCCCGTTTTAACTTGCTGCATGGGGGTGGGTGGGGGGTGGATCCCAAAATCAGAACGGAATATTTACATAGATATATTCAGCCCAGAAATTAGAATAACCTGACCTGGTGCCAGGTCCATATCACACCAAAGTCACATGGCCCCTTCCCCTAAAACAGGATTACGAATAATCGTAATACTCACATAAGGGATATAACCAGATTCAACCGTCACATACAAAATGCCAAAGTCGTATGTGAGGGTCAAACCAGTAGCCTATTTCACCAACATTGCAAAGTATACTTTTCTAGCAAAGTATACTTTGAGGGAGTAATCATTTATTTTTCCTGAAATGCATTATTTCATATAGAACTAACGACTGCATATATTTGATGATTAAAAGTATGCAGAATTATTATACTGAATTTATTACATTATCACAGCCAAAGTAAAAGTGGCTGTGATAATGTAATAAATTCAGTATAATAAAAATTAATAAATTTATCATAAAATTGAAAATTTCTCCCTCACAGTATACTTCGCTAGAAAAGTATACTTTGCAATGTTGGTGAAATAGGCTCCAGTCGGAATTCCGGTAAGGATGAACCCCGATCGTTGCATTACCCGTCGCGTGCTCCCGACCAACCACTCACCACGTAAGGCCTTGACAAATGTGTGTTTCCTGTAATGTACCGGACAACCTGTTTTACTCCCGACAGTAATTTTTTCATTGACAACAAGTATTTTGTTTCTGGGATTCTTTTTTTCGGAAATGTTGCTGGGGATAACTTTACCGTATATTTCTCTTTTCTTTGTAGTATGGGATGGCTTGTGGCCTAGGGGTCAGAACATCCGACTTCGAATCTGGAGGTTGTGGGTTCAAACCTGCCTTGGGCATCAAAATGATTTGATAGTATTTCCATCCCTCTGGTCCGTCGGATGAGACTTTAAACTGTGGTCCCGTCTCTATAGTATTATATTAGTATACCTTAGCTGTTGCTGGGACGTTAAACCCATTCACTTTCACTTTTTATGCCACCGGGTTTCGAAGAAACGGGTGGCATATAGTGTTTGGACCGTCCGTCTGTCCGTCCGTCCGTCCGTCACATTTTTCGATTAACCACTTTGTCACAGTTTCTCAAATATGCTGCAGGTGGCATCCGCGTTCACAGACGCATTTCTTGTTTTCTTTGTAATACGCCATTTACGGTGGAACAACAACAACAGCAACATGAACGCTTTATTTTAATACCATGAATAGAAATATCGCAGTGCGGTACCAAAATAAAAGCAAAAGTAAAAAAGCCGACCAACTGACCGATTTGTTTCATTCCCTGTTCAAATAGCACACTCCTGTGGGCTGTTTCACTAAACTTCATACGACTAAAATGTTCGTAAGTGCAAACTTATGATAGTCTGTCAATTTCACATTAACACTGTTGTCTTGTAAATACTTATTGGATTTACATTTATTGAGCATAGGCTGCATATGCAGCCTATGCTCAATAAATGTAAATCCATAAATGTAAATTTCCAGACGATCCTAAATTTGCACTTACAAACATTTTAGTTGTAGGAAGTTTAGTGAAACGGCCCCCTGAAGCCGGATAACGATCTTATACTGCTTGTTAGAAGCATGACCCATGTTTCTTTGATGGGATCGCTTTCAGTGCAGGTCCTGATCAGGCTGATCTGGATCTATGCTGGTCGCAAAACCCATAAGGCCCATTTCTCCAGTCATAGCCACATTCACAATTTTAAAATGTACTGCCTCATCATGCTCATTAGACACTAACATCAAGTAGACAGGTTTCGGAGTCAATTTCCAAAATATTTAATTTTTTGATCCTTCAACGAAAAGTTTTGGAAATTGACTCCCCATGTTAAATTCCCATAGGAATCGTCTTTTTTTCACAATAAAATCAATATTTGATGGAATTTCATCAAATAATTTTTTTTCGGGAGGGTGACTTTTTTGTTATTGATGAAAAAGTACTTACTTTTAAATATTTTTTAGATTTAATGTGTTTAATGGCCAAAAGTTCGTCGGCAGAAAAACGTGGAACAGACAGTAACATATGTGAAGATATATGTTCAGAAGTATGTGATTAAACTTTCCTTCAAGGTATTTAAAATTGTGCAATTTTACGGAGTAATTTTACAGCGTGATTTTGCGTCTAGTATTCATGTGTATATACATCTTGTTTGCTAAAGAGAAAAACACTCATGGTTGAACTTTATTTATTTCCTACATGACATGCATCTATTTTGTATCTAACATGTCTAATGCACTGATTAATTGTGATTGTGACTGGAGAAATGGGGCTTATAGGATTTGTGACCAGTGTAGCTCCTTATCAAATAGCACACTCCTGTAACCTGATAATGATCTTCACAGTATATTGGATGTTAGAAGCACGACAGATGTTTCATTGATGGAATGGTGAACAGTGCAGATCCTGATCAGACTGTGCCGATGCACAGGCTGATCTGGATCTACACTGGTCGTAAAACTCATAAGCCCCATTTCTCCAGTCCCAGTGACAATCTAGTGCAGTTCAGTAAGGTAGTTAGTTATATAATCTGAAGTTTCATGTTTCCACACTCCATCTTTGATATAGCAGTAGACCCCTGATGTAGCCATAGCAACATGTATGAAAGCATTCCACAATCTAGAGGAAATATATGTGCAACAATTAGCCAATTTAAAAACTGCAAAGTAATTTTCAATGGGGAAATTGGTATTTTAAAGGTACATGCCCACTCAGTAGGCACAAAATGTTCTGTTTATCAGAGATATCATCTGAGACATTTTCTGGCAAAAAAAAACCATTAATTCACCATTACCCCACGTATTGATTGGCACTATTATACATTTTATATCAGGCGTAGCTTTCCACACAGATATCAGGGGTGATAACCATGATTCCTTAAAATGTTAACGAACATTACTATTTATCCTCTGTATTTATTTTTTGATGTACAATGAATATACTTTATAATCTGTCGAAAATATTATTTTTTCAGGTGATTTAATTAGTATAAATATAAATATAATTGGTGGAATAGTGACACAATTATACACTTATTTAAATCCTATAAAGAACATTGTGTGCCTATTTAGTGGGCATGTACGTTTAAGGCATTGGGCGTCAGATTTGTGCAGGAAATGATGAAGCAGCTTAATAGCAAAAAAGTATATACATGTAATTAAAATTTGTGTATCGCATTTATGAACCCATATGCACCAAAAACCAAGGAAACAAATCAGGATTTCAAAAAAATATTTATGTTACTGGAGAAGGCTAGTTTTCTAAAACTGGTGCCCGTTTCACTAAACTTCGTACGACTAAAATGTTTGTAAGTGCAAATTTAGTATCGTCTGGAAATTTCAATTTATGGATTTACATTTATTGAGCATAGGCTGCATATGCAGCCTATGCTCAATAAATGTAAATCCAATAATTGTTTACTAGACAACATTGTTAATGTGAAATTTACAGACTATCATGATTTTCCACTTACGAACATTTTAGTCGTACATTTTAGTGAAACGAGCCCCTGATGGCTACTAATATACAGTTATTGCATGGTCATTCGGGGAACAGTCAATAACTATTGCCCAGCGGTGTTGTGGACGACCTGAGGTACTATTATAATAGCGCATCGGATCATCCACAGCACCGAGGGGCAATATGTTTTGACTGTTACCCGAATGACCATAAAATAACTGGTTTATTACTCGAACTGTAAACAGTGTATGCGACACAATGAACGTAAATTTGACGTGGGGCGCGTCAACTGACAAATCTAAATTACGTTGAATTCAATAACGTACTATTTGACAAAAATCATGCCGTCATGATTTTTAGGGGTGAAATAGTTTTGACTATTGATCGGGCACGTGGAACTATTGACCGGGCACACAAAACTATTGCCAAATGCATGTCAAAACCCAGGGAATTAGTCCGAACTAAGTAATATCAACTTAAAAAGGGAGTTGGGTAATAATATAATTTATTTAAAAATAATTAAAGTAGTGTCTAGGATGGAAATTGCATTCTACAGTGGGGTCAGCGTGTAAGTGCACACACGAACGAACACGACAGGTTGGTTGCAACCTGTCGTGTTCGTTCGTGTGTGCACTTACACGCTGTTGCAACCTGTCGTGTTCGTTCGTGTGTGCACTTACACGCTGTTGCAACCTGTCGTGTTCGTTCGTGTGTGCACTTACACGCTGTTGCAACCTGTCGTGTTTGTTCGTGTGTGCACTTACACGCTGTTGCAACCTGTCGTGTTCGTTCGTGTGTGCACTTACACACTGTTGCAACCTGTCGTGTTCGTTCGTGTGTGCACTTACACGCTGACCTCACTGTACATGTGCTATACTATAGTATGACCATTTCATAACAAAACAGGAATGTGTGGCCCGTCATAAATTCCCCCGTTGGCAGATTGGAAAACTCTGGCAAACTTCTTAACCAGACCTGTAGCCGATTTCACCAACATTGCAAAGTATGCTTTTCTAGCAAAGTATACTTTGAGGGAGTAATCATTTATTTTTCCGGAAATGCATTATTTCATACAGAACTAACCACTGCATATATTTGAGGATTAAAAGTATGCAGAATTATTATACTGAATTTATTACATTATCACAGCCATTTTGGCTGTGATAATGTAATAAATTCAGTATAATAAAAATTAATATTTTTTCTTAAATTGAAAATTTCTCCCTCAAAGTATACTTTGCTAGAAAAGTATACTTTGCAATTTTGATGAAATAGGTTACTGGAATGGACACACGGATGGATGGACACACAGTCCAAACACTACATGCCTCCCAGCCCTATAAGAACAAGAAATATATATATGCATTACCAAGTTTCTCCCCGGTTTATCACAGTACGTGATGGTAAATACTCGAATACAACACAAAATCTTAAGAATCTGATCAAATGAAATGTGTTTGGTTAACCATTTTATTGCTCAGGATACGCCATTATGTTTGCGGAAAATCCTAAATATTTTCCTTCGATACAGAAGTATATGTTGCGACCACCATTTGAACCGTCTCGTGGAGACGGTTCAAATGAGTGGTCACAACATATACTTTCATTGAGAAATAAAAAAAAAAAATAATATAAATGTCATACCCGTAAAGTTGTATTCCGAAAGGAACGGGTTAATATAGGTCATCAGTAGTCAGTGAAATGGAATACCACATACAGAGGCGTCATCCGAGGTCGACACTGAGTACATATAAGTGGCTTTAATAGAATTAATTTCATGGCAGCAACAGTATTAAAATTGTAAAAAAATGTAAATTGAGTGCACAGATGTGATCCAAAGTTATACAAATTAGGAATTTATCAGAATCATTATACTGAAATAAATTCTAAAGAATTTTATAATTTATAGAAAAGTTGATGGTAAAAATCTCAACAGATTCTGCCAGCATGATATATACAGCCTTTAATATGCAATCATTTATTTTGATCAACTTGCACAAATTTGTTATCACAGATAAATGTAGAACAATTTAGTTTCTGGAAATCATTTGAGACATGTGATTTTGTATATAAGAAAATGTATGATTTTTCATGAAAAATATTAAATAAAATTTAAACTTTTTTCCATAAATGACATCGTAAGTTGACAAAATTTTCATAGCAAATGCGGAATTATATTTCATCAACTGTGGATGTAATTTACAGAATTCACAATTTCTGTAATTATTTTTCATGAAAAATCGCACATCTCAAAATCACAAAGTCTCAAATGTATAACAATTAATGTCCTGGAAATCATATTTGAACTATGACACTTTCTTCGGTGACTCCACAGACAATACAGTGAGACTGTCTTTTTGTGCGTCTTTGTTATTTGGCGCCTCATCGTCGGGCATTTTCTTCTCCCAGAAGTCAGTGACACGTGACTGGATGCCACAGTTCTCCTCGCGCCAATGTCGCTGCCACTGAACTAACTCATTCACGTCTGGTTCCCGACGCACCTGTGGATGGGGAATAGAGCTTAGAAAACACCAAATAGTTTTACAGTCGAACCTCTCTAAACCGAACACAGAGACAAGTTAGTTGTGCTTAATTTTGATATATTTGGCTTCCATTTATCTTCAATGATAATGTCTGTTCATGATCGCAAAGCATCCATGTTTGTCTTGATGTTGTTATATGCATGTTTAACAGTGTAGCCTCTCTAAATCGGACACCCTGGGAGGTTCCCAAGATGTCAGGTTTAGAGAGGTTCCACTGTACTATATTTCGCCTTTCACCCAATGTAACTGGAATGGACTTTGTGATATGTTAATTTTGCAACCAATCCAATCATGAAAAAACGACTTTCAGACTCGTCCATTTATGAAAAGGGGGTGTTTTTGTTCTAAAAAATATGAAAATTACTTGCAAAAAGTGCAGATCCTGATGAGACGGCTCGTCATGAGCCGGCTCATCTGGATCTACACTATTTGCGAATACAACTATACAGGCCTGTATAGTGTTGAAATGGTTAACTGAATCTCCCAAATATGGCCATTATTTAGATGGATGCTGTGGGACCTAATTTCACATTACCTCAACCAGTCTGTACTGGATCTGCATCAATAAAACAATAGGTTCACTTACTCCTAAGAAAGAAATATTCAACCTTGTCATGTCCCTCAATATTGTTTACAATCTTTGGCCACCGCAAATGCGTTTACGTCACGTGACCAACAGGTTCAGTGATTTCATTTAAATACTACAAACAAAATTCTGAAACCTGGTATTAAAAACACTGACTTTAACCCTTAGACTGCTATCTTAATTTTTGTGTTGTCTGCTGTTTATTTTCTATTTTCCATTTTTATTATCAAAAACATGCTTTTACAGCACTTTAGAATAATTTACAACATGCTTTGACAGCACTCCAGAATCATTTCCATTGGAAATGATTCTGAAGTACTGTCAAACCATGTTTTTATTGAGAAATAAGGCAAGGTATAAAAGCAACAACAGACGACAATTGTTGTGAGTAGCGGTCTAAGGGTTAGGTGTAAAATACAATTCAGTACAGTGGAACACCTCTAAACCGGACACTCTGGAAAGTATGGATCTTTACCGTAGATGTGTTTCGCTGTTATCTATCTCCGATTACAATGACTTTTCATAACAAAACACTAGAATGTGTCAAGAACCTCTAATATGTCTGATTTACAGTGGAACATCTCATTTGGATCAAATATTGACTTTATGTCTAGGGTTGAAGGTAAATGCTATTAAAAGTAGTTGCTATGATCACTCGTTGAACTGTCTCGGAGAGACTTCAAACGCCAACACCTTTTTGATGTTGCATAATTGCAAAAGCACTGATATTGCGCAATTGTAGGAAGTGCAGGAAAATGTGATGGCTAACCAAAGCTTCAAATTAAGTAGTAATGTGCTTACAATCTTTACATAGAATATGCTATGAAAAGAAATTACAAAATGTAATGGAAAATAATATAATGAAATTAATGGATTTTATGTTCTTGACGTCAATGAACTATCTCCTGACATTAACGTTTATTCATTTCAGATAGGTTTATGGGTGATGCGAACACATCAATTTAAATTGGTAGCTACTAAAACTAAGGATCTGAAATCTTTTGGTCACGGGTAAATATGTTCTCATTGATTAGCTGTATCCCAGCTTATTGTTTACCCTAGATTCTCAAGTAATCGCATATTATGATGCTTTCGACAAATCATTACATTGTTTCAAATACGTACAAAGTTATATTTATAACCAGAGATCACACCTTGTTACCACATGTGCATGCTGTTTCGGTGCCAAACCATCAATAATGTAATAATATCGCAATTCTAAAGAGTTTAGGGGCGGCACTACATTCACACAAACATGTACACATAAAGAGGAGGGCCAAACAATAAAACAGTTATCAGGGTTCCCACTCTTTTGGGAAGACCAAATTCCATGACTTTTTCATGACTTTCAAGGACCTGTTTTCGAAATTCAAGGACCCATATTTGCATGGATGATGCTGATGAAACGGTGTCGAGCCTGGAATACACTTGTGTTGGGGAGAGAAGTTACTTCTCTCCCCAACACAAGTGTATTCCAGGCTCGACACCGTTTCAGGTAGTACTTCAGTTCTGAATTTACAAAATATTCCGATTTGGTGGTGCCCTTACCACATCAAATCGTTTGGCTCGAAATCATGAAATTGCACTGAACTTTGCTCAACAACACCAATAATTGGACTGGAATCCAAATTCCATGACTTTCAATGACCTTTTCAGAAAAAGAGGCAAATTCCACGACTTTCCAGGCCTGGAATCCATTTTTCCAAATTCCACGACTTTCCAGGAATTTAAGGACCAGTGGGAACCCTGAGTTATAGTTTGTACATTCGTAATACAACTATTAACCCTTTCAACACCACAGGCCTGTACAGGATCTGCACATTTTGCAAGAAATTTCCATATTTTTGAGAACAAAAACACGCTATTTTCATGATTTTGAGACGGTTAGATTGGTTGCAAAAACATATCAAAATCCATTCCAGTTACTTTACAGGGGTGAAAGGGTTAATAAGCTAATTCCTTAAAAATTCAATAGACAAACTACAATCTACCCACCAGGCATCCCCTCCAGAAGGATTGTATTTTGACGGCTGCCTCTTCCTCTGTCCAGATTAGTGACAACGGCAGTGGTGGTCGGGGGCTGCACATGACAAATGGAAACATGTAATAAACTGGTGATTTTTCTTATTTCTCACCGAAAGTATATGTTGTTACCACTTAGTTGAATCATCTTGAGTAGCAACAGCATATATACTGGCGGACTTTAAAAAGGCCTCACTGTATATGCGATTATATATTCATCAATTATAATAGAGACTTGTAATCAAGTACATGCATATATGACTTTCCTCATGCTCATTCTAGCATATTCATGGTTTATCCAGTCAACCGTAACGCTCTGTGCACTGAGTGAGTCACCTTTCCTCCTGAACACATTTACTCGAAATTCATGTGCAAAATCCGACAAATAAATTGGTCATTGAATACACAGCATGTTATGCTATATTAACTCTTTGCATGTTGGGAAATTTGTGGGCTATAAATAGTTCAAAAATAGCAGATGACAATTCATTATATTTTCTTTTATTTCTCCTTACAAATGTCATGAATATGTCTTGGAATTTCATTAGAATTGTGTCCGGAGGACACAATTCTAATGAAATTTCAAGACATATTTACAGAGAGAAATAAAACATATACTCCTAATTTGTTTGGCGGATATTTTCGCCGCTAGCATGCAGAGTTAAACACAATAGCTACATGCAAGTTAAAGGTTCATAAAAGTGTTCCAGGATATTTCGGAGTTGGGTGTTGCGCAGACCATGGCCATGATGGCTGCCAGGCGATTCAACGTGTCCGGATCAACGGAAATGCGCCATACATGTTACTAAAGATTCGCCATTCCACAACTAGCGTTTTCACACCTGAGAATTTATGAAATTGTTGTTACATAAATTGTGTATGTTACGCAATAAATCTTAAAATTGTCAAATAGTAGTGCATCATGCCAATCTAACAGGGTGAGGCGTGTTTAAAGTCCACTAGTATATTTTCATTGAGAATAAAGTAACTAGAAATCAATGTTGGTAAATTTTGATACCTATGAATAAGTACCCCACATGAAATAATTAGTTCTGAGGTAAGTAAGTCATTTTTATCTTAGAATGATACATAACATATTACCCTCTTTATGACACAGGTTGAAGTAACGGACTGAGGTCCATAAATACATTAAATATGCCTAAAAGAATCAATAAACGAAAAAAAAAAAGCTAAACAATTTTTTTTATTCCCTCCATATCGACTCCCTATGGAGGGAGTAAAAAAAAAATGTTAGCTTTTTTTTTTCTCATTTATTGATGCTTTCAGGCATATTTAATGTATTTATAGACCTCGGTCCGTTACTTAAATCTGTGCTTTATGAGTGCATACTTCAAGATAACACAACCAGTAGCCTATTTCATCGACATTGCAAAGTATACTTTACTTAAGCAATTAAGTATACTTTGAGGGAGAAATCATTTATTTTTCCTGAAATGCATTATTTCATATAGAACTAACAAATGCATATATGTCATGATTAAAAGTATGCAGAATTATTATACTGAATTTATTACATTATCACAGCCATTAAATGGCTGTGATAATGTAATAAATTCAGTATAATAACAAGAAACGAGGCAAAGCCACGAAGGCCAGGTTTTTTCCAAGCATAGACACTTGGATAACATAAATATACCCACTTTTTGTAGACTAGATGGCCGTGGCCTGCATGTCGCGCCTTGGGGCGAGGCATGGACACTAAAAAAATAGATATAGTAGATGGAAAAACTTTAACCAAAAAACTTTAACCGGACACACGGATGAACGGACGGACGTATGCCAAAATGCCGACGATATCGCGCTTTCCGCAAGCAGGTGTGACAATGATGATAAACACCCATGTGAAGTATGAAGGTATTGGGTGAAGCAGTTGCAGAGATATAGTACACGAAAAAACTTTAACAAAAAAATTCAAAGTAATTTGAACTTGACATAGGGCACAGGATCGCGCTTTCCGCAAGCAGGTGCGACAATGATGATAAACACCCATGTGAAGTATCAAGGTATTGGGTGAAGCAGTTGCAGAGATATAGTACACGAAAAAAATTTACCAAAAATTTCAAAGTAATTTGACCTTGACATTGGGCACAGGATCGCGCTTTCCGCAAGCAGGTGCAACAATGATGATAAACACCCATGTGAAGTATCAAGGTATTGGGTGAAGCAGTTGCAGAGATATAGTACACGAAAAACTTTAACAAAAAAATTCAAAGTAATTTGACCTTGACATTGGGCACAGGATCGCACTTTCCGCAAGCAGGTGCGACAATGATGATAAACACCCATGTGAAGTGTCAAGGTATTGGGTGAAGCAGTTGCAGAGATATAGTACACGAAAAAACTTTAACAAAAAAATTCAAAGTAATTTGACCTTGACATTGGGCACAGGATCGCGCTTTCCGCAAGCAGGTGCAACAATGATGATAAACACCCATGTGAAGTATCAAGGTATTGGGTGAAGCAGTTGCAGAGATATAGTACACGAAAAAAAATTAACAAAAAAAATCAAAGTAATTTGACCTTGACATTGGGCACAGGATCGCACTTTCCGCAAGCAGGTGCGACAATGATGATAAACACCCATGTGAAGTGTCAAGGTATTGGGTGAAGCAGTTGCAGAGACATAGTACACGAAAAAACTTTAACAAAAAAATTCAAAGTAATTTGAACTTGACATAGGGCACAGGATCGCGCTTTCCGCAAGCAGGTGCGACAATGATGATAAACACCCATGTGAAGTATCAAGGTATTGGGTGAAGCAGTTGCAGAGATATAGTACACGAAAAAACTTTAACAAAAAATTCAAAGTAATTTGACCTTGACATTGGGCACAGGGGCCGCACGGTTGGGGGTTAGAATGAAAATATGGATGATGATAAACACCCATGTGAAGTTTCAAGGTAATGGGCGAAGCAGTTGCAGAGATATAGTATAACGAAAAAGTTTTAAAACCAAAAAAATTTAACCAGACGTACGTTAAAAAGTTAACGTTGAAAATGGCTAAGTCAATTACGTAGAAATAATAGGTGAAGGTAAAAAAATGGTCACATGTTGGATAGTTGTATGTGGTAGGCACCCCTTGGTTATGAAGCTGTGAAAGTTTGGTGGTCCTAGGTGGTACAGTACCAAAGAAATGGACTTAAACACGAAAACTTAACATTGTAAACGCGAAAACTTAACATTGAAAATGGCTAAGTCAATTACGTAGAAATAATAGGTGAAGGTAAAAAAATGGTCACATGTTGGATAGTTGTATGTGGTAGGCACCCCTTGGTTATGAAGCTGTGAAAGTTTGGTGGTCTAGGTGGTACAGTACCAAAGAAATGGACTTAAACACGAAAACTTAACATTGTAAACGCGAAAACTTAACATTGAAAATGGCTAAGTCGACTGCGCGGAAAAAATGGGTGAAGTTAAAAAAAAAAAAAAGTAACATGTTGGATAGTGATATGTGGTGGGTACCCCTTGATTATGAAGCTGTGAAAGTTTGGTGGTCCTAGGTGGTACAGTACCAAGGAAATGGACTTAAACACGAAAACTTAACATTGTAAACGCGAAAACTTAACATTGAAAATGGCTAAGTCGACTACGCGGAAAAAATGGGTCAAGTTAGTAACATGTTGGATAGTGATATGTGGTGGGCACCCCACCCTTGATTATGAAGCTGTGAAAGTTTGGTGGTCCTAGGTGGTACAGTAACAAAGAAATGGACTCAAACACGAAAACTTAACATTGATTGTGGACGCCGCCCGCCCGCCGCCCGCCGCCCGCCGCTCCGCCCGCCCAGCTTTCGCCAATCCAATAGCCTGGATTTTTTAAAAAAAAAACCTGGCTAAAAACAAAATTAATAAATTTTTTAAAAAAAATTGAAAATTTCCTAAAATTTGTCTCCCCTCAAACGGTATACTTTGCTACTAAAGTATACTTTGAAATGTTGATGAAATAGGCTACTGGTATATGTTGTAATGGTTGTATAAAACCATTACATGTGGAATACATCTTTACAGGTATGACATATTTTAAATATTTTATTTTTATTTTTGTTATTTCTCAACGAAAGTATATGTTGTGACCACGACATATACTTCTGAGCACACAGAAGGAAAATATTTAGGAATTTCCGCAAACATAATGGCGTATCCTCAGCATGAACGGCTAATGCACATCATGTGTTTGACCAGAGGATGCCAGTAAACTGTGATAGACACATATTTAGACATAAGCTGGACAGCCAAAGTATCACCTCTCTGAATTAAATACGAGTCTAATTCCCATGGGTGGGAACATGATTTTGTCCATGGAAAGAATAGTATGGACAAACTTGTGATGCGGACATCTAATATGCCCACCACAGGAATTATGTGGTCATCTAATGCCCTTGGATATACTACAAATATCCTACCCCTTGGAAATATTACATATGCTGTAGGAATTAGTAATTGAGTATTGTTACTCCATCATTTCTGAAGCAATTGGGTATTTCAAAATTTTAATTGGGTAAAATAAAATCACACTGCTGTTTACACATCAACAGACCGCAATTATTGAATAGTTTGCTTCGAAATGAAAACATGTCTTGGCATTTCATTAGAATTGTCTCCTTGGAGCCAATTCTAATGAAATACCAAGATATGTTTTCGTGGAAAATAAGAAAAATATGCTATATTTGTGGTCTGTTTTTTTTATTGCTTTTTGATACTCGCTACTTTTGATTTCAATTGGGTTTTTGGCAATTTTAATTGGGCATTTAAGCAAATACGCAGCTTATCTGGAGCCCTGGCATATGTAATATTTCCAAGGGGTGTATAAGGCCGTATAACTCGAGGATGAAGTAGCAAAATAAAATGTTTGAATAAAAGTAAATTCTGTCAATAGTTTACTCACTGGTCCTTTAACCATTCGTTGACAAAGGGTATTTCTTCCAGGAGTTTCTTGTCCCGGTCTTCCTGGTTTGGGTTGTTACTGAAATTGAAAAACACGAAATACTCAAAATATAATTTCTTTATTAGATATTGTATGGAAGCGTCCTGGTGCCAATGCTAAAATATTTGTATATCCTAATTAGGACTTGTATCTCCTAATTGTACTTGTATCTCCTGATTAAGACTTCTCCTAATGAGGTGTTAGTATCTCCTAATTAGGACTTGCTATTTCCTACTTAGTACTTACTATCTCCTAATTAGGACTTACTAGCTGTGTCAATGATAAAACATGTTTTATCTCCTAATTAGGAGATACTAAGTCCTAATTAGGAGATACTAACTAATATATTTTACCACTGGCACCAGGACGCTTCCATAATATTGTACTCATTGTAGATAATTATAGAAAACAACTTAGCTACTCATACTGATTCATAACACATCTCTCCTAATTAGGAGTTTGTATCTCCAAATTAGGACTTACTGACTCCTAAATAGGATTTATTATCCCCTAATTAGGAGTTATTAACTCCTAATTAGGAGTTTAAGTATCTCCTAATTAGGACTTGTATCTCCAAATTGTACTTGTATCTCCTGATAGTAGTTAATAGAATGTGCAATAAATTGAATTCTGCATTCCAAATACAGCTATTTGATTGGCTGAGCCTGAGGCAGAGCTCAGCCTCAAGCAATCAAGTCATAAAGTTCTCATCAATCAGACATCTGGTTGCAGAGACATCAGAGACCTAAAAACATTACACACAAATGTTGCAAACAAAAACTTTAAAGCAAATTTCCCATTGATTTAATCTTTCCATCGGGCATGTGGGCCACATCGAATGAAAATATGAATGATGATAAACAAACAAATGAAGTTTCAAGTCACTCCAACATGTGGTCCCAGAGAAAGATTAAACTAAAAGTACAGAATTCGAACGGACCCATGGACACATGATGAACAGACGGACGCATGCATTTACAAACACATGGACACATGATCATTGTGATCGCTACACATATGTCGTGCATTCCATGGCATTCTCAACTATAGCTACAACAGTTGCCTACGATATGGTTACCTACTGTCTGTAAATGTTATGGCCATCTAAACAATGCAAAAACAATATTTTTTTTGATAATATTAAATTTTATCAAAATTTAAGAATGAGCCTTCTTTTTATTTCGTGAAAATTGGTCAAATATTGATTTTATTACGAAAAACGAGTTTTCTATGGGAATTTAACATGGGGAATAATTGTGTAAATTGATTCTGAAACCTAGCTAGATAGCTTGGAAATGATCTAACTAAGAAAACAAAAGTTACATTTTGAAAATCGGTCCACTATTTCTGAAATTAGAAAAATTTGTTTTTGTGACAATAAAACAACTCTGGCACTCTGTGAAGATGTCTATGGGGATTTAACATGTGGAAATAGTTTTTTCGCAATAAAATCAATATTGGACCAAATTTCACGAAATAAAAAGTAGGTTCATTCTTAAATTTTGCTATAATTTAATATTATCAAAAAATATATTGTTTTGCATTATTTATATAGCCATAAAATTTGGGCAGGTTTCGTGAAACAGACAGTAGGGAGAATATCGCAGTGAGGTAGCAATTTTGTTTCTAACTCAACTATACAGGAGACTTTCCCTCAAAAGATGGTCCGTTATTGCTTTTGAGAAACAGTGTGGCTAATGAAATGTAAAAGCAGTTTGATCAATGCTAACACAGTTCACCATCTTGTCTGGTATAGAATAATTTCCCAATTTCCCATGAAAATAATACAGTAATACTGGTAATAACAAAAAAATGTGGTCTGTCGGTATACAAATGCACCCTGTGGAAGATTGGAAAAACTCCGGCAACTTACCCAGACACACTTATATATGGACGGATACACAAACGTTTGAACATTTTGGGTTTATGTGGTATTTCCATTGTTTGAAGATCAAAGAAAAAGCCCCTAAACATCAATAGAATTTATGAGGTTACAGAATATTTTGTGCAACTTAGCATGACGCATCTAAGGAGAGACGCATGCAGAAAACTTAACGAGCCCCGTTTGATCATAGTTGACAACATGTATTTATAGATTATATGTGGCTCTGGAGAAATAGGGATTTTGACATTTGCAACAAGTGCACACTCAGCTCAATCAATATGAACAGTGAACAGTGCAGACCCTGGCCAGACTGCACATATGTGCAGTCTGGTCATGGTCTGCACTGTTCACTGTGCCATCAAAGAAACACCAGCCATGCTCCTAACAAACAGAAGAGCTGGCCAAAGCATGCTATACAATTTTAAGCTATACTGGCCACAAATGCCACGACCCACATTTCTGTATATTGTTCACATTGGTAGTGACTGGAGAAATGGGGCTTATGGCATTTGTGACCAGTGTAGCTACTGATCGAATAGCCTGATAACAATACATATTGCTTGTTAAAAGCATGACAGGCGTTTGTTTCATTGATGGAATGGCGAACAGTGCAGACCCCTGCGGATGTACAGGCTGATCTGGATGTACATAAAGTCCGATTTCCCCAGACACATATAACAGTTGTTTTCCAGAAGCATAATTATATATAATAACTATTCACAGACAACAGAGAACCAATGACTCAACCAGACTGATATAGAACAGTCAATTTGTTTCTAAATTAACTATGTGAAAACAATTTCAAATCAATGATACTTCAAATAAAATACAAAGATGAATATGACTTGTTTTTGTGGTGATTTGATTTATTGTTTTTTGATAGCGGTCTGTAATACATGTATATTGTTCATCAGATCAGCATTAACCCTTTCAACACCACAGGCCTGTATAGTGGTATTGGCAAACAGTGTATATCAGATGAGCCGGCTCGTGACGAGCCGTCTCATCAGGATATGCACTGTTTGCAAGTAATTTTCATATTTTTGAGAGAAACCCCCCCCCCCACCCCCCCACTTTTCATAAATGGACTAGTCTGAAAATCATTTTGTAACAATTGGATTGGTTGCAAAATTAACATGTGCAAAATCCATTCCAGTTACTTAGGGGTGAAAGGGTTAGTGACAATTATAGACAACTACAGACTATTATACTTACTTGTATAGAAATTCTGTTAAGAAATCTAGAGCATCAAATTTTGTTCTTTTTCTCTGAAAATAAAAGAAGAGAATTATATTTATCAAATAGTATCCAATTATGGACGTATGTACAGGTGCCTACAATAATGCTACGGAAGGGGTCCTCACACATAAAAACAGAAAAAAGTAAACTTAGCTAGACCCTCAAACTGTAGCCTATTTCACCAATATTGCAAAGTATACTTATCTAGCAAAGTATACTTTGAGGGAGAAATTTTCAATTTTAGGATAAATTTATTAATTGTTATTATACTGAATTTATTACATTATCACAGCCATTTTGGCATATCAAGAAAAATAAATGATTACTCCCTCAAAGTATACTTTGCTAGAAAAATATACTTTGCAATGTTGGTGAAATAGGCTACTGGTGTTTCCTACTGTCTAGACGCTATAATTATCATTGGTAGAATATTGGAAAACAAAATGATGAGATAATAATAGTGGTCACAACATACACTGTTGACGATAAAGGCCTGACAGTAGCCGATTTCATCAAAATTGAAAAGTACACTTAACTAGCTACATGTAAGTATACTTTGAGAGAGTAATCATTTATTGTCCCGAAATGCATTACTTCATATAGAACTAACGAATGCATATATTTGATGATTAAAAGAATGCAGTATTATTATACGGAAGTTATCACATTATCACAGCCATTTCTCCCTCAAAGTATACTATGCTAGAAAAGTATACTTTGCAATGCTGGTGAAATTTATTACATGTAATAAATTCAGTATAATAACAAGAAACGAGGCAAAGCCACGAAGGCCAGGTTTTTTCCAAGCATAGACACTTGGATAACATTATTTTACCCACTTTTTGTAGACTAGATGGCCGTGGCCTGCATGTCGCGCCTTGGGGCGAGGCATGGACACTAAAAAAATAGATATAGTAGATGGAAAAAGCTTAACCAAAAAACTTTAACCGGACACACGGAAGAACGGACGGACATATGCCAAAATGCCGACGATATCGCGCTTTGCGCAAGCAGGTGCGACAATGATGATAAACACCCATGTGAAGTATCAAGGTATTGGGTGAAGCAGTTGCAGAGATATAGTACACAAAAAAACTTGACATTGGGCACAGGATCGCGCTTTCCGCAAGCAGGTGCGACAATGATGATAAACACCCATGTGAAGTATCAAGGTATTGGGTGAAGCAGTTGCAGAGATATAGTACACGAAAAAACTTGACATTGGGCACAGGATCGCGCTTTCCGCAAGCAGGTGCGACAATGATGATAAACACCCATGTGAAGTATCAAGGTATTGGGTGAAGCAGTTGCAGAGACATAGTACACGAAAAAAGTTTAACAAAAAAATTCAAAGTAATTTGACCTTGACATTGGGCACAGGGGCCGCACGGTTGGGGGGTAGAATGAAAATATGGATGATGATAAACACCCATGTGAAGTTTCAATGTAATGGGTGAAGCAGTTGCAGAGATATAGTATGACAAAAAAGTTTCACCAAAAAAATTTAACCAGACGTACGTTAAAAAGTTAACGTTGAAAATGGCTAAGTCAATTACGTAGAAATAATAGGTGAAGGTAAAAAAATGGTCACATGTTGGATAGTTGTATGTGGTAGGCACCCCTTGGTTATGAAGCTGTGAAAGTTTGGTGGTCCTAGGTGGTACAGTACTAAAGAAATGGACTTAAACACGAAAACTTAACATTGTAAACGCGCAAACTTAACATTGAAAATGGCTAAGTCGACTGCGCGGAAAAAATGGGTCAAGTTAAAAACAAGAAACGAGGCAAAGCCACGAAGGCCAGATTTTTTCCAAGCATAGACACTTGGATAACATAATTATACCCACTTTTTGTAGATTAGATGGCCGTGGCCTGCATGTCGCGCCTTGGGGCGAGGCATGGACACTAAAAAAATAGATATAGTAGATGGAAAAACTTTAACGAAAAAACTTTAACCGGACACGGACGGAAGGACGGACGTATGGCAAAATGCATAAAATGCGCTTTCCGCAAGTGGGTGCGACAATGATGATAAACACCCATGTGAAGTATCAAGGTAATGGTTGAAGCAGTTGCAGAGATATAGTATAACGAAAAAGGTTTAACCAAAAAACTTTAATCAGAAATACGTTAAAAAGTTAACGTTGAAAATGGCGAAGTCAACTACGTAGAAATAATAGGTGAAGGTAAAAAAAATTGGTCATGTTGGAAAAAAATAGTTTGGTATGTGGTAGGCACTTGGTTATGGAAGCGTTGGAAAGTGGTGGTTCCTAGTTGTACAGTAACCAAAGAAATGGTAAAACACGGAAAAACTTTACCCCAAATTGGTTAAACGCGAAAACTAACATTGAATGGCTAAGTCGAACTGCGCGGAAAAAATTTGGGTCAAGGTTAAAAAAAAAGTAACCATGTTGGATTAGGTGGATATGTGGTGTGCACCCCTTGAATATGAAGCTGAAAGAAAGTTTGGTGGTTCCTAAAGGTGGTGCAGTACCAAAAGAAATGAACTTAAACACGAAAACTTAACATTGTAAACGCGAAAAGTTTAACGTTGAAAATGGGAAGTCAACTACTAAGAAAATAATTAGGCTAAAAAAAGGTCCGATTTGGTATCTTGGCGCCGGGAAAAAAAAAAATGGTCACGTTAAAAAAAAAAGGTAAATTGTGGATAGTGGGGATATGTGTGTGCACCCCTTGATTATGAAGCTGTGAAAGTTTGGTGGTCCTGGTGGTGCAGTACCAAAGAAATGAACTTAAACACGAAAACTTAACATTGTAAACGCGAAAATTTAACATTGAAAATGGCTAAGTCGACTGCGCGGAAAAAATGGGTCAAGTTAAAAAAAAAGTAACATGTTGGATAGTGATATGTGGTGTGCACCCCTTGATTATGAAGCTGTGAAAGTTGGTGGTCCTAGGTGGTGCAGTACCAAATAAATGAACTTAAACACGAAAACTTAACATTGTAAACGCGAAAAGTTAACGTTGAAAATGGCGAAGTCAACTACGTAGAAATAATAGGTGAAGGTAAAAAAATGGTCACATGTTGGATAGTTGTATGTGGTAGGCACCCCTTGGTTATGAAGCTGTGAAAGTTTGGTGGTCCTAGGTGGTACAGTACCAAAGAAATGGACTTAAACACGAAAACTTAACATATTGTAAACGCGAAAACTTAACATTGAAAATGGCTAAGTCGACTGCGCGGAAAAAAAAAAAATGGGTAAAGTTAAAAAAAAAAGTAACATGTTGGATAGTGATATGTGGTGTGCACCCCTTGATTATGAAGCTGTGAAAGTTTGGTGGTCCTAGGTGGTGCAGTACCAAAGAAATGAACTTAAACACGAAAACTTAACATTGTAAACGCGAAAAGTTAACATTGAAAATGGCTAAGTCGACTATGCGGAAAAAATGGGTCAAGATAAAAAAAAAGTAACATGTTGGATAGTGATATGTGGTGGGCACCCCTTGATTATGACGCTGTGAAAGTTTGGTGGTCCTAGGTGGTACAGTAAAAAAGAAATGGACTCAAACACGAAAACTTAACATTGATTGTGGACGCCGCCCGACCGCCTGCCCGGCTTTCGCCAATCCAATAGCCTGGATTTTTTTTAAAAAAACCTGGCTAAAAAAGTAACATGTTGGATAGTGATATGTGGTGGGCACCCCTTGATTATGAGTGAGTGAGTGAGTGAATAGGGTTTAACGTCCGCTTTTCTGACATAGAGGTACAAGCCTCAGGGAGTCTACACGCAGACGGGTCAAAGGGGTCGTGTCCCGTATCCACCTGTCCGAGGGGGTAAATCCCAACTTCAGAACTCAATATTTACAATCAAAATATATATTCAGTCCTGAAATTAGAACAACCTGATCTGGTGCCAGGCCCTTGCCACACCAGCATCATTTATCCCATCCCCTAAAAGTAATAGGATTAGCGCTAATCTTACTTTTATATATGGGGCATAGCCTGACTCAACTCTCACATACAAGAAAGCCAAAAATGTACACGAGGGCCAAATCCGGTATAGTGGGTTCCGAGTATGAACCCAATCGTTAAGCCAGTTTAGTCGCCTTTTACGACAAGCAATGGCTACTGCAGCACTATTCTCAGGATCAGTTGATCCCGCCCCGGTGCCTGCACGGGGCCCTTGATTATGAAGCTGTGAAAGTTTGGTGGTCCTAGGTGGTACAGTAACAAAGAAATGGACTCAAACACGAAAACTTAACATTGATTGTGGACGCCGCCCGCCGCCCGCCCGCCCGGCTTTCGCCAATCCAATAGCCTGGATTTTTTTTCAAAAAACCTGGCTAAAAATTAATAAATTTATCCTTCAATTGAAAATTTCTCCCTCACAGTATACTTTGCTAGAAAAGTATACTTTGCAATGTTGGTGAAATAGGCTACTGATCAGTGTGCACATGCATCCACACAATCTGCTCACTACCTGCACTGTTTGTGATTCAGTCACTGCGATAGGCTACCTGCCATCAGCAAAATGATTGATTGTTACCTACTTGGTGAATGTGCAGAAGACCTACATTGTTACAAACATCTCAGGTACCTTTTCTCAGCCGGTGGTAAAATAAAAAATTATCAGCAGACGAAAAAATTGAATTCATCATTGTTATGGTTATGAATGAGATAAACAGTCGTAGATGCATGAGAGACAAGCCATGTTATTTTGTACCTATGGAAATGTGCAATTTTTTTACGAAAAGTATTTACAGAAACTGATATTTTCTGTGAATGATGTTGAAAGTTGACAAAATTTTCAAAGCAAATGTTGAATTCAATTCCGCATCTGCTCTGAACATTTTTTCAACTTTCAGCATCATGTACAGACAATAAAGTAAATTTTGTAAATATATTTCCTGAGATATCGCACATGTTAGGTACGAAATCACTTATTTTATTTCATTTGAGCCTATTGATACATACCTCAAAACATTTCTCTGTCTTTGCCTTTTTTAACATTTTTTCCAATGCTGGCAAAAGAACTGGGAATATGTAATATTCCAGATATTCTCGTGGTGTGCCTGTAAAATTGGGCAAGAGAATATACACAAATTGGCCATGAAAGACAACACCAGGGTTTCTTCATTCTACTGCTGACAAACATTGCCTAAAAGGCAATGTGCTATGCATCTCATTGAATAAATAATGTGATGAAACAAGGTACATGTACATGTAAATAAAAACAATTGAATGTACATGTATATTTTCTGACCTCTGGAAATGCATATATTGTCCACCAGCTAACATAAATTTCAGTATGACGTTTGCAAGCAGCATGGTCACAAATGACAGCTTGCATAGTCTGATCAGAGCCATACGCTGTTCCCTATCGAGGCACAGATGTATGTGCTGTGATCACTCATTTGAACGGTCTCACGAGACGGTTAAAATGAGTGGTAACAACATATTCTTTCATTGAGAAATGAATAAACTAGATTTGTCAGTAAGAGAGGCTTTCGGAATACCCACCGCGTGTGCACAGGTGCCCCTAAATATGTAGATTTTTTCCAAGTAGGTTTTGTTTGTTTGTTTGTTTATTGGTGTTTAACGGCCTATCAACAGCTAAGGTCATGTAAGGCCGGGCAAACAGGTTCGATCCCGTTTTAACCTGCTGCATTGGGGGGAAAATCCCAAAATCAGAACGGAATATTTACATCGAGATACAACACATTCAGCCCTGAAATTAGAATAACCTGACCTGGTGCCAGGTCCATACCGCACCAAAGTCACTTGGCCCCTTCCCCTATTTAAAAGTAATACCGGTAGGATTACTCTTATAAGGGGTATAACCAGATTCAACTGTCACATACAAAATGCCAAAGACGTATGTGAGGGCCAAACCAGGTCTCCAGTCGGGATTCCGGTAAGGATGAACCCCGATCGTTAAATTACCCATCGCGTGCTCCCACCTGCCACCCACTTCCAAGTAGGTGCGAGTGACATATGAAAAGTAGTGGTCATAGATTTGATAGTAATCAGATGCGACAATCTTAAAGTGTCGTGGATTTGGCACATCATGATAGTAGACCATAGCAGAATGCATGCGTGAAAATATGGAAATTTTTCAATGAAGAAATATAAGTTATAACATATTTCTCTGATGTTAAGTTTTGTGAAGAGACTAAGTATTTGTCCTTGACCTTGGGATCAGTGGTCATAGATTTGTCACAGCATGATAGTAGACCCTTAGAGGAATGCATGCATTAAATATTAAGAATTTTGATGAAGAAAATAGAAGTTATAACTAAAGATCTCTAATTTAAAGTTTTGTATAACAGATTTCTCCGATGTTAAGTTTTTTTGTGAAGAGACCAAGTATGTGACCTTGACATTGGAATCAGCGAAGGTTGGATAGTCGTGGATTTGTCACAGCATGACAGTAGAGCCTTGAGGAATGCATTGGTGAATTATTAAGAATTTTTGATGAAGGAAATATGTTAATTTTAGTGACGGGCACACATGGATGGACAACCTAACTCCAATATCCCCCCCACAACTCATTGCGGGGGGTATAAATATCACACTGGTGTAGCCTGTTAACAATCTATATTGCTTGTTAGAAGCATGGAGGTTGTTTTATAGATGGAATGGTAAACAGTGGCGATCCTGATCAGACTGATCATAATCTACACAAGTTGCAAAACCAACAAGCCCCATTTCTCCAGTCAAGTCACAATTAACAACTTTTGTATGTTTGCGAATGACTTACATGCTTCTTTTGCTGGAATAGGAGGAGGTGGGGAAGGTGGCGACTTTGGTGGCTTGTCTGTAAATGCATAACCGATCATCGACGGGTGTGTGACTGCCGGGTCCACCTCACATGTTGGATCAGCATCCACACTTACAGGATGGAACATCTGACCATAGAATACAGGATTGTGCTTCGCTGGATCATAGTCCTGGTAATCTGTGGCTATCGAGGCATCGTCATCATGGTCATCCAAAATAACTTGACGAGAGTCGAATTCTGAAATTTATGTTATTGAATTGAGGAGTAAGTAGGTATATATATGACTGCATTCAACCTTTCACCCCTAAAAAAGTAATTGGAATAGATGTTGCTATGTTAATTTTCCAACCAATCAATTCATCACAAAATGATTTTCAGACTAGTCAATTTATGAAAATGGGATGTTTTTGTTCTCAAAAATATGAAAATTACTTTTAAAAAGTGCAGATCCTGAGACGGCTCGTCACGAGCCGGCTCATCAGGATCTACACATTTTGCCAATACCACTATATATACAGGCCTGTGGTGTTGAACGGGTTATATGTATCATTACACAGATTATTAGGCAAAACACAACCATGGGAATGAAAAACTGCAGAACTCAGAAAAAATTATTTATCTGCTATTTTTCCATTTTGTTCCCTGTTATTTTCAAACTGATTTACAATTTGTAATTAAAAGCAAAATTTATTGATAAAATTGAACATCTGATAGAATATGTATTTCCTGGATATATTTTGCTGGGTCATATATATAACAGTAACCTGGTGATGATGTCGCTTTTTGATAATTAAAGAAATTGGTAAATTAATATGTAGTATTATTGCAATTGATGGTTACTAATTATACCGTTTTAAAAAAAATAATGGGTACTGTCATTTCAGCTAATACTGCGCATCGGCTAATGCGCATTTCACGTCAAATTTAGCCTTGCGTACGTCATAATAAAATATGTGGATTTCGGAATAAACAAGATGATTAATTGCTACACTCTGGCACAATTTATCACATTCCGATAGGTTGGTAAAAAGTTATTCCATACATAGTCAAAATGTGTAAAATCCTTAGACCCTGCTGATGGAATAGCTGTCTTATTTACTAAATTAATTGTTAAACGAAGCGGGCGTGACAATAAAATGGTGTCAATGCCATCGGAGACACAGCGCCTTTAAAGGTACATGCCCACTCAGTAGGCACAAATGTTCTTTATATCCGAGACATCATCTGGAACATTTTCTCGCAAAATAAACATTCATTCACCTTTACTTTATCAGGTCATCTACATATGTAAATTTATGTCATAATTACATGAATATGATATTTTCATAATATTACCGGTAACACTCATTTCAGTTCCAAAACATGCATGGAACATATTTCACAATTATAACTGCTAAAGTGCGAATCAGATCTGATTTGATCGCTATTCTGCCGAGGAATACTATGAGTGGAATCGTAACACTGGCTAAAATGGTTTAGGAGTAGATTGCAAGAGTTACTATTCGCAACTACGAAGCCAGGTACACTTACAATGGTGTCGGCTAATTCTGCGCACCTAAGGCTTTCCAAACAAATTTATATGTCATTAACATCCCCATATTCAGTCAAAATTTCCTGAATATTCAACGCAGTTCTGACGTCAGTTACGAGAAAGTGACGTAAATTGTGTGATGTATGACATCACATGTGTGTTTGCAACATCACATTTGTATCTGCTAATGCTGCGCATCTGGTAGTGTAAACAAAATGACAAACAGCATTCTGTAGCATAGCAAAATTGGCATTAAACTTGAAGCAGAACTATCCAGTGACATCATGACAGGTTAGTTTCTTAGTTGAATAATTTAGTAAATAAGACTGACAGCTATTCCATCAGCATATTCTGAGGATTTTACAAATGTTGACTATATTCGGAATAACTTTTTACCAAACTATCGAAATGTGATAAAATTGTGCCACAATGTAGCAATTAGTCAGCTTTTTTATTCCGAAATCGACCTAGTTTATTATGACGTACGCGAAGCTAAATTTGATGTGAATTGCGCATTAGCCGATGCGCAGAATTAGCCAAAATTACAGTACTCAAAGACACTTGAATTTTGAATAATATTGGGTTTACTGTGAAGACTGGTCAACCGTGAAGACTGGTCATCCGACTATAGTTTTCATGTGTCATGTAACAACTAAACAACTGGGTACAAACCAATCAAACATGGTACGGAAATGTCTAGGTACGAACTAGTTAGCGTGCGAATTATTGACAAGAGACGATTCAAGGTATCCACAACTTGAATGCCAGAATGGCCACTTGTGTAGATTGGACGAGGCTAATAAAAGCACAACATGATCCAACTGTTAGAAATTTACATTTCCTTATATTATACATGTTATTAAGACAGTGAATTGTATTCACCTTTGCAAATTTCATCCCACAAATTAGGCTCGGGCACCTTTGTTATGACTGACATTTTGGACGTTTATGTAGCCGAACAACACCATTTATAAACAATAGCCGCCCAAAACGTAGTTCTAACAAACAGTGAATTACTGCCACCTTTGTTGAATACGAGCGTTTGAAAACACTAGTTGAATTATACTTAAAACTGTTAGTTGTTGTTTCACTTAATTAAACATACATAGGTATTCAGAAAACTAGTAAATTAAATGCGTATTAATTTGGGTTGTCAAGCAAGGGAAGTAACTGCATCCCGGAAATGTAATTGTGTACCTTGAATCTTGTGAGGAAATCAAGATGACCGAGGTAGTTTTCTTTGTTTTATTGTATAAATATGTCATGTCATCTTATTTGCGCGATTCAGTATAAATACCGGTTGATTTTTATTTATTGAAAAGTCTCCGTGTTGAAAATGTCATTCATAAATAGATGGAATCATACGATGTCATTAGTTTTCGTGGTTGATTTATTTTCTATTTTATCACTGTTTATTACTTAACTGTTAAAGGCGCTAGTCATCGACATATTCCAGTGTGTTTATTACCTTAGACAACATTACTTAGAATAGATTTCTCAGAAGACAAACTAGATATATCTGTCTCTGCGAAATGGACATCTCTGGTGAAATTGCCAACGGTGGTCGAGCGGTCTGAGGCGTCGGACTGCTGATCTTACGGTCGTCAAAAGCAAAAAAGTAAACCGGAAGTGGACGGACCGATTTTCCGACTATTCTAAGCTTACATGACTAATATACTCTGGCCGTCAGTGGTCAACACTCGCAGTGTCCCGGGATCCCAAGGACATGTACTTAAGATGGGTTTTATTTTTCAGGAAGTAAAAGTATACCTGACAAGATTGATGAAGAGGTATGTATAAATAGCACCGTGTATTGATGGTTGCCATTTTAAATATCGTACTTACAATGCTAATTTTTGCCTTTTTACATTACAGTGCAATCTCTCTACAACAACTACCCATGGGAAGACAGACTAGTGCAATCTCTCTACAACAACTACCCATGGGAAGACAGACTAGATTGCCATGGCCCACATGTGCCTGCTGAGGCTTTGATATTATTACGAAAAACTTTAACCTAGACGTACACCAATGTGCCGACAATATCGTGTTGTCCATAAGCGGGCGCGACAAAAACTGACTGTTGTAGAGAGGTGGCTGCACTGTAGGGAGGTTAAATATAGATGCAATTGTCCAATTGGGATACAGAATATTGGCTGTTATAGATAGAGGGGTTGTTGTAGAGAGATGGTCATTCAGGGAGGTCGACTGTACATTTATCTGGAATCCATATGTATGCTGTGGAAAACACTTTTTAACATAATAATTTTTTATTGTCCCCCGCCCCCCTTGACATAGGTGCAGTCTACTCTAATTAGTCACCTGTCCTGTTTAGAGAAGATTCACTGTAATTAATCACTCCATTAACATTTTTGTCATTAGCATGATTAGGGCAGCGCTGAGAATCGGCGGTGCCCTACAGGTTTCGCCCTGTCTGTCCGTCAGTCTGTCTGTCTGTCCGTTTATTTTTTGAAAGTTTTTGTAATTTCTGTTTGCCTTCAGCTAATATCTTCATATTGTGCACATGCATTACTTAGTAACGATACATCCTTCCACATTAATACAATGACCCTCGCTACTGTTCGTACGCCACTCCGGCTGTCGGTTTTTGTAAGAGTTTCTCAAATCACCTATAATTTCTGTTTGCCTGCGTCTAATATCTTCATAGTGCACACATGCATTACTTAGTAACGATGCAACCTTCCACATTAATACAATTACCCTCGCTGCTGATCGTACGTCCGTCTGTCTGTCTGTCTGATTATTTATTTGAAAGTTTTTCTAAGTGTTTCTCAAATCAACTATAATTTATGTTTGCCTTCAGCTAATATCTTCATATTGCGCACATGCATTACTTAATAACAATACATCCTTCCACATTAATACAGTTACCCTTGCTACTGATCGTCCGTCTGTCTGTCTCTTTATTTATTTGAAAGTTTTTGTAAGAGTTTCTCAAATCACCTACATGTATACATTGTAATTTCTATTTGCCTCCAGCTAATATCTTCATATTGCGCACATGCTTAGTAATGATACATCCTTCCACATTAATATAATTACCCTCACTACTGATCGTCCGTCTGTCTGTTTATTTTTTTTGAAATTGAAGTTTCCGAAATATGGGCCCTAAGTGCGTTGACAGACCACATTTTCTAGTTTTCGATTAATTACAGACAAGACAATGAAAGAAATTGAACACAATGAGGTCCCATGGTGTCCAGTTTAGATAGGTTCTACTGTATGTGCTTAAAACTTCAACTGTGTTTGGAACAGTTCACATGTGTGGTCATAGCATATACTTTCATTGAGAAATAATATATTACAGTGTGTTAACACCTTTTCATTGCATAAAATGGGATTTCAGCCTTTCATAATGAAATAACAAAGTGTATAAAAAGTCATAATACACTAATGTAATAAATAGTATGTGTAATGAAACTGCTATAAAACATGCTACATGATCAGTAGAGCTTCAATGTATTGCTCTACCTATGCAATAAGCACAGTCTAACATTTGTATTGATTTAATAAATTATGATATTTAATAAACAGGTTTGCTGATTTTATACATGTTTCTTATGAAATCAGTAAACACGTTTAACCCTTTCACTCCTAAGTAACGGGAATGGACCGTGATCTGTTGATTTTCCAACAAATCTTCACAAAAATGATTTTCAGACATATTATAAAAAGGGTTGGGTTTTTTTTGTAAAACAAAAGACGAAAAGATTCCGACCAATCCAATCATCACAAACTCATTTTCAGACTAAGTCCGTTGATGAAAATGGTGTGCACTTGTTTCTAAAAAAAATATGAAAATTACTTGCAAAAAGTGCAGATCCTGATGAGATGGCTCGTTATGAGCCGGCTCATTTGGATCTACACTGTTTGCAAACACCACTAGATAGAGGTCTGCAGTGTTGGAAGGGTTAATACATATCATACTGAATCATCACTTGTGTATGATGCTCTATGTATGTGTTACTGTAATATTATCTGTGTTCCAGTGTTGATGGCTTGATGGCTATAATCTTCACAGACAGAGACGGTGTGCCAATACTAAAAGGTAAATATTTGATGTACAACAACCTATGGTTGCTATATCAGTTACATTTATCATGTTTATATGCATATTTTTTAACTGAATTTTGTTAATAAACATCACAGAAATTATGAGCTGCATTGTCCCAATCGGGCTTCAACCTTTATTAGCCCATTTCACCCCTAAGTATATAGAATGGATTCAACCAATCTAACCATCACAAAATGATTGTCAGACTAGTCCATTTATGAAAAGGGGGTGTTTTTGTTCTTAAAAATGTGAAAATTATTTGCAAAAAAGTGCAGATCCTGATGAGATGGCTCATAACGAGTCGGCTCATCTGTAGCCTATTTCATCAACATTGCAAAGTATACTTTACTATCAAAGTATACTTTGAGGGAGTAATCATTTATTTTTCCTGAAATGCATTCTTTCATATAGAACTAACAACTGCATATATTTCATGATTAAAAGTATGCAGAATTATTATACTGAATTTATTACATTATCACAGCCAAATTGGCTGTGATAATGTAATAAATTCAGTATAATAAAAATTAATAAATTTATCATAAAATTGAAAATTTCTCCCTCAAAGTATACTTTGCTACTAAAGTATACTTTGCAATGTTGATGAAATAGGCTACTGGATCTACACTATTTGCCAATACCACTATACAAGCCTGTGGTGTTTAGAGGGTTAACATGGTTAAAATGCTCATCCATAAATAATAGTGCATTATTTCTTTGTGTCAACAAATAAGCTACAAATGATGATCCTCAAGTGATTCTGATGTGGCGAGTACCTGGCATCAGATCAGGATTATTCTGATTTCAAGACTGAATATATAGTTTTTATATTGTAAATATTCAGTTCTGAGTTTGGGATTTCCCCCCCATTTGTACATGTACTTGAACATGTACCTGTACAGGTAATATATGTGATTTAGTACTAAACCCATTGACCCGGCCTTAAATGACCTTAGCTGTTGATATGCCGTTAAACCCCAACAAACGAACAAATGATGGTCCAATGTTGATACCAACGATGAATTTTCTTGAGCGGTATCCAAAATGGTTTACAGGCTAAAACATACCCATCTTCTGGCAAATAGATTGTGTATGTACCGTACATGTATACAGAGCTCCAGATAAGCTTTGTGTCTAAAGCGAATTGTACCCCATGATTTCAGATTCAATGAGTATTTTATTTTTGCAAATGGATTTTTTATTTTCTACATTATTAAATAGGGAACAAATGATCAAAACAAATTTAACTGTTCATTTATTTCAGTGTATTATTACTTATTCACTTATTTATACTGTAATACAGCTGAAAAGTTACTTTGTTGAGCTGCAAACATTGTTTGCTTTTTACAGCTCAACTAAGTACATTTTCAATTTTATTACAGTATTTCCACAACACGATTTGAAAATCAATGCATATTTTCACATTACTGCAAGTATTTTGTACTCCCACTGTTGTTAATCAATGCGTATTCAATATGCCAATACACACCTTATCTGGAGCACTGCATACAATTCTCTGCCGATTGCTTGGAGTGTATCTAACATGTCTAATGCAAGGTGCATGATCACGTGGTTACAACAACAACAACGTCGCCCACTCCAGAGTAAGTATTATTTGATATTTTCCTTGATATTCAACGGATTTTGATGAAATATGGCGCAGCAAACGCGTCTTCATGAGATGCATTTGGTGGTCCAGGGGGTTTGGCACAGACTGATGTCGTTTTTGCGAAGAATCAATTTCAGGAAATTGATTCTTCGCAAAAACGACAGAAGTTTAGGCGAAAATACAGAGACCACCAAATGTAGCTTAACAAGACACGTTTGTTGCGCCATATTTCATCAAAATCCGTTACGTAATAAGAACAATAGAAAAGAATACGTACTTTCAATCGGATTGATTCTGGAAGTTTCAGTACTTGTTGTTGTTGTTAGTACCACGTGATCATACACCTTGTAATGGGTACATAACAGTTAGTTGATGGGGCTGGATTGGAATGGGGATCGATGTCAGTTATTTCCCTTTAGAAATCTTTTTATAGAGATCTGGTCCTATTTTGTATTATAGCGTTTATTTCTTACTAAATGGTACTAAAATACTTGGAAAAGTCGCAGGAATACTGGACGAGGCCTTCCGGCCTTCGTCCAGTATTCCCGCGACTTTTCCAAGTTTATACCCCAATAAATTCCACAAAAAGGCCATTCATTCCTATAATAAATTCTGTGAAATTTCAGTGGCAACAGAACAGGCACCAGAACTAGCACTGCGACACAATTTCCTCGGCACGTTTAGTATGGCGGCCGACTCTGCCAGCAAACTGGGCCTCTCACAAAACAAATCCATTGTGTCTATGTATGGCAATCATCAGGTATGTACAGTTGGCATATTTTTATGTGACTGCCGTTGTGCGACACTGCTCACAGCCGTGTTCAAATGTATAGCGAGTGTTGTTTGAACATGGCTGTAGATGATAGTCATTCCGGGGCCAAGCCAACACCTACGTAATGTATGTGTCTCATGACGTTACTAGAACGTGCCATTACATCACAAGACCAATTCACACGGTCGCACTGAAATTTTGAAATTGATGCGGCTGCATCACGTGACGTGTACTGCGGCCCCGGAATATGTATACGTAAATCAGCTGTTTGAATATATAGATACAAAATGTACTCGTGTGTGTGACATTCCCTAGCACAACCAGAAAACAATGTCTTTGGCATATCCCCAGTTCATTTACCACATTTATAGCAGTAAATAATTCATCAATCACAAGGAATGTTTCACTGACATTTGGTACATTGCCAACTGTGTACACTGGGAGGGGAGAAAACACAGTTGGTGGCCTTTCTTGTGGTCTTCGGGAGGATTGGAGCATTGTGTATCTTAAAGAACGATCCTTTCTTTAGGATTCACAACTTGATGGTTAATCTTTCTAGCATTCACACATGCAACTACTGTCTGTTTCATGAAACCTGCCCACATTATTTGGCTATATAAACAATGCAAAAACTTTTCTTTTTTTTTGATAATAGTAAATTATAGCAAAATTTAAGAATGAGCCTTATTTTTATTTGTGAAATTTGGCCAATATTGATTTTATTACAAAACAATATATTTATTTATGGGAATTTAACATAGGGGAACAGGAAGTGGAGGAGCTGGGGGAGGAGTCAAAAAATAAAAAAAAATGGAAATTGACTCGGAAACCTTGCTAGATAGCTTGGAAATGATCTAAGAAGACAAAAGGTAAATTTTGAAAATCGGTTCACTGTTTCTGAAATTGAAAACTTTCCCCATGTTAAATCCCCATAGACATCTATGGGGATTTAACATGGGGAAATTGTTTTTATACAACCGTTTTTAAAAAACGGTACGTATTATGTTTTACCGGGCGGGCGGGCGCCTGAAGAAAAAGTGCATAGTTCGTGTACACAACTCCTCCGAAACCGTTCAGTCGATCGATCTGAAACTACACACACGTCTTCTACACATATTGAAGATGTGCACCTTGGTGTTTTTATGCCGAAAACATATTTTTTAACAAAAATATCACCTTTTTAACTTAGCCATTTTTTCTACATTTTTCTATACAATTCTATATACGGTACAGAGTTTGTGTACACAACTCCTCCGAAACCGTTCAGTCGATCGTTCTGAAACTATACACACGTCTTCTACACATATTGAAGATGTGCACCTTGGTATTTTTATGCCGAAAAATTATTTTTTATAAATAAATATCACCTTTTTAACTTAGCCATTTTTTCTACATTTTTCTATACAATTCTATATACGGTACAGAGTTTGTGTACACAACTCCTCCGAAACCGTTCAGACGATCGTTCTGAAACTATACACATGTCTTCTACACATATTGAAGATGTGCACCTTGGTGTTTTTATGCCGAAAAGATATTTTTTAACAAAAATATCACCTTTTTAACTTAGCCATTTTTTATACATTTTTGTATCCAATTCCCTATCATTTCTACTTTACACTCTACTTTTCTATCTCTGCCTAAATTAGTATACATGTTTAGCACAACGAGATGAAGAAATAATGCTATAGACTTTCAAATTCTCATTAATGTTTCTTGCCTTGGTGACAGCTTCACATTTCTGCATCTTCGTTGTCTGGCCCATATTCGACGGGCGTATTTTGTGACTTGCGGCACTCTTGTTTCGTAATAAAATCAATATTGAACCAAATTTTACGAAACAAAAGAAGGCTCAGTCTTAAATTTTTAGAACATTAAGTTTTAATAATATCAAAAAAATATGTATTTTGCATTGTTTAAATAGTCGTAATATTTGGGCAGGTTTCGTGAAACAGACGGTAAGTGATCCAGTGTAGTAAGGGTGCCTGGAACAAGATCAGGACACTGTCTTTCAGTGACAAAAGTTTTTATTGTAATTTCAGTGCAATATGATATTCCACCCATAAACATGCAGTCCTGTCTGCATATGATTTTGCTGCTGCACAGACATAAAACACTGATCAATCAATCTTCATGATCTTTTTATACCACCGGGTTTCGAAGAAACGGGTGGCATATAGTGTTTGGACTGTCCGTCTGTCCGTCCGTCACACTTTTCGGTTAACCAATTTGTCACAGTTTCTCAAATATGCTGCAGGTGGCATCCGCGTTCGACAGACGCATTTCTTGTTTTTCATGCTTTTAACAAGCAATATATAATATCATTATCAGGCTACAGAATTGTGCCATCTGACCAGTATGACACCAACATACTGACCATCTGTTCAAACACCTGTGGTAGTATATGTAGCCTATTTCATCAACATTACAAAGTATACTTATCTAGCAAAGTATACTTTGAGGGAGAAATTTTCAATTTTTTTAAAAATTTATTAATTTTTATTATACTGAATTTATTACATTATCACAGCCATTTAATGGCTGTGATAATGTAATAAATTCAGTATAATAATTCTGCATATTTTTAATCATGAACTATATGCATTTGTTAGTTCTATATGAAATAATGCATTTCAGGAAAAATAAATGATTACTCCCTCAAAGTATACTTTGCTAGTAAAGTATACTTTGCAATGTTGATGAAATGGGCTACAGGAGCCACACGATCCTCATGATCTCAGGCATGATCTTCCCTACAATGTCAACAATTCATGATGGCTTGATTTCCGAATTTGTCCTCCCTTACATGTTGAAATTCTATCACTGTGTTCACCTTGATGAGTATGTTGTTTCAGATAATCCAGATCAACCAGTCGCCAATCCTCATGACGTTCATTGCCTCACATGATGCTAATACAGGTACTGTGTCCTTCATTTCCACGCGCAGTGACTATAAAACTTTCAGAGTCTGTACTCACTTCTCATTCTCAAAATCGGGAAGTTTGATTGGTCGAGAGTGAGCTGTGCTCAGTCTCGGCCAATCAACTGCCTGATTGTAAATACAAATTCAAGAATATGCTCACAAAGTTTCATAATCACATTTTTAATTGTCAGAAAGTATTGACATATACATTGGAACTTGCCCTTTCCCTCACGCCAACACAGTGGCCCTTAAATTCCAATTGATACACGTGACAAATAGTGGCCAACTATCACTCCGCTAGCTATCATAAAGTTTTGCTTCAACTAACACATTTGTCGATACAAAGACTTTTAATACAATACTGGATGGACTGTGGTCTAGCGGTTAGAACACCTGACTTCCAATCCGGAGGTTGTGAGTTCAAACCTTGCCTAGAGCATAAAAAAATACTTAGTACATACCAGGGCTTCTAAAATTTCAGAATGCCAATCGGTCCGAAGAAGCCGGTACGATTAGTCCCCCCCCCCCACCCCCCCCCCCCCCCCCCCCCATGTTTTGTCGACTCCCCCTCTTCATAAACTGAAAATCTGTCAGCTATTGGGTGCAGACGAAATTAGGTTACATCTGGCCTCCATAACTTGGCTAAGTTTTGTGCTCTCTGCAGTTTATCTGAAGCGAAGACACTTCGTGAAAACATAGAAAATACATCTTTTATGGTCAATGTACTATATTTATCGATTTTTGTAATGGAAAAGTCGTGTTTGAAACATTTAATACACACAGGCTCTTCGATGCGATGTCATAAATCGGCTGTTACATCAATTTAACACACAAAATAAAATAGTTAATCAAGTTTTAAAACAGGCCCGTAGCCAGGGGTGGTCGGAGCGGTCGGCACGACCCCCCCCCCCCCCCCCCCCCCCCCCCCCCTCCGCCCAGCCGCCATCGAGGTCCACTTTTTTAGCCTCTAGGTCCACTTTTTTAGACCCCCCTAGATATCTCAGGCCCCTTGGGCCATCAAAACGACCCCCCCCCCCCCCGTCAAACAGGTCTGGCTACAGCCTGTAAAATGGTAATGTTTTACCATAATTCAGGTGTACCAGCATACACAAACAATTATTAACTGTTAGGGAAGCAAGATAATTGTATTTTTTTCAACTAAATAACGATAATATCAACTAGCCACAACTATAAAGAGGTAAATGGAACAGCCATTACCTGGCAATTGCCAGCTGATCAGGTTAATGACCGGACAATGTTTGATTTTGGGAGTCTGAATTGACTGGTAATGTGAGCAGTGTTTTTCTTGTTTGTGGCTGTGACTGGAGAAATAGGGCTTATAGGAATTGTGACCAGTATAGTTCTTGGTTGTATACATGTATAGCCAAACTAAACAGTGTGATTTTTACATACAACACATCATGTTATTTTGTTTCGCTTTGTTTGTGCCTTTTTAAATACGATCGATCGATGGCCATTGTCATAAATATTTGGTGACACAAGACCCTAATTGACCCACACAATACGTCACATTGGTGTGTGTGGCTAGAAAATTAATATCTGTTAACACGAGGCACGTGACAGCTGTGTATTGCGCCGCTAATCGGGTTATCCGTTATCATGGTTATCGAGGTGTGTAACTTCACACGTCACACCAATAAACCAGTGAGATGTTGTGTATTATTTTGGGCATTCGTAGCGTGGATTGAGAAATAGCATTTCATTATTTTCAGACCAAATTTTAGGGATAGTTTGCAAATCTCAATCGGTCTGCAATTTCAAAATTCGGTCCAGAACCGACAAACTGAAAATTTTAGAAGCCCTGGTACATACATAGTATTTCCATCCCACTGGTCTGTCTGTCTTTATATGACCCTAGCTGTTGCTGGCATGTTAAACCCTTTCACTTTAAATGCTATTTGCCGATAGGCAAGAGAAGATATAGCATTAGTCCATGTACGGACATACGTGCATGTGTACGTGCGCATGTTAGTAATACCTTTCATTTTTCAACAACTCGTGAACCCCTTCACGGATTTTAATAATATTTGGCCACAATGTGTGTCTAGGGATGGTGCTTTGTTTTGCATACAACCCAAGTCTGACAGCCTAAGGTCAAGGTCACTGAGGACTTATTTTCTTTTTATCAAGGCTGCCATCGAGGGTATTAGCTTATTGATAACAATGCCCTTGTTGGTGTTTAACGGCTTATCAACAGCCAAGGTCATTTTGAATTGCAGTCTAAAACTCGGTGTATTCGCTTGGTCTATTTTTAAGCTCTGGCTACAACTGATTTCTAATTGCCCCTTTGTCGAATTATCAGTCAAATCTTCATTATCCCCTCGCCGATAGGCAAGAGCGGATATAGCGTTAGACCATGTACGTGCTGAGGACTTATGTTCACCTTGTTTGTAGAGAAAAAATGTTAAAGTTTGTTTTTTTGTTTTTTATTATCAAGGCTGCCAGCAAGGGATTAGCTTCATTATAAGGAATGAATGGCCTTTTTGTGGAATTTATCGGGGTATAAACTTGGAAAAGTCGCGGGAATACTGGACGAAGGCCGGAAGGCCTCGTCCAGTATTCCGGCGACTTTTCCAAGTTTATATCCCCGATAAATTCAACAAAAAGGCCATTCATTCCTTATAATTCCAGCATTTGAAATAAATTCATCAAGAAAATGTGTTTCTTTTCCGTTTTCTTAAGAATTATTTTAACTGCACCTCACGGTTACGGAAAGTAGTTCGGCATGGGAGTTTACTGGGATATAAATTCTGGACAGAGACTTGCTACGGACCAATCAAATGTTAGGGAACTGTGTAAATATTTTTGTGCTGGAATTATTTTTAACGATACCAGTTCTTGTTTAATATTGCAGGTTTACTACTGGACATGGACAAGCAATTAAAGGACGTCATTCATGACCTACAGCGGGTGATTCCAGCGTCATAGCCAAGGATAATACGGAGCTCAGCGTATGAAGACAAACATCAACTCTTAGAATGCTGTTGCTTCATATTTAACTTTTCTGTCAATAACACACGGTTTGGCAGCATGAAAATTAACAATAAACAATCGACGACATAATTTAATTTTAATAGCATTGTAAGAGTAGTGTGATGAAAGGTGAATCTGTGGCAAGACAGAGAGCTAGTAGGGAGAGGGACATCTACACTGTGCTACAGTAAAGTCATTGTTATTTATATAAAATTCATTTACTATCATTTTGAAATAGCCCCACCCTCTGAAGAAATTTGATAAAGAAAAACAAGTGCATCGTACATGTTTTATGAAATGATTTTCAAACATAGAGGCAAATTAATTCTTTATTTCAAAATGATAGTTAATTAATTCACTATTTATACAAGCATTGATTTTTGTCGAGCCCACTTGGGGAAAGCGAGATGTAGTGATTACAATAATGTCCGTGCGTCTGTCCGTCAGTGCATCTGTTCGAAATCTGCATTAATTTTGTTTAAATTACTTATATCTGCAATGATAAATCAGATTGACTTCACACTTCATATGCTTGTTTATCATCATCCACATTTTCATTCTATGGCCACCCCATATGGGCTGCTTACCCATGATTAAGGTAAAATGACTTGGGGAAATATATGTTAATGTTTCTAATGTTATTAAGTACCTTATTATATCTGCACCCATCTCTATATGGCCTTTACTGTTGCTGGGATGTTAAACCCATTCACTTTCACTTTATATATCTGCAACCATAATTCAGATCTTCTTGAAACTTCCTACACTTGTTTATCTCTGCTGATATTTTAATTCTACAGTGAAACCTCTCTAAACCGGACACCCTGGGAGGTCCCCAGGGTGTCCGGTTTAGACAGGTTTCACTGTAAATCATTCATTTGATCATTCTGAGCCATAGCTGTGTGCTACGCGATCATGAACAGACATTATCCCCGGAGATAATTGTTTTATTGTGTTCAGTTTAGAGAGGTTCCACTGTATACCCCACCTATGTGACCCCCATGCTGAAGCTCAAGATCAACTATCTAGGTTGTCCGGTTAGCGCAGTCGGTAATGAGCGCCTCAGCCGGGGCAGTATGTGAGATGGTCTGGTGGTCGTCGGATCGGACAAGTGGGTTTCCTCCGAGTACTCTGGTAACCCACAGATGAAGGCGTAATGTGGCAGGAAACCAGAGTCTGGTTTCCTGCCACATTACGCCTTCATCTGTGCCAACGAAAGAATTTGTATAAGTGTTTGTGCGCTTGTTTGTAATCGTTGTAAAAATAAAGTTTAAGCTAACTATCTAATGCCTCGGTGGGCTCCACATGGAATACACATCCATCTGTTCGCAATTATCAGCAGATCTTGTCAATAGTTTAAGTCATGGTATCTTGATGGCCTTGTTTGAAGACATTTTTATGAAATCACTTGTGCAATAAACATACCTGCAGATGCAAAAAGATACCACTTAACACATAATTCAGGATAAACCCACATGTTCATCTGATCAAGTTCTACACTGTGAAAAAATGTATGTTGCCAGTTTGACTATATATGTTGATAGTATAGACAAATCTAAATCCTGGATATGTGGGCGATGTCAGATTGTATATATCATGTTTGTTGTATGTTTTTGCACATGCAGGCTTAAATCATATAAAATGTGATATTTGTTGTTGATGAACAAATCCATCCCTTTGCTACTGTGATTGCTCGAATAAACCCAACTGCAACTGGCTGACCTCCAACTTTAATGCAGCAAAGTACATATGCTAATATGTGGCTGTGACTGGAGAAATGGGGCGTATTATGAGGTTTGTGACCAGTGTAGCTCCCGATCGTCTAGCAATAGCCCGCTGCATAGTCAGGCCGTGTACTGTTTGTTAGAAGCAGGCCATGTAGTCCACAGATTGAATGGCGATCAGTGCAGATCCTGATCAGACTGTGCGGATGCACAGGCTGATCTGGATCTACACTGATCGCAAAACCCATAAGTCCCATTTCTCCAGTCACAGTCACATATAAGCTAATGGGCTGCTGTGTGACTAAATATACCTTGCAATCAAGGTCTGTAACCCGCCTCACCACATTCAGCCGGTGCATCCATTTAGTGGTGAATGTTCATTAGTCTCTCGGTGGGTGGTTGGGTAGGGAGCACGGGAAAGGTAATTTAACGATCGGGGTTCATCCTTACCGCAATGCCGACTTACATGGTTTGGCCTTCGGATATTTGAGAGCTAAATCGTGTTATGCCCCATTAAAATGTAATACAATTAGTGCTGATCATATTACTTTTGGGGTTGGAGCTAAGTGACTCTGGTGTGGAATGGACCTGGCACCAGGTCAGGATATTCTAATTTCAGGGCTAAATATATGTATTTGTTTGTATATATCGAGTCGATTGAATTTCCCTCATTATGGACAGGTGAAATACGGGACAGTCCAACTCGTTGTACTTTCCCGTATGACCTTAGCTATTTATAGGCCGTTAAACATCAATAATAATCAATAATTACTCACCCAATAGTGTGCGGCTGGTTGGGAGAGTGCCAAGAGTATATTTAATTAGTGGATTCATCCCGATATCCCTGGTTTGGCCCTCAGGTATGTTTTCTTTTTGGCTTCCTGTTTACCCGAGAGTTGAATCTGGTTATATACCTTGTAAAAGAAGAGCGGTTACTACTAAACCTATTTCTTTCAGGGAGTGGGGCTAAATAATTTTGGTGTATTGGGGACCTGGCACCAGATCAATGTCTGGTTGAGCCAATTTCAAGGTTGAATATAATTTTTTCGGTACATATTCAGTTCTGATTTTGGGATTTTCCTCCAATCCGTACAGGTGAAATATTGGATTTGATCCTGGTAACCCGACCTATAATGACACTCTGGGGGGGATCACAAGGAGACATACGCAGCAGAGATAAATGGCGATAAATCAGATTACAATGAACTCTTTGCATGCTGGGAAATGTGTGGGCTATAAATAGTTCAAAAATAGCAGACAACGTTTCATATTTCTTACTATAAATATCATGAATATGTCTTGGCATTTCATTAGAATTGAGTCAGGAGGACGCAATTCTAATGAAATGCCAAGACATATTTAGAGAGAAATAAGAAACATACTCAAAATTTGTAGGATGTTATTTTCACCGCTAGCATGGAAAGAGTTAAGTAAAACTAACTTTTATTGAGACTGTATACTGTTTGGTAGATGCGGAGCAGGCATTCACTCACTTCAAAGCTAACGGTGCAGGAACTAACCCAGCTCTGCAGACTAGTCTGATCTACCTCGGTCGCAAAGCCTCGTTTCTGTAGTCACCACAGAGTGAAACATCACAACTATGACTATTCAAGATTGTTATAGACATTTATTGTTACATATCGGCAAGTTATATACATCGTATTGTTTTACTACTGAACATGATATGTACACATAGAACCACAACACTACATACTGCATTTACACCAACCATGAACGTCACTTTAACTCTGCATGCTGGGAAATTTGTGGGCTATTAATAGTTCAAATAGCAGATGACAATTCATATAACACCGGTGTCTGAGTAAACAGTGAAGACCCAGACGTGGCTGCTCCTGTGAGAGCAGTCCGATCAGAGTCCACCCTGTCTGCCATCTAAACCAAAATGCCAAATTGTAGGCCTCGCTGGAAACATACTTGAATTAAAGCAGGTAGAACTCCTACAGTAATGGTGTTCGAATATCCATGGCAATCACGGCAATGAATGTATGAAAACAACTGATGAGTGTCTGGTAAGCCTCGCATGTATTGAACAAAACCAGGGTGTGGTGGGTGGGTAAATTTTGCCTGCTTGAGTCGATCACGCGATAAACAATGTGTGAAGAAAACCAAGGTCTTCCGCTGTTAATGAGTGAGTGAGTGAATAGGGTTTAACGTCCGCTTTTCTGACATAGAGGTACAAGCCTCAGGGAGTCTACACGCAGACGGGTCAACGGGGTCGTGTCCCGTATCCACCTGTCCGAGGGGGGTAAATCCCAACTTCAGAACTCAATATTTACAATCAAAATATATATTCAGTCCTGAAATTAGAACAACCTGATCTGGTGCCAGGCCCTCGCCACACCAGCATCATTTATCCCATCCCCTAAAAGTAATAGGATTAGCGCTAATCTTACTTTTATATATGGGGCACAGCCCGACTCAACTCTCACATACAAGAAAGCCAAAAATGTACATGAGGGCCAAATCCAGTATAGTGGGTTCCGGAAAGTATGAACCCAATTGTTAAGCCAGTTTAGTCGCCTTTTACGACAAGCAATGGCTACTGCAGCACTATGATCCCGCCCCGGTGCCGTTACCATGTGCCTTGCTAATAATGCCGAAGAGTTCTTCCGCATGCGACCTTGACGACATCAAAGCGAGGCTCAGATACCGGAAAACAACACTTTCAGCAAAAATAACCAAGTTTATTACAATTCTGGAATAAACCATATTATTTTATGACTAGAAAATAAAGAACAAGACTGAAGTTGTTTTAAATTGATAATTACATGTGTGGGATAAAACGGTCACAACCAGACATTGACCGGCCGTGGTACACGGTTAGCGCTTCCGGCAGGTCAAGAATAATTGGGATTTTATGACTAGAAAATAAAGAACAAGAATAATTTGGTCCCCAATGAAGGCAGCCAGGAGGCAACCATGTGCCCGACTTAAAACATCCAGATTTGTCGCATAATAAGTTATATATCTATGCTTTCGTGTACATTGCTATGCAACCCGAAATAGAACAGCTACTATGGTGCAACAAAAAACGCAAGACACAATATAATGCAAATCAGGCAGGTCACCAAATATACGGGCAACCATTGTAATGCAACAACGCAAAAAGTAACTGCACCAAAAACGCAAGACGCCAAACTACGCAAATCAGGCAATGCAAAAATCCATTGTACCATAATGCAAAATGTTGCCATTTATTGGTTTTAATCAATTATTGACCATGTATCCATAGTTGCATAGGTGCGCACATGATCGCCCCCTGGCTGGCTGAATTTTCCCCACAAAATTTTTCCCCAAACTTGGGTAAAATTTCCGCCAAAATTCTACATGGACTTGTGTTCGCATTGGGGCCTAAGCATTCATATTATAGATATAATTTTCTCCCTGATGGCGCCCAGATACCTAACAATGCCCATTTCTGATAGATGGATGCCATCCTGTCTAAATAGGTCAGGTGTCACCGTCTCGATATCCAGTGAGAGGGTCTCTGCGTCCGCGCTGAAATGGACTGCCCCTCTGTTGGCCACGAAAATTAAAACCTGGAGCCGCAACTGGCGTGGGGGGTGGGTAGCCACTCTCCGGCTGACTTGTGCTATCACATAGAGACAGTTTATGACCCAAGCCGCACTTGGAACAAATATGAGGGAATTTGCAGTCTGGCCACCGGCACACCCCCCTGTTGAATTCCCTACAGGGGTACGACCTGATAGATTGCGATGTGGAGCCAGCAGTAGCAGGCGTAGTTGCGTCTGGCGTAGCTCGCACCTGAGTACAGCGCCACCACAACTCGTTGATGGTAGACCATGCTACCGGCGTCGATGCCTGCCTCAACCGAAACTGCTCATCGTACGCCCGCCAGCCATAACCGCCCTGTCTGGCAGCACAGTCCCTAATGTTATGCATGTAATGGAGCATCTGCACTGCCTTGTTTGTATGCACAGACAAATATATAGCCATGTAAATGATAAATGCATCAGTCCATCTATCGATCGACCAGATACGGTCCTTGCACTCCTTCGGCCTGGACTCTATCGAGCCATCTGCTGCAAGACGGAAAGTGCTGCCACTACAAAGATCATTGAGTTCCAGATCACCCTTTAGTAATAGAGCCAGGTTAACGTAATCTCCATGACATATCTGCTGTCTAAGAGAGGGTGGAACATGGATAAAAATGTCGTCAGAAGGGCAACGGTCAGTTGAAATTTGTGAAGGGACTTGTGTAGTGGACTGTTGTGTAGAGTTTGCCTCAATAAACACATCTTGTGACGGGGTCTCCCTAACCGAATCATCATCTAGTACACCACCGCACCCTGTACTCGAAACTGACGAGGGCAAGTTACAAACGGCACTCGCCCTCAAAATTTCTTCGAAATCGATAACAGATTTGAATGCATATTGTTGTTGTCCATTACCCGCGTTGTCATTGTCCTCGTCCGGAAGATCACCAAACGATGGCGGATTAGCAGATTTCTTTTGAGATACAGGGCCCGCTTTGTCGCCCCGACGCTTGACACCTCGTCCTCATGGCATGACGCGTAGGCGTGAATTAAATAAGAGCCTAAAACAACTGTATAGACGTGAAAATGATCTTCAAATTTGCGCTAAAATTTTGCCTGCTTGAGTCGATCACGCGATAAACAATGTGTGAAGAAAACCAAGGTCTTCCGCTGTTACCATGTGCCTTGCTAATAATGCCGAAGAGAACAGAGTTCTTCCGCATGCGACCTTGACGACATCAAAGCGAGGCTCAGATACCGGAAAACAACACTTTCAGCAAAAATAACCAAGTTTATTACAATTCTGGAATAAACCATATTATTTCTCGTTATCATGAATATGTCTCGGAATTTCATTACAATTGCGTCCTCTGGACGCAATTCTAATGAAATTACAAGACATATTTACAGAGAGAAATAAGAAACATACTCATAATGTGTTGGATGTTATTTTCACCGCTAGCATGCAAAGAGTTAATATTACAACATGTGATTTTCTGCAGAAAATTGATTTTAGTGGCAGTATTTACAATCGAGAGATCAAATCCATAAAGTTGTAAAATACAAAGCAATTTCAAACTAGACAAATATCAGCATTTTCTCTTTAGAATGATAGTATTTACCCTTACACCGCTAAATTTTTTGTTGTCTGCTGTTTATTTTATATTTTCCATTTTTATCATCAAAAACATGCTTTGACAGCACTTTAGAATAATTTTCAACAGGCTTCGACAGCACTTCAGAATCTGAAGTGCTGTCAAACCATGTTTTTATTGAGAAATAAGGCAAGATATAAAAGCAACAGCAGACGACATTTGTTGTGAGTAGCGGTCTAAGGGTAAAACATATTATTTTAGGAATACGCCAAATGAAGAAAAAAAGGTAGATAACATGTACGCGACCCAAAGAGAATAGCAATATGCCACCCATCCCCACCTCGTTATATTTTAGCATGATGAAAAAGTCAATTTTCTTCAATAATTTCAATTTGTGGAATGATTTTCAAAATTTAATTTCCATCAATATTCAGTTATCCGGGTACACTTTCAAAATGTGGTAAATTCTCACAGAATATTTGTTTCTATTTTGAAAACCAAAATATGAATCAAATATAATTTTAGAGATGGTTACTTTTTATTGATGAAAATGTGCATACGGTTGGCTATATGTCACATTCAATATGTGTACTAGCTCAAAAGACACCTGTATAAAAGTGTACAGCAGATAGAATATATGCGGCCCATGGCACACCTATGCAGTCTCCAATATTCGTATAAGCCAGTTGTAAAGCTCCAGGAATGGATATAAATATGTAAATATAAACAAAAATATGTTTGCTGGCCGACAGATACTTTTGCAAATTGTTACATTATTGCATATTAATGGAGTGTTTTGGGTTCCAATCTGTTGCTGGTGGCAGCAATATGTCAACTGCTAACAGTATAGGCACTAATAATAGAGTGCACATTTAATTTGCACTTGCAAATGTTTCGAGATGCTTATTATCCGCCAGGACACAAACATTACAAATAGACAAAGCTACAGAAAACAGTGTTTTTCCTGATAACTGGTAGTCCTGCTACCAGTGTAGGCATGCAACCTAACCTTGAATTGGAATGTCATTTAGTTTGATTAGTCATGAATCCAGTTCATTTACCAGTGGCGTAGCTATGGTGAAAATTATATGTAGGACCAATCATATGATCACGGAACAGAGTATACTATGGGGGTCTTCGGGCATGCCCTTCAGAGATCATTTCTAATCACTGAATGCAAATATGTGCATCTGGCATGTGTTTCATAAAGAAAATAATTTACATCTTTTGTGACTTTTCTTGCTTCATGATATATGTATACAGTGAAACCTCTCTAAACCATACACCCTGGGAGGTCCCCAATGTGTCCGGCTTAGAGAAGTTCCACTGTACTGTAGCTATATAGTAGTATGTAGCACCCTTAGGCCTGCTAATAACCACACCCCCACCACCACCTCACTAAACTTTGTACGACTAAAATGTTCGCAAGTGCAAATTTAACATCGTCTGGAAATTTCAATTGAAGGATTTACATTTATGCAGCCTATGCTCAATAAATGTAAAATCCAATAATTGTTTACATGAAAACTAGCATAATTTTGCTTTTACAAACATTTTAGTTGTACAAAGTTTAGTGAAACGGCCCCCGATCTTTATTGCATTTTTGGAGCTTTTATTTTAGTTCAATTCTGGAAATAATGTGTAGGCACATGCCTCATGGTAGCTACACCACTGTTTATTGTCAGATATACCATATACTCAGAGAATGACTAAAATGATGAGTAATGAGAGATCGTAGCTAGTTATCTCCAGTTGAATTTATTTATAGAAATCACGTCCAAATTGTGTAGTTTAGGGCCTTATTGCTTGTAAAAAGAGTGAATGTAGCAGGATTTGTTGTGAAAATGGGTCAATGTAGGGATTTTGATTAATGTTGATCAAAATCATCCTACATATCTACACAATCTGATCTGGGATTACATTATTTGCCAGATTCATATTTTCACACTTACAGCATAGGCTGCATATTCAATAAATGTAAATCCAATAATTGTTTACAAGAAAACATTGTTAATGTGCTATGTACAGACTATCATAATTTTGCACTTACAAACATTTTAGTCTTAGTGAAACGGGCCCCAGATTTGCAAAGGGAAATAACTGGCTATCCCTCATTATGAAGATGATGATGATGATGATGATAATGGTAATAATGATGGTGAATGATTAGGAAGATGATCATCAGAAGAAAATATCTGTGATATAAAGGGAACATTTGTCCCACCACATGATGATAAAAAAATGTCACAATCTGGATGAAATTGGGCTTAATTCCTTTTCAACCAGCATAGAGATCATGGCGGGCATGACACCCATATATATATACAACTTCATAGGAACACATATAATTTCCAAGAGGAGACATAATGGAGTTTTCCTGACCAAATAGTGAACAGTGAAAACATTGAACAGTCTGGGTTGTCACTGTCTGTTCCACGTTTTGCTGGCGACAAACTTTTGGCTATTAAACACATTAAATCTTAGAAATATTTAAATGCAAGTACTTTTGCATGAATAACAAAAAAGTCACCCTCCCCATTTTTTTTTATTTGATGGATTTTATTGCGAAAAAACTATTTTCCATGAGGATTTTAGCACAAGGATTATAAATTGATTTTTTTTTAAATAATTTTTCATTTGTAGACTGACTAACTACTGTAGTAGATCTAACTTTTGTTTTCTTAGTTACATCATTTCCAAACTATCTCACCCGGTTTCAGAGTTAATTTCCAAAATATTCCATTTTTCCTTTTTGTCGATAAATTACCATAGGAAAACATTTTCGCAATAAAATCAATATTTGATGGAATTTTATCAAATAAACAAAATTCGGGAGGGAGACTTTTCGTTATTGATGAAAAACCACTAACATTTAAATATTTTTTAGATTTAATGTGTTTAATAGCCAAAAGTTCATCGGCAGAAAAACGTGGAACAGACAGTAGTTTTGTTAGATAGTGGCCTATAAGTTTTATTGTCGCTGATTCACAGCATGGCCACAGTTTTATCGTGCACATGATCCTAGTACATAAAGATACAATTCCCGGGTACAGCCATGGTTGCTTCTAGAATTTGCGATCAGTGTAGACCCAGATCAGACTGCGCAGCCGCGCAGTCTGATCTGGGTCTGCACTGTTCGCCATTCAGTCATTGAAACACCAGTCATGCTGCTGCAGCCGTGCAGTCTGATCAGGGTCTGCACTGTTCGCCATTCAGTCATTGAAACACCAGTCATGCTGCTAACAAACAGTATAGATCCTTACCAGGTTGCACGAATGTGGTAGCAGATCAGAAACTAGACTGATAACAATAGCCCTATTCCTCATACAGTCCCAGCCACAAATATGTTTCAGTATCCAAAGGCGCACCGCACCGTTCGAGGAGGTACAATCTATGCCATGCCTTCTGGCTTCTTGCCCCCGTGGAACTCCTCAATACACAGATGGCAGCTCCAGTTACCTGCAATTGTATGTCGGGAGTAATATAATTACCAATATGCAGGTCGAGTCTCTGAGCAGGGATTCCGCTGGCGATCGCCACTTTCGCAATTGGCGATAAAAAATTACAATTTTCGAATTGGCGATAAAAATAAACAGTTGGCGATAAAAAATTACAATTTTCGAATTGGCGATAAAGGCGATAAAAAATTACAATTTTTGAAATGGCGATAAAAATAAACAGTTGGCGATAAAAAATTACAATTTTCCAATTATTTTTTTTGAAGTGGCGTTTTTTTATTTTCCCCAGGGGAATTCCTGTCTGAGGCGTGGATATAAATAACAAAGATGTCTTTATTTGAAGGTTAACGATTTCAGATATGCTCAGAAGGTAAGAAGTAAAATAATTAAATGGTGGATGTGCATCATTTTCGGAACACACACACTGATGACGAACCTGAAAAACTTACCTGTTAAAATCCAGTCTGTAATGTAATGTTCATCTATAGGTTGTATTGATTGTGTGAATATGTGGTTACATAGATATCAAGTGTATAAAACAAATTCACGTTTGCAAAAACTATATTAACTCTTGGACCGCTATCTTATTTTTTTTTTGTCTGCTGTTTAATTTCTATTTTCCATTTTTATCATCAAAAACATGCTTTGACAGCACTTTAGAATAACTTACAACATGCTTTGACAGCACTTCAGAATCATTTCCATTGGAAATGATTTTGAAGTGCTGTCAAAACATGTTTTTATTGAGAAATAAGGCAAGATATAAAAGCAACAGCAAACGACAATTGTTGTGAGTAGCGGTCTAAGGGTTAACGTGGCAAGCAAGCCGTATAGATGATGGCAAAGCAGCATATGAAGTTTCAAGCAAATGCAACCTAAGGTTAAAATATTATATTTAAGTATTTGACCAAACTTTACCACATACTTTACAGAAAATAATGATACTAAGGTAGAAGGCATTTAAAACACTTTACGTATATTTCAGACGGATGTGTGTTCTATAAAAACCTGTTTTGTTACTGAAAATAAGCAAACTGCGGACAAAACAATGCAAATTGTAAGGGATTTATTATCCGGTCTGGTGTACAGTGTGGCAGACTTACCCTCGGGAGCCTCAGCCAGTGGCGGGTTCAGACAGTACATGTGGTAACCACGGTCACAGTCGTCACAGAAGAGCAGCTGCTCCTGGTGATAGAATATCAATAAAGGTTCTTTAAAACATGATTGATGATTTAATGTGATATTTATTAACTCTTTCAACACTACACACCTCTATAGCGGTTTTGAAAACGGTGTAGATCCAGATGAGCCGGCTCGTAATGAGCCGTCTCATCAGGAACTGCAGTTTTTGCAAGTAATTTTTATATTTGATAGAAGAAACATACGCCCTATTAATAAATGGAATATTCTGAAAATCAATTTGTGACGATTGGATTGGTCGTAAAATTAACATGTCAAAATCCATTCCAGTTATTTAGGGGTCAAAGGGTTAAACAAGTTTACTGATTCCATATGAAACGAGGCTATAATGTTAGTCAGCATTAACAAGTTACCAGATTTAATGATTAATTGGTCGACAGGAAATGGAAAATCAATACTCGGATGGGACATTGCATTGTACACTTGGCTGAACTATAAGTATGTTATTGTTCACATATTGGACCTTTCAGGAACTAAATGCTAGCGCTCCCTCACATTTAATTCCGTAAAAATCCAATATGTGAACAATAATTTATACTTATATATAAATCCTAAAGAACAGTTTAATCAATATAAAGGTACACATCAATTATTGATGGCAAAGCAGCATAAATTGAAATATACCCACTCATCCTCGGCATGATCAACATACTACAAGCCCACCACCGAGTACTTCACTTACATCATTCTCGGACGTGCCACACAAGCCACATGACTTGCACTCGATACACTGCCAGGGGTACTTCTTCACTGAGATTGTCATGTTGTCCGTGAACTGCAGACACGTCGGATGGCCTGCAACAAACAACACACACCAGGTTTCACTAAACTTCTTATGACAAAGATTTTTATTAATTTTCTTCTCACATTAACGTGGTTAATTAACCCTTACTATGCTGAATTAAATTTTGTCGTCTGCTGGAAATATTATATTTTCAATATTTCTCGATACAAAACTGTTTTGGCAGCGCATGAGAATCGTCTCCACTTGTTAAGAATTAAGGCAAAAATGAAAAACAGCAGACGGCAATTTTCGTCTCGCGCGTAGTGAGGGTTAATGTTACCATTTTGTATCTACAGGCACATATCATTTATTGTGAACACATTTACTTCAGGTTTTCCAACATTGGCTGTCAGTATAAACTGTGTAAAGGGCCCAGATACAGGTTGGCTACATAGAGAATAGTAGGTTAGTGAATGGGTAAAAATATCTGGCAAGGCTCAGGAAACGGGATGGGCGAGGCTCTGCCGAGCACATCCCGTTCCCGTGCCGCGCCAAATATTTTTTCCCATTCACAGCACTAACCTACTATTCTATTTATCCTGTCAACACCTACAAATGGCTGTAAAATGCAAAAATATAACCCCAGCCACCGCACATTTTCATACGCAGTGATTAGGTCGTATTGACAGGATATCAAAAATGTTTCACGGCACCATGTTTCACGGCACATACGCACTGTGTTGACGGGATAAAAGATGATAACAGGGAGCTTGCACAGTTTCCAAGAACTGTAGATAATGATTGCTTTATACAGCCACACAGATAACAATATTCTGATTTTGTGCAAGGTGTCCTTACCAATCACTTTGCCTCGTCTAAGATATAAAATCTTTCTCAGACATAGAATTTTGTCAATTTGTTGAGGTTGCATAATAATCTTAACTGCTTCAACAGATAAACAGTGTAGACGAGTAGACGATTTCATCAAAATTGCAAAGTATGCTTATATAGCAAAGTATACTTTGAGGGAGTAATCATTTATTTTTCCGAAATGCATTATGTCATATATAACTAACGACTGCATATATTTGATGATTAAAAGTATGCAGACTCATTATACTGAAATTAATGCATTATCACAGCCAAAATGGCTGTGATAATGTAATAAATTCAGTATATTAAATAACAATTAATAAATTTATCCTTAAATTGAAAATTTCTCCCTCAAAGTCTACTTTTATAGATAAGTATACTTTGCAATGTTGGTGAAATAGGCTACTGGTTATACTCTGCATATATATATATTGACATTTACAATGAGACCCATTTCGCAATGCATTTATTTATTTAATGTTCTTTAACAGCCTATCAATTTAAGGTCATTTTAGTCTGGGTTAATGGGGTCGAATCCCATATTTCACCTGGATGAATCGTATAGAGGATATTCCATCGTACATTTTGAATAGCGGGAAATAATTCACGAGTGTGCGTCGGCTTCCGCGTAAGCAACGAGTGAGCCTAGCGAATGAGTTGCTTGCACGGACGCCGACGGACACGAGTGTATTATTTCCGCTATTCAAACGTGTACGGTGGAATATCCTATTTATTACACTTCCACGGCAGATGTATATGCAAATTTAGTCTATTTTTGAGATTATAATCAATGAATTGTGATGTGCGCATGAATAGTTATACAATGACGTGTTTTCCCGCGTTTTGACGTTACGTTGTGTGACGTCAAATGTGACGTCATGTAAACTTTTTGAAATCCAAATTACGCAGCTGTTTCTATGAACCAAACATATTTGAGTGCATGTTTGGAATGTGTTCAATCACATTAACATTCTAGATTAGTCGAGACCCTTTCCAAATTTTCAAATAACTTTATTTTGACTGTAATAAAAATTAAACATTTTGCATAGTAGCTTGTTGTTTCCAAGAAAACAGGCGCGCAATTACGGGTGTTCTCTTCACGGTGTATTATTTGTAAGGAGTTGATTATGGCTTTTCTCTAAGAGCGAAACCCGCGCAAATAATTTGCAAGAGTGTAATAAAATTGAATAGTTACAGAAATATATATATATATTCAGCCCTAAATAGGATTAGTACTGATCTTACTAATTTTATAATGGGTATAACTCGATTTTATTCTCAAGCAACAAGAGGTTCCATTGTAAATGTGGAGGTCCCCACGGTGTCTGGTTTGGAGAGGTTCCACTGTGAATGTGGAGGTGCCCAGGGTGACTGGTTTGGAGATGTTCCATTGTAAATGTGGAGGTGCCCAGTGTGTCTAGTTTGGAGATGTTCGACTGTAAATGTGGAGGTCCCCAGGGTGTCTGGTTTGGAGATGTTCCATTGTAAATGTGGAGGTCCCCAGGGTGTCTGGTTTGGAGATGTTCCATTGTAAATGTGGAGGTCCCCATGGTGTCTGGTTTGGAGATGTTCCATTGTAAATGTGGAGGTCCCCAGGGTGTCTAGTTTGGAGAGGTTCCACTGTGAATGTGGAGATGCCCAGGGTGTCTGGTTTGGAGATGTTCCACTGTGAATGTGGAGGTGCCCAGGGTGTCTTGGTTTGGAGATGTTCCATTGTAAATGTGGAGGTCCCCAGGGTGTCTGGTTTGGAGATGTTCCACTGTAAATGTGGAGGTGCACAGGGTGTCTAGTTTGGAGATGTTCCATTGTATATGTGGAGGTGCACAGGGTGTCTGGTTTGGAGATGTTCCATTGTAAATGTGGAGGTTCCCATGGTGTCTGGTTTGGAGAGGTTCCATTGTAAATGTGGAGGTGCCCAGGGTGTCTGGTTTGGAGAGGTTCCACTGACTGTGAATGTGGAGGTCCCCACGGTCCCCTGGTTTCTGTGTGGAAGAGGTTTTCCACTGACTTGGTTTGGATGTGGAGTTGCCACGGGTGTCTTGGGTTTGGAGAGGTTTCCATGATGTGAATGTGGAGGTCCCCACGGTGTCTGGTTTGGAGAGGTTCACTGCTGTGAATGTGGACCCGGTGATGTGGAGTTACAAGGTGGTTTGGTTTGGAGAGGTTCCACTGACTGTGAATGTGGAGGTCCCCACGGTGTCTGGTTTGGAGAGGTTCCACTGACTGTGAATGTGGAGGTCCCCACGGTGTCTGGTTTGGAGAGGTTCCACTGACTGTGAATGTGGAGGTGCCCAGGGTGTCTGATTTGGAGAGGTTCCATTGTAAATGTGGAGGTGCCGACGGTGTCTGGTTTGGAAAGGTTCCATTGTAAATGTGGAGGTCCCCACGGTGTCTGGTTTGGAGAGGTTCCATTGTAAATGTGGAGGTCCCCACGGTGTCTGGTTTGGAGAGGTTCCATTGTAAATGTGGAGGTGCCCACGGTGTCTGGTTTGGAGATGTTCCACTGACTGTGAATGTGGAGGTGCCCAGGGTGTCTGGTTTGGAGAGGTTCCACTGACTGTAAATGTGGAGGTCCCCACAGTGTCTGGTTTGGAGTGATTCCACTGACTGTGAATGTACAGGTCCCCACAGTGTCTGGTTTGGAGAGATTCCATTGTAAATGTTGAGGCCCCCAGGGTGACTGGTTTGGCGATGTTCCACTATATGCCCATACTAACCAGAGCGGCCACAATCGCTACAGGACACCAGCTCCTCTGCGAGGCCAGATTTTTTATTCTCCACCGAGTCGCCGAGACAGAAGTCGCAGTAGTCGCTGCTCTGTACTTTCCCATCTTCACCACGCTCTGACAAAGAGGAAATAAAAAGATAATTGGCTCTGAGGATGAAACAGAGACAATAACTACATAATATATGGCTGTGACTGGAGAAATGAGGCTTATGGGAATTGTGACCAGTGTAGCTCTTGATCAAATAACACACCCATGTAGCCTGATAACACTCTGTATAGTTTGTTGCATGATGGGTGTTATATTGATGGAATGGTGAATATAGGAATGAATGGCCTTTTTGTGGAATTTATCGGGGTATAAACTTGGAAAAGTCGCGGGAATACTGGACAAAGCGATAAAAAATTACAATTTTCGAAAAAAAATACAAAAAAAATTTTTTTTTTTGTTTTGTTTTTTTTTTTGTTCGAAAATTGTAATTTTTTTAAGGCCTCGTCCAGTATTCCCGCGACTTTTCCAAGTTTATATCCCCGATAAATTCCACAAAAAGGCCATTCATTCCTTATAATTCCAGCATTTGAAATAAATTCATCAAGAAAATGTGTTTATTTTCCGTTTTCTTAAGAATTATTTTAACTGCGCCTCACGGTTACGGAAAGTAGTTCGGCGTGGGAGTTTATTGGGATATAAATTTTGGACAGAGACTTGCTACGGGCCAATCAAATGTTAGGGAATTGTGTAAAATAGTTTTGTGCTGGAATTATCAGAGCATATTCTGATCAGATCTGAATCTGAATCTACACTGGTCACAAAACCCATATTAAAGCCCCATTTCTACAGTCACAGTCACATACGAGGGGTGCTCAATAAATTTTTGGATCACTATCAAAACTTGTGAACAATTGAATGAATTACACCAACTTTGTTATCAAATCTAGATGCATATACATACATGTAGTGGGAACACAATATTCTGTACAAATATTCATGACAAGATCATGTCAGTTATGCATAGTCAATGTCATACGAATGGAATGTTAATGTTCATAGAGTGTATAAAATTGATTTAAATTAGTTTTTGAAAGCTATTCACCTGTCCATTTTGTATATGAAGACATCATACATAATGTGATATTGGGAATAACTTATTAGATGGAAAACTGATCCACACTTGCCCAATCTTGGAAACAACATAATCGTTAAGAAGAATCATTGAATTAACGACAATAACCATTCTTAACTTGCTCTTAAATTGCACAATGAATTCATGGCAAAGAAGGCATGTCACATACATGCATATTAAATACCATTTAGCAATGTTGCTCGAGACGTATCCACCACCACAATCACAAAATTTGCAATAAAAAAAATCAACATACTAGTATACCAAATATATTTCATATACCTACACCATGTGCATACTCTTGTTAAAAATCAAATAATGGAAATTATAACTAATCCATGATATGTTATGTACTTGTAATGTTGTTTGTGCACATGTCTTTGCCTTGTATGTAAACAAGTTGTCATTATCTCGTATGGATATGAATTCATATAAGCTATTAGCTTGTTTTCAAATCCATGTATAATTCACATGTAAATATTGTTTTAACTAAATACACTACAACTACTGTCAGTTCCACGTTTTTTGATGCCAACAAACATTTGGCCATTAAACACATTAAATCTTGAAAATAGTTAAATGTAAATACTTTTTCACCAATAACAAAAAAATCACCATCCCCCAAACAAAAATGAGTTGAAGAAATTCCATCAAATATTGATTACATAGATTGTTTTTATTTGTGGACCGATTTTCAAAATCTAACTTTTGTTTTCTTATTTACATCATTTACAAGCTATCTAGTGGTCAGATTTCAAAGTCAATTTCCAACATTTGTCTTTTTTTTTTTACTTACATTAAAATATTTTTTTAGATTTACTGTGTTTAATAGCCAAACGTTCGTCAGCAAAAAAACATGGAATAGACAGTAGTGCAACACATGTACATGTAATTTAGTAAACAATGGTCATGATATATATGACAACTTCTAGATTCAGGTGCATAATCAGTGTTACATTAGTGGTGTAGACACAGAGACAGAGACCCATTGTTTTCTAGACAAACTTTACTAGACACATTTCAAAAGGGATTTCAATGACATTATTCTATATAAAATGCATGGATCATGGAACCAACTATGTTGCATGACATAACTAGATTGGTCAGTAAGCGAGGCTTACGGAATACCCCCCGTGTGAGCCCAGGTGCCCCTAAATATGCAAAATAAAAGTGTGTGGGCTTGTGACATCGACTCTGGGCTTAGCGGGGGCGGAACAAACGTGAATTTGTCACAGGCTGGTAGTGGTCCATTGGAGCAATGTGTGTGTGTGAAATGTGAAGCAGATCTGAGCAAGGAAATAGAAGTTATAACCGATTTCTCTGATGTTAAGCTTTGTAAAGAGACTAAGTATGTGACCTTGACCTCGAGATCAGCGGGGATTTGTCACAGCATGGTAGTAGAGCCTTACAGGAATGCATGCATGAAATATTAAGAATTTTCGATGAAACAAATAGAAGTTATAACATATTTCTCTGATGTTAAGTTTTGTAAAGAGACTAAGTATGTGACATTGACCTTGGGATCAGCGGGAGCTGGACGGTCGTGGATTTGTCACAGCATGATAGTACAACCTTAGAGGAATGCACTAGTGAAATAGTGAGAATTTTCAATGAAGGACATAGAAGTTATAACTTATTTCTCTGATGTTAAGTTTTTTAAAGAGACCAAGTATTTGACCTTGACCTTGGGATCAGCGGGGGTTGGACAGTCGTGGAACGGACGGAAAACCTGACTCCAGTATACGCCCCCCACAACTCGTTGCGGGGTGGTATAATCATATACGTCTGTGAAGTATGACAATACTAAATTGTTCAACCTCCAGTAATGTATCTATAGAAGGCAACAACGAAGATACAAGATACAAAAATACCATTATTCTACAGTACACAATTATATGTATGTACACGTAGGACATTGAAGAAAACATCGATTAACAGCACAAACTATATATTGTTCATATAAGTTCATATTACTGAAGGTATCATCACTGTACTACATGTACTTGAAAAATCATCTGGGGGCCGTTTCACTAAACTTCTTACGACTAAAATGTTTGTAAGCGCAAATTTAGGATCGTCTAGAAATTTCAATTGATGGATTTACATTTATTGAGCATAGGCTGCATATGCAGCCTATGCTCAATAAATGTAAATCCAATAATTGTTTACAAGAAAACAGTGTTGATGTGCAAATTACAGACTATCATAATTTTACACTTACAAACATTTTAGTCGTACGAAGTTTAGTGAAACGGCCCCCAGGAAACCGTCACTTCCTAGATAAAAGGACATTGATGTAATATGTGTATTTTGAACATCACATATAACACAAAAACTTTTAAATGACAAGGTGATGACAACATGGAAATCCCAATAGATCTTCAATGAAATCGTCAAATTGTGTCTTCAGGTTCTTCAGCAATGGCTTGGTTTTGTTTAAAATGACTACAAATACTACCTTAAACACATTGTAGTATAAGGACAAAATATTTGTTATTAAAGCAATCTGATTATTTTGTTTATTATTGTTACCACTCATTATAACTGTCTCGTCAAGACGGATCAGATGAGTGGTAACAACATATACTTTCAACACAAAATAAAAAAAATTAAAAAGACTATGATGCTACTGTACTTGTAGCTAGCCAATAATGGGTTAAACAAACAGGCACAGCACAGGTGGTATGAATGACAAAAAATCCTCATCTAATATTAAACATCAACAAAGTAGGACATTCGCCATCTTATCAACCAACGGAAGTGCATTAATGATTTTGGGCCCAGCTCACTAATTCAGTACATATAATTGTAAAATGCATGAAGGCAGGAACCATGTGTTCCCAGCCTTCGTACAGAGGTTACAATTACTGAATTAGCGAGCCAGGCCCAGGGTACACTAGTACCACTTCCGTTGGTTGAAAAGATAGTGAATGTCCTACCTTGTAAATGTTTAATATACGGGTAAGATTGGGTATGATTTAGAAGATGATTTTGTCTTTATACCACAATGTGCCTGTGAGTGCATGTATTATTATAGTAATATGCATGTCTATGTCTATTTTATGTTTGTTTTTCAACATAAATGACAAAACAATTAAATGTATACCTATAAATGGTCACAGAAGAGACTGGTACAACTACATGACTATGAATGACGTGTCAATGACAGGGCAGGAGATAAGGTGTAATACCTCCTGTGGCCAAGTGGAAGTCAGGGTCCATGTGTGGGGGTGTGGGTGGTGGGAGGGGTCAGGAGATAAGGTGTCTTACCTCCCGTGGCCAACTGGGAGCCAGGGTCCATGGCTGAGGATGGACCACTGCTCCCGCGCGGTGGCTGACGTCTCACTGGAACTGATATCAAACAGGTAATAGGTGACACACAGACAGACATGTGCTGCTTCGCTTTCATATGTGGTCGTGACTGGAAAAATGGGCCTTATCGGATTTGCAACAGTGTAGATCCAGATCAGCATGTCTGATCAGGATCTGCATTGTTCGTCATTCCATCAATGAGCCACTCGCCATGCTTCTCACAAGCAACAGAGATCGTTATCAGGCTACAGGGGTGCGATATTTGATCAGGAGCTAAACGCGTCACAAATCCCATAAGCCCCATGTCTCCAGTCACAGCCATATATGAGCAATATTTCCACCTCATTGCCACCATAGAATATATTGGTACCTGTATGTTGAAATCAGCAGTGTCAGAGAAGATGGTATTTGTTCATCATCCTTTTATAGAATTACAAGAGACTACAATAAATACTATAGAAGACAGAACTGTGAAACCTTAACTCTTTGCATGCTAGCAGTGAAAATAACATCCAACAACTTATGAGCATGTTTCTCTGTAAATATGTCTTGCAATTTCATTAGAATTGAGTCCAGTGGACTCAATTCTAATGACATTCCAAGACATATTCATGATATTTATAGGGAGAAATAAAAGAAAATACAGTACATTGTCGTCTGCTACTTTCAAACTATTTATAACCCGCAAATTTCCCAGCATGCAAAGAGTTAACCAACGAGAAATCAGTAACATTTATGGATGTACCCCTCAAAAACGTTAACACAACTTTCTAAGTCATTTGACCTTGAGCATAGGGGCCACATGGGTGGGCTATAGATTGAACACATGGATGATGACATGTATATAAAGTTTCAAGGAAATGTGACTTGAGGTAACAGAGTTTGTTTGTTTGTTTGTTGTGGGGATTTAACGGCCTATCAACAGTTAAGGTAATTTAAGGCCGGGTCAATGGGTTTAGTACTAAATCCCATATATTACCTGTACAAATGAGGGGAAAATCCCAAAATCAGAACTGAATATTTACAATAAGAAAACTATATATTCAACCTTGAAATCAGAATAATCCTGATCTGATGTCAGGTCCTCGCCACACCAGAATCACTTTGCCTCCTCCCAAAAGCAGTAGGATCAGTAATAATCTTACTACTTTTATAATGGGTAATAACCCAATTCAACTCCCGGGTAACAAAAGAGCCAAAGATAAAAACGTACCAGAGGGCCAAACCTATAAGGAGGAACCCCTACCGCTAATTTACGGCGAGGTAACAGAGATAGTAGGTAGTCAAAAACTTTAATGCGAATCTAGACAGACAGATATACAAAGGTTGCGACTATATGTGTACCAAAACTTTTTTTCGGCACATAAAAATGTGAATGTGCAGCTGGCAGACAAGATGGGACTAACATTTGTGGTGACATGGACTATTTTATAATTTAATGTCAAATTTGACATCCACAAATTGTGCAGATCCTGTTGAGATGGCTCATTACGAGCCGGTTCATCAGGATCTACACTGTAAATACATGTATTAGGAAAGATCTCTCTAGTGTTGAAAGGGTTAACAAGCAGTTTCAAGCAATGCAGATTTATTTACAATATGTCGTTCGGCAACATCATGTGACGTTCAACCAATAAAACTTCAGTAGGTTTCAAATACAGATTTACCATAATACATACATTTTTATTACCACCAATGCCCGATACAGCATTTTGTTGTCAGTCAGCATGTATTCAATCAATACGCAGCCCGTTACCTGATAAATGGCAGTAAGAGCCGTTGGCCCTGATCTGACGCCGGGCATATCAGTAGCCTACATTGCAAAGCATACTTATCTAGCAAAGTATATTTGAGGGAGTACATTATTTGATATAGAACTAACCACTGCATATATTTGATGATTAAAGGTATGCAGACTTATTATACTGAATTTATTACATTATCACAATTCAGTATAATAAGAATTACTCTATTTATCCTTAAATTAAAAATTTCTCCCTCAAAGTATACTTTGCTAGACAAGTATACTTTGTAATTTTGATGAAATCAGCTACAGGAGTTGCACGGGGCTAGAAATGTCAACACGTGGTCAATGCGAGAAGAGGCTTATCTCACCAACAATATTATAACAAGTCCATCATATAAAGCCCCATTTTTCCAGTAATAGCTACAGATTACAAACTACACGAAGTAGATGGCATATTGTCCATGTAACACGACTGGCTCATTCCAATGGCAAACAATATAGGCTCTGATCAGATCATGTCGATGCACATTTCATGGCATCCCCTTTATCGGACAGTGGACCAGATATCCAACAAAATAGAGTGGAATGGGTGGAGGCCGATCTGGCGAGAAAAACAAATTACGATGTCCTCTCCTGTAACAATAAAAGAAGACAAGACCACATGTGTGACAGGGGCCCGTTTCACTAAACTTCTTACGACTAAAATGTTCGTAAGTGCAAATTTGGAATCGTCTGAAAATTTCAATTGATGGATTTACATTTATTGAGCATAGGCTGCATATGCAGCCTATGCTCAATAAATGTAAATCCAATAATTGTTTACAAGAAAACATTGTTAATGTGAAATTTACAGACTATCATGAGTTTGCACATTTTAGTCATAAGAAGTTTAGTGAAACGGCCCCCAGGTCTGTCACCATACTGCAGAACAGGAAACCTCCACAATGAACCACAACAGTCATTCCAATGGGACAGAGTGAAGCACCATCTGCATTAAAGGTACATGCCCGCTCCAGGACTCACACTGGCTTTTTCTTTCTTTGCACTTTCGCAAAATAAAAAAAATTAGAGCCATTTAAGTGAAGTTGGAGCTAAACTTTTAAGCCAGCTTCAAAATCAATTATTTCACCATCAAAGTTTTTCAGAGACCGTTTCAAGAGACTTAAAGGTACATACCCACTCAGTAGGCACAAAATGTTATTTATATCAGAGACATCATCGGAGACATTTTCTGGCATAAATAAACATTCATTCACCATTACCCCACATCTTGATTGACATTATTATACATTATTTTCATAAATATAAATAATTAAAAAATATCATGTCTCATTTGCATATGAAAATAGCCTGATAGCACCGCGAGTCACTATCAGTAAAATACATATTACTAAATGATTATATCTGTATAGTGGGCACTCGTAATTTTTAGAACTGCTGGAATAGTGACACAATTATACACTTATTTAATTTGTATAAAGAACATTATGTGCCTCCTGAGTGGGCATGTACCTTTAACCTTTTGCTGAATTAAATTTATTGTCTGCTGTTTACATTTTATTTTCCTCATTTCCTACATGGTTTGACAACACTTTAGAATCATTTCCGTTGGAAATGATTCTAAAGTGCTGTCATACCATGTTTTATTGAGATAGGAGACAAAATATAACAGCAGACGACAATTTACGTTTCCCGCATTCTAAGGGATAAATGATGTACAAGTTTATAAGTTGACAGTTGACAGTCATATTCAATTAATTTTTCAAATTTCCGCATCTGCTCAGAATTTTATGGTTTCATTTATGTATGATATAATAATTCCAACACAAAAATATTTACACAATTCCCTAACATTTGATTGGCCTGTAGCAAGTCTCTGTCCAAAATTTATATCCCAGTAAACTCCCACGCCGAACTACTTTCTACAGGTGCGCTGTCAGTGCTGTCAATGTAAACAAATGGCTGCCGTCTGTCAAAATATACACATTTTCTTGATGAATTTATTTAAAATGCTGGAATTATAAGGAATGAATGGCCTTTTTGTTGAATTTATCGGGGATATAAACTTGGAAAAGTCGCGGGAATACTGGACGAAGGCCGGAAGGCCTCGTCCAGTATTCCCGCGACTTTTCCAAGTTTATACCCCGATAAATTCCACAAAAAGGCCACTCATTCCTATAATAACCTAGTTATAAAGTAAGTTTATCATCCAAGCAGTTAGGCAGTATCACCTGACGAGTGGGTTTAGTTGTGAACCATATAATGGCTGCAAACACATTAATACAGAGCCCAGCAGGGAACATGGAAGTGTTTTTTATTAATTTGTTCCCACAAAATAACAATTTGTTCCCTCAATTTAACAATTTGTTCCCTCAAATTAACAAATAGTTCCCACGATATAACAATTTGTTTCCTCGAATTAAAAATTCGTTCCCATGAAATGACAATTCGTTCCCTCAATTTAACAAATTGTTCCTTCGAATTAACAATTCGTTCCCACTGTATAACAATTCGTTCCCACAAATTATTTTGTGGGAACGAATTGTAAAATTGAGGGAACGAATTGTTAATTCGTGGGAAAGAATTGTTAATTTGTGAACGAATTGTTAAATTGAGGGAACAAATTGTAATTTCGTGGGAACTAATTAATAAAAAAAATAATTCTACATCCCCTGCGGGACTCCGTAGCTAAGATCTATCACCGTATGAGTAGGTTAAGTTGCGAACCATATAATGACTGCAGACACATTAACACATTTGAAACAGACAATTGCTGACAAAGGATCCTATCAGAATGGAATATTTACATGGAGAAAAAATATATTCAGCCATGAACTTAAAATAACCAAAGTCACTTGGCCCCATCTCCTAATAGTAATAGGGTTAGGAATAATCGTATTACTCATACAAGGAGTATAACCAGATTCAACTGTCACATACAAGGGTGTAAAAGATATACCCGAGGGCCAAACCAGGGGCCTATTTCATCAACATTGCAAAGTATACTTTACTAGTAAAGTATACTTTGAGGGAGAAATTTTCAATTTTATGATAAATTTATTATTTTTTATTATACTGAATTTATTACATTATCACAGCCAATTTGGCTGTGATAATGTAATAAATTCAGTATAATAATTTTGCATACTTTTAATCATGAAATATATGCATTTGTTAGTTCTATATGAAATAATGCATTTCAGGAAAAATAAATGATTACTCCCTCAAAGTATACTTTGCTAGTAAAGTATACTTTGCAATGTTGATGAAATAGGCTACAGGTCTCCATTCGGAATCCCGAACGTTAAAATACCCATCGCATGCTCCTACCTGCCACCGACTCAGAAAAGTGTGACGTCAATGTTTTAGTAGACTTTCTGTAATAACTTCAAAACAGCACAACAGACACAGGACACAGAAAATATAGCAACGTTTGATTTCATTCTTTTGCTTGTAAGTGCTGATTTTTTCATGGAAATGTTTAGGTTGTATGAAGAATATTTAGTGTGACCATAAAACAAGTCAATTACTACATTTTGTGAATCATACATCATTCTCCCAGTGACAGATTGGCGAAACGGCTTAACTGGACACACAGTCCAAACACAATATGCCTCCCGTCTCTACTAAGACCGGGCTATACTTATTTCACACATTACCACTTGGTTACAAATGAAAACCATGTGATCACATACCCTGTTAATATCGAGAAACATGTAACAAGAGAATGGATTATAAAATACTCCGATACTATGACCATGGGTTATTTTAAGCAAACAAAGGCATATTTAAACAGAAGCATGAACTCACATGAATGTTTCCTGTGCGAGAAGACATCATACAAGCCAGACACAGAGAAACGTCAGCCGAGGGCCCATACTTAACGTTCTGATCACATTCTCCAAATTCAGTCTCGAAACCCAGCAGTTTGATTGGCTGAGACTGAGCACACCTGATTAGGAGTATCAGAATGGAGTACATACTCAGATAGAATAGTAAGTATGGGTCCGAAAGACAATAAAATCAGATAAGTGTGGTAGCGATAGCAAATCATATGTTTAGTTGCATGTATATTGTATGTTTTTAACTAGAAACAAAATTGCTACCCCGCTTCATACCTCTCACGAGGGTAGCAATTTAACCCCATCTCTTTAATGTAACACATGGAAGAGTGATTTTTGCAATCAGTTATCCGGCGTGTTTGATATGTTAGCGATATAAAACTGTCACAGCTGTATCAATACATTATTAATAAAGAACATACACATGCAGAAATTGGTTATTTTACCTTGCCACGGTGTTTATCTGACATTTACATGTATATCTTGTAAATTTGAAAGCTTCATTTCATTATGTTGAATGTTGAACAGCAACAAGAGAAAAGATGGCTTCCATGGGACAATGATTTCCCTGTTCTATTATTTTTGGCAATTTACTAGATTATTTGTTTTAAGGTATAAAATATACAGCTTACTAAATTTTGACCTATATACAACAGGTTTGGGTATGAACTTTGGGTGCTCACATTTTTTGAATGGGTCAAATTGTAGCCATAGATAGCATCGGACGCGAATTATTGTAGCTAGCTTTTATCTACATGGCAGAAGAAAGCGTTTGGAAAGAGGCAAGCCATCCAAGCTACAGCATAACTGGCAGTAAACGGAAACCGAAACACCCAGATCACCATCAATGGATGTCCAACATGCGTGGTTACAGCATATATCTTCAAGAAAAGATAGACACAATGGGAAACTAGTCCATTTAAATGGGTTGTTTTTGTTCTCAAAAATATGAAAATTACTTGCAAAAAGTGCAGATCCTGATGAGACGGCTCGTCACGAGCCGTCTCATCTGGATCTACCAGTTTTGCCAATACCACGATACAGACCTGTGGTGTTGAAAGGGTTAAGGTGTAATCTTATGCAACCAGTTACGAGATACTGTTGTTTTCATATCAAATTGCATCAAGTGTTATCTTCAGGTTTCATGTTGATCGGAATTGTCTTTGTGTTCCTTACACACGAGATTACATTCTTATTACAAACCGTATATTCCTACAGTGCAAACCATATCATGTTTGTCACATGCATTTGTATATGGTATAAATATAGCTAACATTATAAATTATATTGTTTGCAATAGAACTCAGGCCATGCAATTATTTTTCTCTGTTAAACGTCCACCCAGATGGCCAAAACCTACCTACGTATCCAAAAAAATTTATGTTAAAAACTTCAGCCCTTTGCAAGTCTGCAAAGGGTCGAGGAAGTTTTTAGCATAAATTTAAATTTCCGCCACCAAAAAATAAGACGAAAATACTCTAATTAAACTTATTAAATGAAAATTCATGAACGGATATAAAACATTTCTCCAATCAGTTTTCATGTTACTTCGCCAGTAAATAGTATCTATTGGCATACAGAGTTTGTTTGTTTTTTCACAGAACCACTTTAAAAACCTACCCACGCGCGGATGCGAGGGAGAAATTTGTATGGTATAAATGTTTGTCTTATAAGAAAAGGTTTCATGCACATCACATACCTGAACTAGACATAACATACACAATGTAACTGATGCACCACACAAGTACAGTAACAAAACATGAAAACACTATAGGAATGAATGGCCTTTTTGTGGAATTTATCGGGGTATAAACTTGGAAAACTTTTCCAAGTTTATATCCCCGATAAATTCCACAAAAAGGCCATTCATTCCTTATAATTCCAGCATTTGAAATAAATTAATCAAGAAAATGTGTTTATTTTCCGTTTTCTTCAGAATTATTTTAACTGCACCTCACGGTTACGGAAAGTAGTTTGGCGTGGGAGTTTACTGGGATATAAATTTTGGACAGAGACTTGCTACGCGCCAATCAAATGTTAGTGAATTGTGTAAATATTTTTGTGCTGGAATTATACACAAATAAAACAATATTAATAAGCCATGACCAATAACATACGCAGATGGCAATATTACATTTCAGCCCGACACATATATGATTAAGAATTCTTTGTAATGTGAAATATGAGTATGTGCGTAGCATTTGTGACAAACATAGATCCAAACAGGAAAATACCCCTTTGTTCATAAATGGACTAGTCTGAAAATAATTTTATGACAATCGGATTGGTCGAAAAAATAACATATCACAGTCCATTCCAGTTATTTAGGGTTGGAATGGTTTATAATTATAGTGTGAATGACAATACAAAATGCTCAGGCTCTACATTGGTCAGCAATCGGATTGTCTAGTGATGGTCCCGTTAGGTGAACGAACATAATCAATAAATTTGCGGTGTAACAATTCTAAGAAGCTACCACTACACAGTCAAGGTACTTGTGGATACACGTAATAATACTAACCATTCAAATTACAGCAATAAAACTAAGTCAAAACATTAAAGTAGACCAATACAGCATTTGCAATGTAGATTTTGAGTAACAGGACTGCACGGTGGTCACATGGAAAACAAATCTGATTACAAATCTGGCGGCCTGGGATCAAATCCCTTCACTGCAGTTTGTTGACTACCGTGTTGTGCTTTCCTATAATCAACCAATGTGGCAGGCTTTTCCTGGCAATAACTCACAGTGTCCGATATGTGAGTCACAAATTTGCGAAGCATCCACGGATATGGAATATTTTAAGTCAAATCCCACCATCAACTCTTTGCATACTAGATGTGAAAATAACAGCCAACAAATTAGGAGTATTTTTCTTATTTCTGTCTGTAAATAGGTCTCGGCATTTATTATAATTGCGTCCCCAGGACTCAATTCTAGTCCCCATGACTCGATTCTAGTACAAGACTCAATTCTAGTCCCCATGACTCGATTCTAGTACAAGACTCAATTCTAGTCCCCATGACTCGATTCTAGTACAAGACTCAATTCTAGTCCCTGAGGACTCAATTCTAGTCCCTGAGGACTCAATTCTAGTCCCCAAGACTCAATTCTAGCCCGATTCTAGTCTACAAGACTCGATTCCAGCATGATTCTAGTCCACAAGACTCGATTCCAGCCTGATTCTAGTCTACAAGACTCAATTCTAGTCCCCTGGGGCCTATTTCACCAACATTGCAAAGTATACTTATCTAGCAAAGTATAGTTTGAGGGTGAACTTTTCAATTTTAGGATAAATTTATTAATATTTATTATACTGAATTTATTACATTATCACAGCCATTTTGGCTGTGATAATGTAATAAATTCAGTATAATAATTCTGCATACTTTTAATCATCAAATATATGCAGTCGTTAGTTCTATATTACATCATTCATTACAGGAAAAATAAATGATTACTCCCTCAAAGTATACTTTTCTATAAATGTATACTTTGCTGCAATTTTTATGAAATCGGCTACAGGACGCAATTCTAGTCCCCAAGTCTCAATTCTAGTCCCCAATTCTAATGAAATTTCAAAACATATTCATGATATTTACAGGGAGAAATAAACAAAAATATAATGAAGTTTCCCAGCATGCAAAGAGTTCAATACAAGCAAACACATGTTTTGAATAATTATCTATTATTAGCTACGGTACGTGAAAAATTTAACATATAGCAATGTTTCCAAGTGAATGGCGAGAGAGAGAAGAATATAGAAGCACACAAGCTATCCCTTTAAAGCAGGTCGCTTCTAAAATCCCCAAGAAGTTATCTAAAAGGACCAGAAAATGTACTGCCCTTATGAAAATATGGAACTTTATTGAGATTAGACAGATCCAAAACTAAACGTGGGTCACAACAGATATTAGAACAGAATTCGACAACTATGAAGAACAAAAAAAGTGATGATACTAACTGAAGGGTTAATAGCTAGGCCGCAATGATCAAAGAAAATGATGGAACTACTGTACTGTTCACGGTCAGGGTCTACATGATTGAAGCTGTTAATATAGGCAGGCGATGATCGGGCATAAACATGAAACAAAGCTATATAATGTTCCCTCACCTTTCCTCTTAATCGGCTCAACTTCATCTACAATATCAGTCAGTGTTTAACCCTTACAATGCTGAATTAATTAATGTTGTCTGCTGAATATTTTTTATTTTTCCATTTTTCTCATCAAAAACTTGGTGTGGCAGCACTTAAGAATCATTTCCAATGGAAATTATTCTAAAATGCTGCCAAACCATGCTTTTACTGAGAGAAAAGACAAAATATGAATTATCAGCAGACGACTATTTTCCGTTCCCGCATTCTAAGGGTTAACACAGTAGTACCTCTCTAAACTGGGGACTCAACTTTGTGTGATAAATATTTTCGTACAAAGATTTCTATGAATTTGCTTCTCACATTAACGTGCTTCTCTAATGTTGCCATTTTGCACGGGTTAATGTCATGTTTCACATCCACAAACGATTTTCCAAAAGTTTAGTGAAATTGACCCCGGAGTTTAACTGATATACAGTGGAACCTGTCTAAACTGGACACCCTGGGAGGTCCCCAGGGAGATCCGCAGGGTGTCCAGTTTAGAGAGGTTTCACTGTATATGAGCTACATTTACGTATAATTATATCACAGTTGCTGTGAAATGAGACACACCATGTAATTTTGTACCTTCGGACATCTGCGTAATTTCATGAAATACGTTTACAAAATTACAATATTTTCCGTAAATGGTGTCAAAAGTTGACAAAATGTTCAGAGTACATGCGGAATTATATTCCGCATGTACTCTGAACATTTTTAAACTTTTGAATTGATTTATGAAAAATATTGTAAATTTTGTAAACGTATTTAATGAAATTACGCAGATGTCCGAAGGTACAAAATCACATGGCATGTCTCAAATAGGTCCTGTTCATACAGTATGTACATGCATTGCATCTTCAGGTATATACAATGTACGACACAACTTTTGATAACCACCCTGTTGATACAGTTGACACTTTCGCAGTGAGGGAAATACCGTTGTCTGTATCCTTTAAAGGTACATGCCCACTCAGTAGGCACAACATGTTCTTTATAGGAGTTAAATAAATGTATAATTGTGTCACTATTCCACCAGTTCTAAAACTTACGAGTATCTGCTAGACAGATATAATTATTTAGTAATGTTTATTTTACTGATAGTGACGCGCGGTGGTATCAGGCTATTTTCATATGCAAATGAGGCATGATATTTTTTAATTGTTTATACCAATTAAATGTGTCACCTGAACAAAAATAATATTTTATCCACAGATTATAAAGTATGATCATTGCACATCAAAAAATAAATAGTAATGTCTGTTAACATTTTAAGGAAACACGGTTATCGCCCCTGATATCAGTGTAGAAATTTACGTCCGATATAAAATGTATAATAATGCCAATCAATACGTGGGGTAATGGTGAATGAATGTTTATTTTGCCAGAAAATGTCTCAGATTATGTCTCTGATATAAAGAACACTTTGTGTCTACTGAGTGGGCATGCACCTTTAATTACCTGTAGTTTTCTTACTAATGATGGACATGTCATTGTAGCAATCAAATTGCCTCCAGAAGTGATAATTAATTGTACTACAAGTAAAGTGTAATCAAGGCTTGCAATGTTTGCCATTAACCCTTTCAACACCACAGGCCTGTATAGTGGTATCGGCAAACAGTGTAAATCCAGATGAGACGGCTCGTGACGAGCCGTCTCATCAGGATTTGCACTTGTTGCAAGTAATTTTTTACATCAAAAACACACACTTTTCACAAATGGACTAGTCTGAAAATCATTTTGTGACCATTGGATTGGTTGCAAAATGAACATATCAAATTACATTCCAGTTACTTAGGGGTGAAAGGGTTAAATCAGGAAAACTAGCAAACTTCAAACAGACTGCAACGATCCTATCGGGTCTGCAGGAATATGCTAAAAACAGACTCTGCCAGAAAGCTTATGAGCTCCATTTCTCCAGTCACAGCGACACACATATGTTGGTGTGGTAGAACATCGTGGACCTGGTCACAAAATGGATAGGATTGTGAAAATGAGAAAATGTATGAAATGAAATGGTCGACTCGGGTCCGATAAAAAAAATCTTAATCCGGGTGTTGGGTTAAATTTCCATGTAGAAGTTAATAATATTATGTTAAAATGTTATTAACCCTTAGACCGCTAATCACATAATAATTGCTTTTATATATTGCCTTATTTCTCAATAAAAACATGCTTTGACAGCACTTCAGAATCATTTCCAATGGAAATGATTCTGAAGTGCTGTCAAAGCATGTTGTAACTAATTATTCTAAAGTGCTGTCAAAGCATGTTTTTGATGATAATAACAACAAAAACTAGAAAAAGTCGATGGCGCGCCATCGCAATATACCCACTTTCCCCAAATGCTAAGTCCGAAAGGGGGAGGTAATCCATGATGGAGGGTCGGATAAAAAATCCGAATTCACTTTGCGCATCAGCACATCAAAACGAAGCTACGAACCAAATATCAGACGCGTAGGTATTAAGGTGAAAAAGTTTTTCGAGTTACAAGGAAAAAATGGGAAATTCTGAGTCCGAAAGGGGGAGATAATCCATGATGGAGGGTCGGATCAAAAATCCGAATTCACTTTGCGCATCTGCATATGATAACGAAGCTACATAGCAAATATGAGCGCGTAGGTATGTGGAGAAAAAGTTTTTCGAGTTACAGGAAAAAAATGGGAAATTCTGAGTCCGAAAGGGGGAGATAATCCATAATGGAGGGTCGGATCAAAAATCCGAATTCACTTTGCGCATCTGCATATGATAACGAAGCTACATAGCAAATATGAGGCGCGTAGGTATGAAGGTGAAAAAGTTTTTCGAGTTACAAGGAAAAAATGGGAAATTCTGAGTCCGAAAGGGGGAGATAATCCATGATGGAGGGTCGGATGAAAAATCCGAATTCACTTTGCGCATCTGCACATGATAACGAAGCTACATAGCAAATATGAGGCGCGTAGGTATGAAGGTGAAAAAGTTTTTCGAGTTACAAGGAAAAAAAATGGGAAATTCTGAGTCCGAAAGGGGGAGATAATCCATAATGGAGGGTCGGATCAAAAATCCGAATTCACTTTGCGCATCTGCACATGATAACGAAGCTACATAGCAAATATGAGGCGCGTAGTATGAAGTGAAAAAGTTTTTCGAGTTACAAGAAAAAATGGGAAATTCTGAGTCCGAAGGGGGAGATAATCCATGATGGAGGGTCGGATCAAAAATCCGAATTCACTTTGCGCATCTGCACATGATAATGAAGCTACATAGCAAATATGAGGCGCGTAGGTATGAAGGTGAAAAAGTTTTTCGAGTTACAAGAAACGTGACGGACGGACGGACGGACGTACGGACGCACGGACGTACGGACGGACGGACACCCGTCACGAAAACAATATACCCATTTTTTTTTACAAAAAAGTGGGTATAACAAGAGCTGTAGGAGAACAGCATAGCTCGACTACGATGGTTGTCGATGTACACATAGCTTGACAAACAAGGTGGCTGCGGCCTGCATAACCAAGGTTGACTAAAAAACTTAACCAAGGGAAATTAAGTAAGTAATTCAAGGTTAAATGTAGGTCAATGACAGATATAGGTCAGGGGTTATTGATGTCCATCACTAGGAGATGAAGTTTTCCAAGTATGGTTGCTGTAGGCCCAGGAGTATTCCATATACAAGCTTGACTAAAAACATTAACCAAGGGGAAATAACTAAGTAATCCAAGGATAAAAGTAGGTCAAGGTCAAATATAGGTCAGGGATTATTGATGTACATCAGTAGGAGATGAAGTTGTCCAAGTATGGTTGATGTAGGCCCAGGAGTATTCCATATACAAGCTTGACTATAAACATTAACCAAGTAATTCGAGGTTAAATGTAGGTGAAGGTAAAATATAGGTCAGGGGTTATTGATGTACATCCCTATGAGAAAAAAGTTATCCATCCAAGTATGGCGTCTGTATGGCACAATAGTATTCCATATACAAGCTTGACTAAAAATCCTTAACCAAGGTTGACTAAAAACCTTAACCAAGGGGATTAACTAATTAATTCAAGGTTAAATGTAGGTCAAAGTGAAATATAGGTCAGGGGTTGTTGATGTACATCACTAGGAGATGAAGTTGTCCAAGTATGGTTGGTGTAGGGCCAGGAGTATTCCATCTACAAGGTTGACTAAAAACCTTAATCAAAAAGAATTAACTAAGTAATTGAAGAGGAAATGTAGGTGAAGGTCAAATATAGATCATGGGTTATTGATGTACATCCCTATGAGAAAAGGCTGTCCAAATATGGTGTCTGTATGCACAATAGTATTCCATGTACAAGCTTGAGTAAAAACCTTAACCAAGGTTGACTAAAAACCTTAACCAAGGTGACTTAAGTAAGTATTTGAAGAGGAAATATAGGTCAAGGTGAAATATATATCAGGGGTTGTTGATGTACATCACTAGGAGATGAAGTTGTCCAAGTATGGTGGGTGTAGGGCCAGTAGTATTCCATATACAAGCTTGACTAAAAACCTTAACCAAGGGGAATTAACTAAGAAATTCAAGAGGAAATGTAGGTCAAGGTCAAATATAGATCAGGGGTTATTGATGTACATCGCTATGAGAAAAGGTTGTCCAAGTATGGTGTCTGTATGCACAATAGTATTCCATGTAGAAAGCTTGACTAAAAACCTTAACCAAGGTTGACTAAAAAATTAGTCAGGGGTTATTGATGTCCATCACTAGGAGATGAAGTTTTCCAAGTATGGTTGCTGGTAATTCAAGGTTAAATGTAGGTCAAAGTCAAATATAGGTCAGGGGTTGTTGATGTACATCACTAGGAGATAAAGTTGTCCAAGTATGGTTGGTGTAGGGCCAGGAGTATTCAATCTACAAGCTTGACTAAAAACCTTAACGAAAGAGAATTAACTAAGTAATTCAAGAGGAAATGTAGGTCAAGGTCAAATGTAGGTCAAGGTCAAATATAGATCAAGGGTTATTGATGTACATCCCTAGGAGATGAAGTTGTCCAAGTATGGTGGGTGTAGGCCAGGAGTATTCCATATACAAGCTTGACTAAAAACCTTAACCAAGAAGAATTAAGTAAGTAATTGAAGAGGAAATGTAAGTCAAGGTCAAATATAGATCAGGGGTTATTGATGTACAACCCTATGAGAAAAGGTTGTCCAAGTATGGTGTCTGTATGCACAATAGTATTGCATGTACAAGCTTGACTAAAACCCTTAACCAAGGTTGACTAAAAACCTTAACCAAGGGGAATTAACTAGGTAATTCAAGGTTAAATGTAGGTCAAGGTCAAATATAAGTCAGGGGTTGTTGACGTACATCACTAGGAGATAAAGTTGTCCAAGTATGGTTGGTGTAGGGCCAGGAGTATTCCATCTACAAGGTTGACTAAAAACCTTAACCAAAAAGAATTAACTAAGTAATTCAAGAGGAAATGTAGGTCAAGGTCAAATATAGATCAGGGGTTACTGATGTACATCCCGAGGAGATGAAGTTGTCCAAGTATGGTGGGTGTAGGGCCAGGAGTATTCCATATACAAGCTTGACTAAAAACCTTAACCAAGGGGAATTAACTAAGTAATTGAAGAGGAAATGTAGGTCAAGGTCAAATATAGACCAGGGGTTATTGATGTACATCCCTATGAGAAAAGTTGTCCAAGTATGGTGTCTGTATGCACAATAGTATTCCATGTACAAGCTTGACTAAAAACCTTAACCAAGGTTGACTAAAAACCTTAACCCAAGGGGAATTAACTAAGTAATTCAAGAGGAAATGTAGGTCAAGGTCAAATATAGATCAGGGGTTATTGATGTACATCACTAGGAGATGAAGTTGTCCAAGTATGGTGGGTGTAGGGCCAGTAGTATTCCATATACAAGGTTGACTAAAAACCTTAACCACGGCGTGACGGTGACGCCGACGCCGGACGCCGACGCCGGGGTGACAACATAAGCTCTACTTATTCTTTGAATAGTCGAGCTAATAAGATAGCGGTCTAAGGGTTAAAATGTGGTGTCAATTTTTGAGAAACGTAGTAGATCTAACATTGAAATATTTTCAAATTCATAAAATCTGGGCTGGTATTTTGTCAAATCTGAGAAAAGGTGAATGGGTTTAACGTCCCAGCAACAGCTAGGGTCATATAGAGACCGGACCTCGATTCCAGCAACAGCTAGGGTCATATAGAGACTGGACCTCGATTTCAAGTCTCCTCCAACAGACCAGTGGAATGGAAATACATGTACAATGTACTATGAATGCATTTGTAATGCCTAAGACGAGGCTTGAACCCACAACCTCCGGATTGGAAGTCAGATATTCCAACCCTAGACCACAACTCCTCCCTCAAATCTGGGAAATGTGTGTGAATGAATGATGGGCTGTATGAACACGGCATCACCACATCACCACCAACACTGCCAGACAAACTACACACAGTCTCAATATATGGGATAATGTGGCTTGTGAGCCAAGTAACATAATGTTTGATTTTCAAGGTATGTTTTTTTATAAAAATCTGCCTAACAGACCATAGTTTTTGATGACATTTGATGAACCAAAGAAGATAGTTTACAAGATTTCTGGCCATATGGCTTTTAACCCTTAGACCGCCATCTTAATTTTTATGTCGTCTGCTGTTTATTTTCTATTTTCCATTTTTATCATCAAAAACATGCTTTGACAGCACTTTAGAATAATTTACAACATGCTTTGACAGCACTTCAAGGTTTATTCGCATTCATTAGCTAGAGCAAGCCTGCAATGACTAACTACCATTAACTCATTTCGTGATGATACGCCATTTTGTTTGCGGAAAATCCTAAATATTTTCTCTTATATGTGCTCAGAAGTATATGTTGTGACCACTCATTTGAACCGTCTTGTCAAGACGGTTCAAATGAGTGGTCACAATATATACCTTCTTAGAGGAATAACAAAAATAAAACATATACAAAATTTCATACCTGTAAAACTGTATTCCGAATGAAATGGGCAAAAACGTGATCGATGGCCCATTGCAAGTGGGAGAATATAAAACAGTCATTGTATTATTTGCGGCACTCCATTTCATTAAAATATGTTATGCCAAAAATAATTGATAATAGAAATCTACTGTGAAAATGAAACCAAACACAACGTCACTAGATTCCCAAACCAGAGAATCACACCCTGAGCCTTACCTGGAGCCTTAGTCAGGTACTGAACTACAAAACACAGCTACAAGTTAACACTTACAGCTGAATTAACCCTTAGACAGCTACTCACAACAATTGTCGTCTGCAGTTGCTTTTATATCTTGCCTTATTTCTCAATAAAAACATATTAACAACGTTTTCTTGTAAACAATTATTGGATTTACATTTATTGAGCATAGGCTGCATATGCTTTTATATATTGCCTTATTTCTCAATAAAAACATGTTTTGACAGCACTTCAGAATCATTTCCAATGGAAATGATTCTGAAGTGCTGTCAAAGCATGTTGTAAATTATTCTAAAGTGCTGTAAAAGCATGTTTCTGATGATAAAAATAGAAAATAAACAGCAGACGACAAAACAAATAAGATAGCGGTCTAAGGGTTAAGTTTTGTCGTCTGCTGTTTATGATTTATTTTCCATTTTTCTTATCACACGCATGTTTTGACAACACATTAGAATCCTAACCTATCCAAATGGGTTTAATGTCCCAGCAACAGCTAAGGTAAAAAAGAGACGGTACCACAGTTTAGTCTCGTCTGATAGACGAGTGGGATGGAAATAATATGTGTATTTTTCATGCCTATGATGAGGATTGAACTAACAACCTCCAGTATTGAAGTCCAATGCCATGTCCCCTAGGCCGCAGCTCATTTCCACGATTCTAAAGTGCTGTCAAAGGCTTTTATTGATTAACCGTTAAGACCGCTATCTTAATTTTTTTGTCGTCTGCTGTTTATTTTATATTTTCCATTTTTATCATGAAATACATGCTTTTACAGCACTTTAGAATAATTTACAACATGCTTTGACAGCACTTCAGAATCATTTCCATCGGAAATGATTCTGAAGTGCTGTCAAAACATGTTTTTATTGAGAAATAAGGCAATATATAAAAGCATATGCAGCCTATGCTCAATAAACGTAAATCCAATAATGGTTTACAAGAAAACGTTGTTAATGTGGAATTTACAGACTATCATAATTTTGAACATATGAACATTTTAGTCGTACGAAGTTTAGTGAAACGGCCCCCAGCAAACCATAAGAAAACCCTTACCAAAAATCAAGACTCCAGCTATTACAGCTTCAGTGCTTTAGTTCTTACAAGAAACGTGATAAACAGACATACAGATGGACAGACACCCGTGATGAAAACAATATGCCCATTTTTTCTCTCACAAAAGTGGGCATAATTAATATAGTTGCGTTAAATATTTCCACTAGACAAAAATTACAACACACAACACATGTGAATGGTTGGTTATATATAAATCCAGTACACCAAACAGAAGTGAGTATATATAGGAGAATAGAATATGACAAACAAACACACATCTAAAACAACTTGTAACACTGAAGCAGGCCCGTATATGAATGAAATATTCACTGAAAATGATAATACATTAATACCGGTAATAAGTTTCTACTATTTTCGATGAAATACCTAGACTTGCCTGATAATTTTATATAAATGGACACCAGGGACCCATTTCACTAAACTTTGTACGACTTAAATGTTCGTAAGTGCAAATTTAGCATCGTCCGGAAATTTCAATTTTGGATTTACATTTATTGAGCATAGGCTGCATATGCAGCCTATGCTCAATAAATGTGAATCCAATAAACAGTATTAATGTGAAATTTACAGACTATCATAATTTTGCATGAACATTTCAGTAGTACAAAATTTAGTGAAACGGCCCCCTGCCTGCTATTCTATTTGTGCACGGCTGCGAAAATTGTGGGAAAATATCTCGTGCACAGTAGCCCGGACTCAACAAAACATTACTGCATTGGTCACTGGTCACATATCTCACAGGCCACATTTCTCCAGTCACATCCACATATGTGACTGGAGAAATGTGGCCGGTGAGATTTGTGACAAATGCAGGTCCTGATCAAATAGCACACTATTGTAGCCTGAAAACAATCTATAGTCCTCGTTAGAAGCATGACGGGTGTTAAGTTGATTGATTATTGAACAGTGCAGGTCCCGATTCAGTCCATTTCTCCAGTCATAGCCGTATTTACTGCCCGTTTCACATTTACTGCCGACGTTCATTTGCGATTAACCCTTACACTGCTGGATTAAATTTTGTCGTCGGCAATTTTTGTTCTATTTTCCTTCTATTTTCATCAAAAACACGGTTTACAGCACTCTAGAATCATTTCCATTGCTGTCGAACCATGTTTTTATTGAGAAAGAAGACAAAATATAAATCAACAGCTGAAGAGAATTTTCATATCTCACATTCTAAGGGTTAAAAATATTACATGTGTTTGCATGATAAATTCCCATATGAATTGTTTTTGCAATATCTTAAATTGCTGACAGAATGTGATACAAAGTGGTGAGACTGATTTATTTTTTTAATTTGAAAAGGTACTCTTAACTCTTTGCATGCTAGCGGTGAAAATATCCGCCAATCGAATTAGGAGTATATGTTTTATTTCTCTCTGTAAATATGTCTTGAAATTTCATTAGAATTGTGTCCTCCGGACAATTCTAATGAAATTCCAAGACATATTCATGACATTTATAAAGAGAAATAAAAGAAAATATAATGAATTGTCATCTGCTATTTTTGAACTATTTATAGCCCACAAATTTCCCAGCATGCAAAGAGTTAATTAAGAGTTTTACTAGGATTAGATGTGCTGCTTCACAAACAAACATAGATCACCGGGAAAAAGTGGAAAAAAGTTACACAAAAATTCCGCCACGGAAGCGGTGTCGTGCCGGCCGGGGCATTTGACCATAACATGATCATGGGCAAGTGCTAAAGTAAGCATCACAAGAACCGTCAAGGAAGTGCATGCTTAAAACAGGAAAAATGTCGCGGTTGAAGAACATTTCGGCATAAAAGAAATGGCTAAGTGTTTCCACAACCAGGTGAAGATTAAAAAGGTCAAGGTCATGTTAATGGCGACATGAGTGTGTTCCAAATGCTTACATGTATCAAGTGTCAAAACTTTGAAGCAATCCATCAAGTAACATTTATGTTATTCGATGATGAAGAAACTTGTACAAACTTTTGGACGTAAAAAAATGGCTTACGTGTTTCAACAAAAATGTGAAGGTAAAAAAGGTCAAAGACATGTTAGGCATGAGTGTGTTACAAATGCTCACATGTATCAAGTATCCAAATATTAAAGCAATCCGTCAAGCTATATTAAAGGTACTGATATACCATGATGATGAATCTTGTACTTTTTAACATTTTGGACGACGACGACAGAAAAATGGCGACTATAGTCATGCCTTCTGCTAAAGCAGTCGCGACGATAATTATAATGACAATAACAGTTATCTAAGCTAAACACATCTTATTATTAACTACGCAATATATATACAATGTATATCTATATAATACACTGATGTGTGTTTATGTTAGTATTCACCACAAATGGGCTTGCAGTAGACAAAATGAACCTTACTATCAGATAACAGTTAACACACTATTCATTATGCCATCATTAATGTATCATTACTGCTGTTTTATATGGTCCGCTACATCGTAAATATTGATTTTCAAATGAGCCAATCAGTATCACACTTTGCAGTAAATGGTCTAATATCATGCATTCTTTTTTTCAAAGGTCTATCTAGGTTGAATGCAGGAAAATGGCATGTATAAGCAGAAATCTGCTTACTGTTACTCTAACCCTTACACCGCTATCTTAATTTTGTTGTCGTCTGCTGTTTATTTTCTATTTTCTGAAGTGCTGTCAAATCATGTTTTTAATTGAGAAATAAGGCAAGATATAAAAGCAACAGTAGACTACAATTGTTATGTGTAGCGGTGTAAGGGTTAAATGTGTAACATTAACTGTTCATTGCAGTAATTGGACTACATGTAGTGTTTCTTTCATTAAAACGAAAACGAAAATTACCTGCCGTTGTTTATAAAACGTCTGAGCATGTTCTCCAAGTACATACTGAAAACCAGGGGCCTATTTCATCAACATTGCAAAGTATACTTTCCTAGCAAAGTATACTTTGAGGGAGAAATTTTCAATTTTAGAATAAATTTATTAATTGTTATTACACTGAATTTATTACATTATCACAGCCAATTTTGGCTGTGATAATGTAATAAATTCAGTATAATAATTCTGCATAGTTTTAATCATCAAATATATGCAATCGTTAGTTCTGCATGAAATAATGCATTTCGGAAAAATCAATGATTGCTCCCTCAAAGTATACTTTGCTAAGAAAGTATACTTTGCAATTTTGATGAAATCGGCTACAGGCAGTGGAGTATGGAATAGGTGCTCAGAAAGTTTCATAAGCTCAGGCCCTAATGAATAGTTACAGTTACTAGTGGCTCTGAAGGCCGTTCACTAAACATTGTACGACTAAAATGTTTGTAAATGCACACTTCTGATAGTCTGTAAATTTCACATTAACAATGAATTCTTGTAAATTATTGTTATTGGATTTACATTTATTGAGCACAGGCTGCATATGCAGCCTATGCTCAATAAATATAAATCCATGAATTGAAATGTCCAGACGATCCTAAATTTGCACTTTTGAATATTCTAGTCGTACAAAGTTTAGTGAAACGGCCCCTGGTTTTCAGATATAGCATTATAACCTGTGAGGCTGAAAGGGTTAATAAGCAAGTGTGAATTTCACCTGGTTAGAGCCTGAAAATATTTTTTCAATTGGTCCGTTTTGTCCACGCTGGCCCCAAATGTTGCTCCCAATGACCAGATACCACTGTACGTGCAGGCCTGCCCCAGTGTCAGCTAACTGGCTATACGAGGTACACGTGCCCGGGGTGACATGGAGGTACCTACCAACAGCCTTGGGCTCGGGCTCAGGCTCCTCAGGCTCCATCATGCCCCCGTGGAAGTGGGCATAGTGATAGGACAGCCCGGGCCGCGTCTTGTACCGGGCAGAACACACTGAAGAATATTACACGGCTGCAGTTCCCGGATCGACTCTACCGTTAATGCCCCAAATATTGTGATTATAATTTCATAGTATTGTCTTCATACCCTGCCCCTGATATGAAGTGACCACTCACTCATTTAAATCACATTCGCAAATGTTTAATATAGGAATGAATGGCCTTTTTTGTGGAATTTATCGGGGTATAAACTTGGAAAAGTCGCGGGAATACTGGACGAAGGCCGGAAGGCCTCGTCCAGTATTCCCGCGACTTTTCCAAGTTTATATCCCCGATAAATTCCACAAAAAGGCCATTCATTCCTTATAATTCCAGCATTTGAAATAAATTCATCAAGAAAATGTGTTTATTTTCCGTTTTCTTAAGAATTATTTTAACTGCGTCTCACGGTTACGGAAAGTAGTTTGGCGTGGGAGTTTACTGGGATATAAATTTTGGACAGAGACTTGCTACGAGCCAATCAAATGTTAGGGATTTGTGTAAATATTTTTGTGCTGGAATTATAGGGTGGTTACAACTTAACCATTAGACCGCTGCTCACAACAGTGATTCTGAAGTGCTGTCAAACCATATTTTTATTGAGAAATAAAGCTAGATATAAAAGCAACAGCAGACGACAATTGTTGTGTGTAGCGGTTAATCGTTTCTAGACTTTTTCTGTATTGACAAATTCTGCAGATCCTGATGAGACGAGTCAACCCTACAGTCGTTGCAAATATTGCATGTATAGCCTGGGTGTGGGGGAAGGGTTAACACAAGTGCATGTGCAACATGTTAAAATGTAACACAGTAACATATTAATTAGTGAGATCTGATGTTAATGGAGAGGAACGTTGGTGTACACCTGTAATGATGTATAACATATGAGCCAACCTACAAAATAATACACCTTTATGAATGAATTATTTTTCAAAACAAAATAAGTTGATTACTGGCTAAAATTTTCATAAATGACATCAAAAAGGCCATTGAAAATTAGAGAAAACCTCAGAATAAAATTCTACATAATTCTAAAAAAGTTGCTAACTTAAGACATAATGGTGCTTGTGACTGCAGAAATGGGGCTTATGGGTTTCGCGACCAGTGTAGATTCAGATCAGCCTGTGCATCAGCACAGTCTGATCAGGATCTACACTGTTCGCCATTCCATCAATGAAACACCCATCATGCTTCTAACAAGCATTATACAGTGAAATTGCGATGGCTCGAAATGCCATGGGCCTGCATATTTTGTTCGAGTGATCGCATCTTTTGAGCCATCGCATCTTGCGATTTTGGCATATTTGTCAACTACTGTACCCGTCGGATTTAGGAAATAATGAAGCATAATAGAGTGTATCCATATTATAGTTAATAATAGTATTTATTCGCAGATTAAAGTTATCATGTGAAATAAAATACACTGTATTTAAATGTATTTACAAAACTGTCTTTATTTCAATTATTATCAAAGGAGAAAAGCACATAATTAATGTCGCAGGTGGTTGTGACGTCACTGGAAACAGTAGTATGGGCCCAGCTCAAACGATGTTGTTATACGGCGCCCATAAATAAATCAGGAATCAGTCATGAATCAGTCATGAATCGTAAAATGTTGCGACGCAACAGAACGTGCTTTACTTAATGTGTAACAAGTGTAAACGCTGATCAACTTCCAGACTCTTATTAATGGGCGTTTTTTGTTGTAACTCCCGGTTAGCCACACGAATAACACGAGGACCACTAGAACGTGGGTTACTAGTATAACCCGTAAGTTACCACGAAAAACAACAATGACTTACGACAGACTCTATTCAATGCGCCGAGTGGCCGAAGCCCAGAATAATTTAATAAATCGCCGTATATCGTTGATCGCAATCAACAACGTTAACGATCAAATTGCACCACTTTAGGCAATTAACTGGACTTGAAAAGAAACCACATTTCATAGACAGGTAGAACGCGGCTCAGCCTTTGAAGTCGGACGCGGAGGTGTGAAAATTAGCAAAACACAAACTTCGACATGACTTTCGAGTCATCATATAGCAAAATAGCGAGAAATGAGTCCGTGGGACTTGAAAAATGTTTCGAGGCATCGCATTTTTCGAGGAGTTGCATTTCGAGCTATCGCATGTAAATTACATTAAACATATAGGGAAAATCATCGGGACCGCGATGCTATTTCGAGCTAGACCGTCATTACGAGCCATCGCATTTCAAGCCATCGCGATTTCACTGTACATGTATATCATTATCAGCCTACAGGAGCATGCTATTTGATCAGGAGCTAGTCATAACTCCCATAAGCCCAATTTCTCCAGTCACAACAGAAATGTATAGAAAACATCCTCAGGGCCAGTTATCATACATCTGTAGCCTATTTCACCAACATTGCAAAGTATACTTATCTAGCAAAGTATACTTTGAGGGAAAAAATTTCAATTTAAGGATAAATTTATTAATTGTTATTAAACTGAATTTATTACATTATCACAGCCATTTTGGCTGTGATAATGTAATAAATTCAGTATAATAATTCTGCATACTTTTAATCATCATATATATGCCGTTGTTAGTTCTATGTGAAATAATGCATTTCGGGAAAAATAAATGATTACTCCCTCAAAGTATACTTCGCTAGAAAAGTATACTTTGCAATGTTGGTGAAATAGGCTACTGTTAAGCAAATGTTCTCGCAATATTTACTTGAACTAGAAAATTGTTTGTAAAACAAAATGCCACCGCTGTTGAGCATTCATGAATACAACAGCAATCACTAATTGAGTGATTGGAGAAAAAAATATTTTCAAAATCGAAAAAGGGGCATAACTGCGGATGGATTGGTGGGACAGGGAAAATTTACGCACTCCTGCACTTGATGGTTGGAATGTATACCGAGTATGAAGAGAATCGTCCAAAAACTGTAGAAGTAGTTCGCCGGATAAGGAAAAAAGGGGTCGAAAAAAGGGGCATAACTGCAGATGGAACGGTTGGACAGCGAAAATGTTTACGTTACACACTCCTGCACTAGATGGTTGGGATGTATACCGAGGATGAAGCGAATTGGCCAGAAACTGGAGAAGTAGTTCGCTGGACAAGGATAATAAATATGAGCATAACTGTGTATGGATCGGTGGCACAGCGAAAAAAATTACATTACACACTCCAGCACTTGACATGTATACCAAGTATGAAGAGAAACTGCCAACAATTTTAGAAGTAGTTCGCCGACAAGGAAAAAATACTATTATGAGAAACGGGGCTTATGGGATTTGCGACCGGTGTAGATCCAGATCAGACTGTGCAACTGCATAGTCTGATCAGGATCTGCACTGTTCGCCATTCCATCAATATAAACACCTGGTATGCTTCTAACAAGCAATATACATGTAGCTCGTTATCAGGCTACACAAGTACTATTTGATCAGGAGCTACACTGGTCACAAATCCCACACGCCCTATTTCTCCAGTCACAGCCATATATGTGGCTGTCACTGGAGAAACAAGGTTTATGGCACTGCGACCAGTGTAGATCCAGATCAGCCTGTGCAGCCTGTGCATTCGCAGTCTGATCATGATCAGCACTGTTCACCATTCCATCAATGAAACTATCATGCCTCTAACAAGCAATATAGAGCATTATAAATAAATACACAAGTGTACAATGTGATCAAGAGCTACACAGGTCACAAATCCAATCAACCCCAAAAGTTAGCAGAAATCCCACCCACCCCATTTCTCCCGTCACAGCGATGTACATTAACGACGTACCTTCACAGGCGTAGGGCTTCTCCTTTTCCTCGTCAATCCTCTCCTGCTCCAGGTCTCGCTCCTTGGCCTTCTTGCCTCGACCACGGCCCCGCCCAACTGCCTGAAATTATATTATCGCATATTTACATTGCCACTGCACTTGGCATGTTAAGTATAGATTATTTGATTTGCATGTGGATCTTCATGAAATTAGTAGCATTGCACTCCTCAAGTCGGCGTAACGAGTGGCATATATCCACATACAAATCAAATAACCTTTTCAGTATATATGTAAATCACTCACAATTTATATGCGCCTCAAATAATATGAAGCAAACAAATTAGTGATGATTTCGAAGGAACTATTTTACAAGGTGAAACATAGTTCCAGTACTGACCAATATGAACTCACGAAACGTTAATATAATGGGAAACGAAAGTCACCAACCTCACTTAGGTTACGCTACCAACATTTGATATGTTGCACAACATTGTTGATTGGTGAACGTTTGTTTCACATCATTAAACACCATGGTGTCAATAATGACCCGCTATTGACTGGTAACATCGCTGTTCCATGAATTCCATTCCATCCATCAGGGATTCACCAATCCAATAGCCAGAATTCATTTCAAAACACCCGTTTGAAAAACTGACACAAAATCACATACTTTAGTAGTAGATTTCTTCTTTTTCTTTTTGGCGAATGTTTCCTCATAGTCGCTCATGTCTGACTGTTCATCACAGACCTCACCAGCGTCGGGAGGCTCCAGGTATTCGTCATACTCGTCGTACCACTTATCTTTGCTCGTCTCACTCGGGAACTCCTCCACCTCCGGCCTCACCGTCGCAGCTGCCGCCGGATTCTCCACCGTGCTGATCTGATGCATGTCTGTGGATACCACGCCATGTGATGTTGTACCTAAGATGTGCAAATTTTCATGAAATATATTTACAGAAACTGTGATATTTATTTTCTGTAAATGACGTCGAAAGATGATGATACTTTTGTTAACTTTCGACGTCATTTATGGAAAATATCGTAAATTTTGTAAATATTTTTCATGCGATATCGCACATGTTCTTAGGTACAAAATCACATGGCATGTCTCATGTGACTGAAAAAATGGGGCTTATTGGATTTGTAACCAGTGTAGCTCCTGATTAAAAATCAAACTTCTGTAGCCTGATAACGATCTATATTGCTTGTTAGGAGCATAAAGGATGTTTCATTGATGGAATGGCGAACAGTGCAGATCCTGATCAGACTGTGCATCTGCACAGTCTGATCTGGATCTACACTGGTCGCGAAACCCATAATCCCCATATCTCCAGTCACATAAATGAGACGCACCATGTGATTTTGTATATAAGAACATGTGTGATTTGTCATGAAATATATTGACAGAAATTGTGACATTTTCTGTAAATTACGTCGAAATATGACAATTTCTTTATAACAAATGTGGAATAGAATTCCACATATGCTATTAAAATTCCCGTCAACTTTTGACGTCATAGTAAATTTTGTAAATAGTTTTCATTAGATATCATACATGTTCTTAGGTACAAAATCACATGGCGATGACTATATAGCGTTAATATCGCATAACAATTATAACATTATTTGATCTCTAATATATGCACATTTATTGTATGTGCCTCATGTGCACATGCTTTGACAATGAATCTGTTTGATTTCAAAATCCAATTCCGAGTACTTGTTTCACATTGAAAAATGTGCCAGCTTCCTGATGAGATGCCACTCCACTCAGCTCTACTTAGCTCTACTTAGAGCTATAGCATAAACGTATTTTCGTCTAGTAACCAACACAAATTTCTTGCGCCGGCTATTAGACGAAAATGTATCTGCTGCATGTAGCTGCATATGAATTTGTCAGAAATCTGGCGCCTATTTTGACGTGAAACATTTCAAGCCGGCGCGGATTGCAGCACCACTGACAATTAATTAGATGAGGAAACAGTCACACTATTACCGTCTCAAAGTTTTATGAATTAAAACAAGAGACCCATGATGGCCACAGCTCCTGCGTAATTTGGAGGTAACTTTCATATTTCTCCATCAAAAATGGCAGGTTGTGAGTGCTTTAGAATCGTCTCAACGAGACGATTCTAAAGCACTCCCAACTTGCCATTTTTGGAGAAGAAATGACAAAATTTCACCCCAAATTGATAAAATTACGCATCTTAAGTGGAGTTCTGATGATGTTCCTATATCGCTCATCTGTGCAATGTCATAAAAATCAAGCAAATACTGGTATGTAAAGTTTTCACTAAATAAACATCCAAATACGCCCATGACAGGCGCATAGTGTCAATGTGACAAACCGTTTGAAATCTGTAATAAAAGGATGACCTTAAGACAATTCGGAGGCCATCGTGGACGATATAATCCTACGATTTTGACAAGAAATGCAGCACATTGATCGTCTCGTCAATACCTTCGATTTGGTAAACGACATGACCATATTTGGTCAAAAATGAAATTTGACCCCTATTTGACCCCACCTGCGAAATCCGTCTGGTGGTTCGTGAGAAGATTTTTTAAGAATTTGTGCTAGACGGACGACGATAGATGAAAATCGGTAACAATATCTCACTTGAGCCTTTGGCTCAGATGAGTTAATAAAACAGGATAATTCAGTGGACAAATGTAACACTAAATGCTCTCGTCACTAAGGTATTCATCCCGGGCCAGGCATAGACTACGGGTACTCGCATACAAGAACGTAGCTGCACTGTGAAGCAGGACATATTCATATCTGCACCGAGTGATTGCTTGTATGTTAGCCATGCATACAGGTACAGATTACGCCTTACATAATATGCATACAAGTACAGAGCTCCAGTTAAGGTGCGTAATTTGATCAACTTTGGGGGGAAACTTTCGTTATTTCCTCGCAAAAATTGGCAAGTTGGGAGTGCTTTAGAATCGTCTCGATGAGACGATTCTAAAGCAATCCCAACTTGCCATTTTTCGTGAAGAAATAAGAAAAATACCCAGAAAATTTGGTCCAATTACGCACCTTAACTGTAGCTCTGCAAGTACATGTGTATCACAGAAAACAGGAAGCAGCATACACATTGACACATGCAAATACATGCAGTAAATGCACTATTTTCTAGCATAATTGTTTGAAACGGCTGACGATATAAATTTGCATGTTACTTATATCTGAAGAGCATTTTATTTAATCATTTGACCTTGATCTTGAGCACGGGGGCCACATTGGTGGGTTATATAGAATGAAAATATGGATGATGAAAAATAAGTTTTTGAAGTTTCAAGCCAATCGGACAAGATCGCAGTTAGCTGAAAACTTAATGCACATCTCAGACGGACAGATGGACAGGGTGGCGAATATATGCACTGTGATTTTTCCGGTGTACATAATAAACAATATCTGAAGTATGTCTTAACCACTTTCTACCATACATGTTGTATGGAAGTTTTAACCCCGAGACCGCTATCTTAATTTTGTTGTTGTCTGCTGTTTATTTTCTATTTTCTATTTTCCATTTTTATCATCAAAAACATGTTTTGACAGCACTATAGAATAAAGTTACAACATGGTTTGACAGCACTTCAGAATCATTTCCATTGGAAATGATTCTGAAGTGCTGTCAAGCCATGTTTTTATTGAGAAATAAGGCAAGATATAAAAGCAACAGCAGATGACAATTGTTGTGAGTAGCGGTCTAGAGTTAAACAGTAAACTACTACTTACCACTTCCCAACTTGCTGGCTTGGCCACGTACTGACGATGATAACAATGATGATGATGATTTTGTGAGGAGGTTGCTGATCAACCATTTACTAAATCATTACAGGGAATAAATCTGGAAGGCTTCCCATGACAGGGCCAATATAAAGACTGTACAACTGCTTGTATACTCCATTATTGAGAATAATGACGAGACAGGGTGAACAATTAAAATGTTGTTGAAAATCATTGACCGATCACCTCTTCACAACAACCCTCTCTGTAACTGTAAGCAGCCACGATTATATAACCCAATTAGACAAATCATTATATATTTAACAACAGCAACCTCTCAACAACAGCCAGTCTTGTATATTTTGATGGGTGGTTGTCGTAGAAAATTTGCAATGCATGACTTATTCAAGAGAATTTGGGTACAGTTAATGTTGTTGGACCCTCCTTGTAGCCCCATGTAAAGTCTATTGAAGTCTAATAAAAAAACCCTACTCATAAACCAAAAGCTACAAGGAAATCACACCATATGCTGTCGTTAGAACATAATAATCATATTTTGGTGTTTTACATGTATAATTTGGTAGACATAAATATGCATGTGCTACATCAAAATTGGCCTATAATATGCATATTACAGGTGTGTGTGCATTTTTATTGGTAGAAGTATCCGCATAAAGATTTACAGATCACATTCATGTGGTTTATGTATGTATTAAATAGAAATTGTCTATTAGTATCTTTTTTTTATTAGATAATGATTTCCATAGAATTTACAAGGGGCCACAAAAAAGGCACAACTCTCCACATAAACTATGCCATAGAAAGAACAACAAGCCAAAGAAAAGTCTGCAATTGGCATAGACCATGATCGGACAAAACTATTTGCCAGACTGGATCCATCAAACAGACCACAGCAAACAGAGGACAACCATTTTATGTTACCTGCATGTATGTCAGTATTGAAGCTTCTTAACTTTCTCCTGACCGTCGTAGCGTCTGTAAACATATAGCATAACTCCACATAAGCAGCCATTTCTTCCTTGACTTGCCATTATTAATGACGCAACACAAGTAGTTTGGCCCAAATAGTTATGTGAACAGTGCAGGCCCAGAGCAGTATTGCGCTGATGTGCAGACCATTGTAGCTTATTAAAGGTACATGCCCACTCAGTAGGCACAAAATGTTCTTTATATCAGAGACATCATCTGAGACATATTCTGGTAAAATAAACATTCATGCACCATTACCCCACGCATTGACTGCCATTATTATACATTTTATATCAGACGTAAATTTCCACACTGATATCAGGGGCAATAACGATAAAATGTTAACAGACAGTACTATTTATTCTCTGTATTTATTTTTTGATGTGCAATGATCATTCTTTATAATCTGTTGAAAATATTAATTTTTCAGGTGACGCATTTAATTAATATAAATAATTAAAAAAATATCATGCCTCATTGCATATGAAAATAGCCTGATACCACCGCGTGTCATTATCAGTAAAATAAATTTTACTAAATGATTATATCCGTATAGCGAGCACTCGTAATATTTAGAACTCGTGGATAAGTGATACAATTATACACTTATTTAATTCCTATAAAGAACATTTTGTGCCTACTGAGTGGGCATGTACCTTTAACTGCTCACACTGAGCGAGACCAATTATCAGGAAATTGAGCTGCTTATTTGGACATCAAATGCAAGCTGTACATAACAATACAACAACACAAAAACAGTGCATAGCTAGATATGGGCGTACAGAAATTGTAATTAAGGATATAAATGTACACAGGGCAAGCAGAACAAGACTAGCACACAGCAAGCCTACATTTAAGTAGTACATTTGGGCTGCCATATTCAGTACACTATACAAGAATGTCAGGGCATGTACCCACGTGCCTTGGAGCGATCCCTTGAGGCTTAGAAACACATGTGGAAGACTGATCTATGTTGCAGAAAATTATCAAATTCCCAAAATTTACCCCACCCACAAATGTCCATAGGCTACACATCTATTTAACCCTTGGAACCCGAATGCCCGCTATAGCGGTTTATGCAAACAGTGCAGATCCAGATGAGCCGGCTCGTAACGAGCCGTCTCATCAGGATCTGCACTTTTTTCATGTAACTTTTATATTTTTGAGAACAAAAACACCCCCCTTTTCATAAATGGACTAGTCTGAAAACAATTTTGTGATGGTTGGATTGGTTGCAAAAATCAAAATCCATTCCAGTTACTTAGGGGTGAAAGGGTTAAGTGAGTCCTAGGTCAGAGTCTTTCATTTTTAATAAGGCCTATATACATGTAGCATACTCAGCGACCAACTTATGAAGTGTTTGGCTCCCTGCTTTCTTTTAATGTTTTCTACATCAGTCTTTCCCAATCTCATTTTATGGCATTATATGTAAATACAGTTTGTCAGTGACATACTGACACAACTTGAACAATGGCTGCCCATGTCCTTGTAACATGCAAATACATACTATATTGCATACATTGGGTCCTGTATCTAATAAACAAATTCCATGATTTGACAAAACTGGACTTGAATATTGAAAGAAGTGTAGATTTATGTCAGCCTGCATTTATCCACAGTTGGCCATTTTGTTAACTACATTGTATTAAGTATTTGGTGAAAAATGCTTATTACAAGTATGTTGCAGGAGTTTAGATTTTAACCCCGTTAGAAGTGAAAAGATATGATTGTTTTTATTATTTCTCACCCAAAGTGTATGTTGTTACAACTCAGTTGAAATCATGGTAAATTTTTATGAGAAATGAGAAAAATTGCCGAAAATTCTTTTTGTATTTAACCCTTACTACGCTGAATTAAATGTTGTCTGCTGGAAATGTTTTATTTTCAATATTTCTCGACAAAAACCGGGTTTTGACAGCACATGAGAATCGTCTCCAGTGGAGACGTTTCTCATGTGCAGTCAAAACCATTTTTTTGTTAAGAATTAAAGCAAAAATGAAAAACAGCAGACGGCAATTTCCGTCAACAGTGTAGGAAGGGTTAAATATGATAACGATCATGTGTGCCTCATTTACAATTGAGCATATACGCCACCTCTACACCTACATCCTGGATCAGCCCCGGGAGTGTGCCGCTTTATGAGATTTACACTGGTGAGATATGGAGAATATCAGGCTACTGTCGTTTGATATCAAGTTTAGGCTAGGAATTCCGAGGCTTACCAAGGAATTCCTACCGTTTCCGAGCCGAGCCTGATAAACTTGATATCAAAAGACACTAGTCTTGTTTTCTATTTATCAGGTAACGTTTTATGCTCGAAAATTACCACAGATGACGTCGTTATCTATGGACAGAACACAGACTTTTTATGTGCGTCATTACATTAACGTCATTCGGCAACGTCACGTGACATCATCCGACCAATGAAAGTAAGTTTTCACTTCGTTGTAACCCGGATGTTTATATCAGGTCAATGCCTGATACAACAATATGCTATCAGTCAGTACGTATTCAGTCAATACAGGGCAGGTTACCTGATAAGTAAATGTTACTGGTTTTGTCAGATCAAGGTCCCAGTACAAATCACATATCAATGTTTAGCAGAAAATGGCAACAAAATATACATGATAAATTTCCGGAGTTGTGCTAAAACATAGTGTAAATATGATATAGAGGTTTTTATCAGAAATGGACCCACAAAACTACATGGTCGGTAAATCCGACAAATGCTCCCCGATGACGCCTGTATTGAAATTCAAAGTCCTTGACCCTGGGTATTGGTGTAGTATGCTTATTAATCACAATAAATGGTGATAAATGTGTATATGAAGTTTCACATCATAATCTCAATTGGTAACAGAGATAAATTCTAGAAAGGTTAACACAATGTTGTGTTTATTAGTTGACCTTGGGCTCCTGGGCAGCATGGGTAGGATATACAATGAAAATATGAATGGTGATCAATGCGTATATGAAGTTGATATCGCAAGCGGTCACAGATATAGCAATTTGAAAAAACTTTAACATAAACATTAACAAACAAAATTCTAAGCATTTTGACCTTGTGCTCCTGTGCAGCATGGGTAGGGTATACAATGAAAATATGGATGGTGATCAATGTGTCTATGAAGTTTCAAGTTGACATCGCAAGCGGTCACAGAGATAGAGCAATTTGAAAAACTTTAATGTAAAACTTTAACAAACAATTTAAAGTAATTTACCTTGACCTTGGGCTCCTGGGCAGCATGGGTAGGGTATACAATGAAAGTATGGATGGTGATCAATGTGTATATGCAGTTTAAAGTTGATATCCAAAGCAGGCACAGAGATATAGCCATTTGAAAAACTTTAACGTAAAACTCGGACGGCGGATGCCGGACAAAGCGGTAACTACATGCATATGCTCCCCCCGAACACATTTTTTCGGGGAGCATAATAAAAGTAAATGTGAATTGGGGAATTAACTACAGATATATGTATGGTGCATTTGTTATTCAAAACATGCAATAACAAATCAATGTGTTGATTACGTAAAGTGTAAAATTCAAGATGTTAGACAAGCATTTGAATAAAGTATGATATGGATGTCTATGTGACATGCGTTATCACTTTCTAATTGAATGTAAATTTACCAGTCACAGGGACCTTATTGATGACACGAATGATGAAAACTATATAATTGTACATTGTTTTAAAGTCACTCTTTTTATTAAATTTTTGACCACATGGTCTTTATCAAAATAGTATGAAAATGTATCGGCAGTTCTATGTGTAGCAGTAAACCGGATGTTATGAGCCGGACGTCATGACGTGACGTCCGGCTCATAACATCCGGTTTACTGCTACACTATGGACGTCACATAGGACTGCCGATACATTTTCATACTATTTTGAAGACCATGTGGTCGAAAATTTAATAAAAAGAGTGACTTTAAAACAATGTGAATTAAATGTGCTTCCCTTCGGAGGTTATTGGAAATTTATATAATGGTACCCCATCATACTACGGTACATGTGTCATTCCACTAATAGTAAAATTGCTAATTATGCAACAAAATCTTACAAACATGTAAATAAGTTAACAAAACATTCTAGCAAAGTAAATAAATATAAATGCAGGGATTCCGTTGGGGAAAATAAAAAAATCACCACTTCAAAAAAAATAAAACAATTGGTGATAAAAAATTACAATTTTCGGGAAATATAAAAAAAAAAAATTGTAATTTTTTATCCCAATTGTTTATTTTTATCGCCAATTGCGAAAGTGATCGCCAGCGGAATCCCTGTAAATGATAAACTATGTAGACCTGTCAAACATACCGCCCCTTAGATACAATGTGTTGTGGTTAACACTTTTATCACCACAGACGAGCCATCTCTAATCAGGATCTGCACTTTTTGCAAGTAATTTTCATATTTGTGAGAACACAAACACACTCTTTTTATAAATGGACTAGTCTGAAAATCATGTTGTGACTATTGGATTGGTTACAAAATTAACATAACTAGAAAATGAGCAGAGGCTCACGTATACCCCCGGCCAACGCCTGGACCGACAAATAAAAAATTTAACGCAAATATATAAAAAACTTTAACGAAAATTTCTAAGTAATTTGACCTTGATCTTGGACATGAAGGCGTGGGTGTGGTATGGAATGAAAATATGTATGATGATAAGTATATGAAGTTTGAAGTCTATCCAACTTGCAGAGATAATGGGTACCCAAAAACATTAACGTAACTCTAATGGATGCAAATTTCTAAGTAATTTTACCTTGACCGTGGACATGAAGGCCGCATGGAAAGAAAATATGGATGATGATAAGCAAGTACATGAAATTTGAAGTGAATCCAACCAGTGCAGAGATAATGGGTACCCGAAAACATTATCGCAAATTTTACGGACGCAAATTTCCATGTAATTTGACCTTGACCTTGGACATGAAGGCCACATGAGTGTGGTATGGAATGAAAATATGGATGATGATAAGAAAGTATATGAAGTTTGAAGTCAATCCGACTTAACCTTGCAGAGATAATGGGTACCCGAAAACTTTAATGCGCACAGACGGACGGATGGAATTACAAAAACTTTTTTCGCCTCGACATACTTCGTATGCCGGGGATATAATACATTCCATTCCAGTTACTTAGGATAAAAGGGTTAATGTTACTTTGCCTTTAGCAAATGAGGTTTTAAAAACAGATGTCAATATTTCAAATGCTGAAGAAACCATTACAAAGATACATACGTCAATGGGCCACTACCTATTTCATTCACGAGAAGCAAGTACATGCTCAGCAATTTTATATTCATAGGAACTAAATAAGAATTGTAATCTCTCCGCAATAATACAATAATTATGTTCAACAATTCTGCAAAAACCAGGAACCCACTTTTTTTTTTAAAAAGTGGGTTCCTGGTTTTTTGCAGAATTGTTGTAAATAATAATGAATTGGTAGTATACAGATAGTTTTTTCATGAAGTCAAGCTGTTTGCGCAAAGAAAGGCAAATTCCATGAATGCATACGGTATATCTCCTTTCACTGATATCTTCAACAATTTGTTAATTTGTATACATATATCTTCAGCAATTTCACCCCTAGGTAACTGGAAAGAAATGTATTGTCCATGCTAATTTTCACACTATTCCATTTATTAGAAAGTTTTTACTTTTCATAATATTCAGATACTACACGGACTGCGAACATTAGAGTAGAGGTAAATAGTTTTGAAATAGTTAGTACGGGCAATATGTTGAGACAGTTCTTCCATTATACATGTAGTACCGGTACTCTCGTGTAGACAGATAGGATACCTGATTCCCCTGTCTCAATGTCCGTAGCCTTCAGCGACTTCATTTCAGGAAATTGAAAGAAATGTTTCTTTTTCTTCCACCTTTTCTCAGGGTACGAGTAGATCTGCCCGTGGAACTTCCCTGGAACAACATGATTTGAGTGAAAAATCTAGCATACTTGGGCAAGAGGTGTGATATGCAGAACCTTTAAAAGTGGGTCACTCTGTTGATGTGAGGGAGCTATTGATAAAGTTTGGCAATGATCCGACTAACAGAGCAGTATATATTCAACATTTAGAAATATGTCCAAAATTTTTGACACATACGCAGCCGCCATGGAAAATGCTGCCTATGCTAGAATTGTGACCGCTATGTCTCACATTCCAACAACGTAGGTTAGACCATGGACTGCAGGCCCGTACGCAGGAATTGTTTTAGGGGGGTGCGTTATCGACAGCGCGAAGGGCTAAACATTGTTTTTTCACATCCATGGACAGACCTCGGCAGATTAACACTTTCACCCCTATGTAACTGCAATGGATTTTGATTTGTTAATTTTGCAACCAATCTAAATCATCACAAAATGATTTTCAGACCAGTCCATTTATGAACATGGGGTGTTTTTGTTCTCAAAATTATGAAAATTAATTGCAAAAAGTGCAGATCCTGATGAGACGGCTCGTTACGAGCCGGCTCATCTGGATCTACACTGTTTGCCAATACTACTATACAGGCCTGCGGGTTAAGAGCGACATGGTAAAGGGGGGTGTGTACGCACCCGTCGCACCCCCTCTGCGTACGGGCCTGGACCGTATAGATCATTCTGGACTGCAAGATTGAACTACAAGATCAGCATCTAGATTGGACCAGAACCCCATAAGAGCAATTTCTCCCGTCGCAGTGGCATACATGTATATGTGTCTGATATTTGCATTTATCAATTGACAATGTTATTGAATAGCATGAGCATGAAATCTTATTTCCGTTCGACAGAATACACAATTTCTGTATCAGACATTGACATGCCAAATTTCAAATTACTTTCAATGGAGTTATGTTGTAACCACCATTTGAACTGTCTCATCGAGACGGTTCAAATGAGTGGTCACAACATATTCTTTCATTGAGAAATAACAAAAATAATTATTTTTTTAAAAATTCATACCTGTAAAGGTGTATTCCGCATATAATGGATTAATTATATCAAGTCTCATCTCGAAATTTCTATGTACTTCCGAGCCAACCCCATATAAACTTGATAGAAGAATCACTGGGTGATTGCACTCTGCTGGATGGTGCACTGCAGGCTGGATAGACTAACCCTTTACATGCAGAATACACCTTTACGGGTATGAATTTGTTTTTAATATTTTATTTCTATTTTTGTAACTTCTCAATGAAAGTATATGTTGTGACCACTCATTTGAACCGTCTCGACGAGATGGTTCAAATGGTGGTCATGACATATACTTCTAAACACATTTAAAGAAAATATTTATGTTTGTCGCCAATCAAAATGGCATATCCTCAGCATGAAATGGGTTAGCAAACATTATTTCACTACTTTTAGGAGCATAAGAATTCTGTTACATCCAAGAGTCCCATTATTTGTTATTCTCCCAAAGTTAGTGAATCAATGTTTGTTAGGTGAGCCTTGGAAAGTCTACCGTTTTTTAGTAGAGTCTGATAAACTTGATAGTATTGAATGACACGAGTGGGCTGCCCTGTGTGATGAAAAATGATTTGGTTTAACGTCCCAGCAATAGCTAAGGTCATTTAGGGACGGGGACCTTGGTTTCAAGTCTTATCCAAAAGACCAGTGGCATGGAAATAGTATGAAAGTATCTTCGATGCCTTGAACCCACAAACTCTGATCCAGATGTAAGTCCTGTCCTCTAATCTCTCGGCCACAACTCCTCCCGCTGTGATGAAAAAATGAGTGCGGCATACATGTAGCTCCAGATAAGCTGCGTATTTGCGTAAATACCCAATTAAAATTGCCAAAAACCCAATTGAAATCAGAAGTAGTGAGTATCAAAAAGCAATGATAACAATTGTGGTACCTTTATCATGCTGCAGAAAACAATAAACAGACCACCAATATAGCATATTTTTCTTATTTTTCCATGAAAACACATCTTGGTATTTCATTAGAATTGTCTCGGGAGACAATTCTAATGAAATTCCAAGATATGTGTTCATTTCGAAACAAACTATTCAATAATTGCTGTCTGTTGATGTGTAAACAGTAGTGTGATTTAATTTTACCCAATTAAAATTTTGAAATACCCAATTGCTTCAGAAATGATGGAGTAACAATACTCAATTACTAATTCCTTATCTGGAGCCCTGGTGTGGTATTTCATATGTACCTGGCTGCCTATGCCGGTAAGTGTGCCAGATATCGGTGTGGCTCTGGGCGACGCCGGTCTGCGAGTCGAGGAATGGCAACCTCATCTTCCTCTCCAACTTCAGCCGTGTGTTGAAGCTTGCAGCATGCTCTGTAGCTTCCGTGAAATACTGCTCGCTCCCCACGCTGGCATAAACATAGATAATAGACCAGTAGTCGATTTCATCAACATTGCAAAGTATACTTTTCTAGCAAAGTATACTTTCAGGGAGAAATTTCCAATCTTAGGATAAATGTATTAATTTTTATTATACTGAATTGATTACATTATCACAGCCATTTTGGCTGTGATAATGTAATAAATTCAGTATAATAATTCTGCATACTTTTAATCATCAAATATATGCAGTCGTTAGTGCTATATGAAATAATGCATTTCGGGAAAAATAAATTATTACTCCCTCAAAGTATACTTTGCTAGAAAAGTATACTTTGCAATGTTGGTGAAATAGGCTACAGGGTTAATTGCAGTGGAAACTCTCTAAGCGGACACCCTGGGGACCTCCCAAGGTGTCCGGTTTAGAGAGGTTCAATTGTTTGTTTATTGATGTTTAACGGCCTATCAACAGCTATGGTCATGTAAGGCCGGGCAAACGGGTTCAATCCCGTTTTAACCTGCTGCGTAGGGTGGGGGGGATCCCAAAATCAGAGCGGAATATTTACATCGAGAAAAAATATATTCAGCCCTGAAATTAGAATAACCTGACCTAGTGCCAGGTACATACCACACCAAAGTCACTTGGCCCCTTCCCCTAAAATAGGATTACGAATAATCGTAATACTCATAAGGGGTATAACCAGATTCAACTGTCACATACAAAATGCCAAAGATGTATGCGAGGGCCAAACCAGGTCTCCAGTCGGAATTCTGGTAAGGATGAACCCTGATCGTTGAATTACCCATCATGTGCTCCCACGTGCCACTGTACCCGACTTCCGTGAAATACTGCTTGCTCCCCATACTAGGACAAACATTGACAAGGATGATAAATAGGTTACAGAACTTGGAAATCCTTTAACCCTTAGCCCGCTACTCACAACAATTGTTGTCTGCTGTTGCTTTTATATCTTGCCTTATTTCTCAATAAAAACATGGTTTGACAGCACTTCAGAATCATTTCCAATGGAAATGATTCTGAAGTGCTGTCAAAGCATGTTGTAAATTCATTGGAAAAAGAAATCAGTAACAGTATGGATATTCCCCTCAAAAACTAAAAAATATTTAACACAAATTTCTAAGTAATTTGACCACATAGGTGGGACTGAGCGTTGCAGAGATAACAGGTAGGCAAAAACTTTTAACGCACACTTCTCCATCGAAGTTTCGGACCAGGATGTTTCGGAACACTTCCTTGGATATTTCAGACCGCCGTCTTTGGACCTTTCTGACCATATTTTTGTCGAATATACCGCATGGTCATCTCGGACCACATTCTTTGGAGGTTTCAGATAACTTTTGTTTGCTTTTTAATCAATAAATACGACACTTACCTCCTATTTTCTATTTTACACTGTTTCTTAGATAATTTTAATATATTAATCTAATTATTAAAATTCCATATATAGCATCAAGTATGTAATAAAATACATGTATGATCGACAATTGTCAATATTGTTGGGAATCGGATAGAAAAATCACATTTGATGATCGGATGACTGAATTTGATTGATTATCGATTAATATTGATTGTGTTTTATTAATTTTATATATACAATGTTGTTGAAAAATTAACGTATGTATTGTTAAATATATACATGTCCGAAGTAGAGGTAGTAGTTGTAAATGTTGTGAACATTAGAGGCGTAAATTAATAAAATTTAATAGAAATTAACTTTTTAAGCTATTCATTAATTAAATAGTGTTAGTTGTTTTTCTGAGCAATAATCGATTATCACAAAATCACTAATGATAGTAGATAGGCAGATACATTTTGATCAATTTTCGATTATAATCGAACATCTTCACATCAACATCATTTACTGATTTGTTTTATAGGCAATAGGTTGCACTATATTGCTACACCAGGAAAATGGTAAAAATTTGTGGAATAATGGTTACATTTCATGCACTAAAATATAGCAACACTCGGCAGGGTGTTGACATTCATACTTTGCTATATTGTTATTGACAGACAATTCTACACTATGAGACAAAAACATTACCATACACTCACCTAATAAAGTGTGTATTAGCAAAATTGTTAGGTCACTCTCCAGGAAGTAGAAAGAAAACAAAAAATGCTACAAACACAAACTGGGAAATACTACTCTGTTATACAGCTCATGTAATGTAATTAGTTGTGTACTCGGGACTACCATGGTCCGAAATGTCCATGGTCCTAGATCGGTGTCGGGTCGTTTCGCCCCAGGAACCTGTTCACCCCGCATCATTTTGACCTGGGTCGTTTTAGCACGGTCTGAATATGGCGTATGTACGTGTATATGAGGTTGTTTCAACTTTGGTGTTAATGCACAACAGGGCCTGAAAACAACACTGGTCCCAAATCCTGCCAAACTTGTGATAAAATTGAAATTGAGATACAATTTTAATAAAAAAAGCATTAAAATTGCAGGTTCAGGACTTCAGACCAGTGCTATTTTCAGGCCGTTGGTAAGTTTATGGTAATGTTGTCTGTCAATATCAATATAGCGAAATATGAAAATCAACGCCCTGCAGTTTGTTTCTATATTTTAGTGAGCGAAGTGTAAATGCTATTACGCAAATTTTTACCGCTGACCATGGTGTAGCGATGTAGTGCAACTGTGCAGCTAAAATTGAATTATATGAGATGACTAATCGATTATTGATTATCAAAATATATCCTTAAAGCAATATGAGGTGTACAAACTTTAATTTAACAGTTATTATGGTGTTTGGAATGATGTTGTATGTTCATGATTGCAAAGCACATAAATCTGGATTGCAGTAAAAGGTCTCTAAACCGAACACCCTGGTGACATTTCCCAAATGATAGATCATGTTTTAAGGGATAGCTGCACGCTTTCCGCTTTATAGGCAACAGGTTGCCCTATATCGCTACAACACGCTACTCAGTAAAAATGTGTGTAATATCATTTACACTTCGTGCACTAAAATATAGAAAAAACCTGCAGGGTGTTGACGTTCATACTTCACTATATTGTTATTGAGAGACAATTCTACAATATGGCAGAAAAATATTACCATAAACTTATCTAATAAAGTCTGTATTAGCAAAATTCATAGGCCAGTCTCCACGAAGTAAACAAAGAACGTTTCATACGCACATTTGGAAAGACTACTCCGTCATAACTCTTATGTAAATGGAATTAGAGTTATGTACTCGGAACTCAGAGCTCCAGATAAGCTGCATATTTGCGTAAATACCCAATTAAAATTGCCAAAAACCCAATTGAAATCAGAAGTAGCGAGTATCAAAAAGCAATAACAAATTTGTGGTACCTTTATCACACTACAGAAAACAATAAACAGACCACAAATATAGCATATTTTTCTTATTTTCCATGAAAACACATCTTGGTATTTCATTAGAATTGTCTCCAAGGAGACAATTCTAATGAAATGCGAAGACATGTTTTCATTTCGAAGCAAAATATTCAATAATTGCTGTCTGTTTATGTGTAAACAGTAGTGTGATTGTATTTTACCCAATTAAAATATTGAAATACCCAATTGCTTCAGATATGATGGAGTGAAAATATTCAATTACTAATTCCTTATCTGGAGCCTGCAGGACTAATGAAGGGCATACATGTATTTCACTAGACTCAGGCGGTGTGACAGCACATGCAAGAGTATGGTTTGTTAGTCGTGACTTCATGACTGTCTTGATATACAAGTCATGATGGCTTACTCTTGTAAAGTGGCATTTTCTTGTGGAATTTTCAAAAACAGTGATAAAGTTTACAGTTTTAAATAAAATAACTTGTTGGTTATTACAAATCGTGTAAATAGTAGTTGTGATAAAGTATAAACAGTTTTAAATAAAATAACTTGTTGGTTATTTCAATATGCGTGTAAATAGTAGTTGTGAAATATGTTAAGCTTTTAAATTGATAGAAATTAAAACAAAAAATTATGGACAAAATTAATGAATATTGGAGAAAAAGTTTTTTGGATAAAACAAATTGTATTGAAATTAACACTATAATGTTAGTGTATGTTTGTAAATGTAAACCAGAGTTCAGTCCAAGTGGTTATGCAGTTAGATGCTGTATATGTTTTGTTTTAGCAATGGGGCGACACGAACTTGACGAAGGGCGAAACGACCCGGGGTGCGAAAGGGATTCAGTGCGAAATAACCCGGTACCCCATATCCTTTCCGACTTTCTATCACAATACCAGAAACTGTAAATCGCTACTATTCAGTTAGCATTACGGTAATTAACATGGAACGTTTTCAATAATGGAAACATACCACTTCTGTAGAACATCGTATTTGATTGAGATTTCCGACATCTTCTTTGTCAACAAAGATTTGAAGAGTTACTTCCCTTGGAACTTTGGGAGGAATCATGCAAACAATCTAAATGATCTGTTAACATGCTATATTAAAGCCCACCAGACATATACAAAATATAATGCAATTATTTATATTTATTTAAATATAGATGCTGGATAACTTTGTTTGAGAAATGCATACCCTAAAATAAATATTCAGAAAATTAAATGATAATTGTTGGATCCCTTGTTAATTTTAAGCGTCTGAAAAACTATGATTTTCTGGCCGGCTCTGAATCGGTACGTACCGAAGCCTATTCGCACCTAAACTGCGATCGACAAACTGCGATCGGCTGAACTAGAGCAGAACATGTCTATGTCTCGGTTCTACCTACATTGGGCCACCATGATGTGCTGACGACACCACTCTACTGTTGGGCAATAGTGATGAACTACAGGTGATCCTGAATACTCAGACTCAGAGCAGCAAAATAATATCCATCCAGTCATTCTATCTATCTATATATCTATATATCTATTGATACTGCCACACCCCCTCGTGGATATTATGGACAGGCCTGCGCGTCAGAGCAGTTAGTAAAAAGGGAGAGTGCAAAAGTAAGAAAGTAGTGGAATGGAATGTACAGGTGATATAGTGTTATATAGGTTAAGAGATCAATTAGATCAAAGTGAGATTAAAAAGGGATAAAAATAGTGGTTCCAAATTAAGGGCTGTAGTGGAGTATGTTACCGACTCCCTTTTTAAAGGAGTCAATGGATAGTAACATAACAATGTTATGTGGGAGTCTATTCCACTCCACAACAGCCAGGGGAAAGAATGAAAATGTGTAGTAGTCTGCAGTGGCCTGTATCTGTCTATAT